>SRSE01000318.1:0-524732 GCA_005024645.1 Planiliza haematocheilus | reverse complement strand
TTCCTCCTGTCTTCTGTTTCGTCTTCACCCCCCTGTGACAGTTAGAAACCACCTGAATGAAAACAAACCGTGAGGAGTGATGAAGAGTCGTCAGATGATTTGATGAGTTAAATGTGTCTTCTCCCCCCTCTGCCCCCCCCTCTCTCCAGTCTCCCCTGCACCCTATACCTGCCTCGCCCACCAGTCCTCAGTCCATCCTGGATGGCAGTAACTCCACGCTGTCGGGCAGCGCCAGCTCCGGCGTCTCCTCCCTCAGCGAGAGCAACTTCGGCGCCTCCTCCTCCGACCCCCCCGCCAGCCACACGGACACCCTGGACTCGGCCCCCAGCAGCCAGGCCTGGACCACGGACCAGGAGGACCTGGACTCGCCCTACCAGCCCGTCAGGTACAGCGTCTCCGAGCCCGACGTCCTGGACGGGGTCAAGCCCCCGCCCTGCCGCAGCCACTCCGCGCCGGGCGGCGTCACCCCAGCACAGGCTGGGGGGGCCATCCAGCCCCAGGTTTCGGGCTCGGCGTCCTCTGGAGCTCCACAGCAGGACGGGCTGCCTCACCAGCAGCACCTCTACTACCACCACCACCCACACTTCCACCCCCACTACATCCCCCACCACCCGCCTCTCTACCAGCTCCACGAGCCCCCGGCCCTGCCCCCCAAACCCTACCTCAGAGAGGGCTGCATCCCTGAAGAGGACCCCCTGAGCGGCCAGTCCACCGCCGCGCCGCCCCCCCCCGGGCCCCGCCCCATGCCGCGCAAGATCTCCCAGCCCATCATCGCCGCCACCAAGGAGGAGCAGGCGAAGGTGGCGTGGGAGCACGGCGTCAGCGAGTAACGGGACGACGGCCGAGGGGAAGTGAGAGAAACTAAACCCAGACCTGCTCCTGGATCCACTGAAGGCTCTGACCCCGCCCCCCCCAGGCCCCCCCACCCAAAACCAAATGATCACCTCCACATCAGACCCGTTTAAATTTCATTTTCACATCTCTAAACACTGAAGCTGCACAGAGTCACAGATTATCATCCAGATTAAAATGATGAAATGATAAAACAGAAAGCTGCACTTTATCAAAGCACCAAATCACATGTGATGAAGAATCAAGAGAAACGTGTGGGGGCTCTTTTATGCAAACGACAGAAGCCATCACCTCCTCCTCCTCTTCTTCTTCTTCCTGATTCAAACCACGGTTCTGGACGGAGCTTAAAACTAAAAAAGAAAGTATTTATATTTTCCAATGAGAGTATCAGAGTCTGTAGATAAGTGTATTCAGCATATACGAGTATATAAATATGATTTTTATTTCATCGTGATAGTTTGGGTTGAAGGTAGACACATGTACGAGTGAAGGCTTCCTGATGCGTCGTCGGTGAATTTATAGAAATATTAACTAAATATACTTTTTTTGCCATTTTCTATGGGAGCTGTAACGACCGTACGTTTTATAACCCGGCTACTGTTTTGCATGTGGAACCAGAGGCTGGAGGAGAGCGTCAGGACGTCCTGGACCAACTGTGCACTGACGTCTTTAGAAGTTTAGGAAATACTAAAATCACCGTTAAATGTGCGGTGATGAACGTACTGTGAAGGATAATACTTTTGTATTTTTGTTTGTTTTAAACGTGTTTTCATTTTATCTTTTGAGTCTTTTTAAAGGTTCCTTGTTTTGTGAAGCGTTTCGTTGTGTTTTCGTGCACGAACAGAGAACAGCTTCACATGGTCTGTTAGAGGAACGGGGAGAGTTTGGTTCATGTGTTGAATTCACCACAGGAAGTCGTCCCAGACTAACGTCCTGCTGTGAGCTGAGACGTGTTTTCTGACAGATGTGAATATGTTTTAGATTTAAATCCTTTAAATTAGGGATGCACTGAAAAGTTTTGTCCGAAAAAACTAAAATGCACTTTTGAAAATTGCTGCGGTTGTTGCTTGGATCATCACAACATCTCTGTTTGGGCTGTGTTGTTTCGGCCGAAAATGCATTTTCAGTTTTTTGGCCAAAAATTTAGAACTTTTATCACCAAAACAACACGTGCACGCAACAAACGCAGCACTTCAAGGCTGAAAATGGCACAAACGTGCTGTTTTGGGTTTTTCTGCCCGAAAATTTCTGTCTTTTATCGCTGAAACAACATATGCCTGCAACACGCTGCAATTTTCAGCCCGATAATTGCCCAAAGTTGCATTTTCGGTTTTCAGACGAAATTTTTTTAACTTTTATCACAGAAACAACATGTGCAACCTACACACGCAGCAGTTTTCGGCCAAAAATTTGTGACTTTTATCGCCGAAACAACACATGCAGCAATCGTCTGCTGAAAGTGGCCCAAACGTGCCATTTCGGGTTTTTCGGACAAAAATTCAGACTTTTATTGCTGAAACAACATGTACAAGCAACACTAGCAGCAATTTCCGGCAAGTAAATGGCCCGAATGGGAATTTCAGTTTTCGGATGAAAATTTTCGGATTTTTCTCACTCATGTGCAACCTACACCCGCAACAGTTTTCGGCCAAAAAATGGCCTGGAAATGGATTTCCGGAAGTTTCAGACATTTCAAGCAACACACACAGAAAAATTGCCCAAACGTGCCATTTCGGGTTTTTTGGCCCAAAATTTTTTCAAACAACACGCTGCAATTTTCGGCTGAAAGTCCGGACTTATTGCAGAAACAACATGTGTTGCACATTTTTTGGTCAAAAATGGCCCAAACGTGCATTTTTGGTTTTTCGGCCCAAAAAATTTCACCGAAACAACACGTGCAAACAAATACGCAACAGTTTTTGGCCGAAAATATTTTCGGTGCATCTCCACTTTAAATCCTCCATCACCAGGTGTGAGTGTTCTCTGGAGAGCTGAGTGGATCTCAGCCAGCATGTCTTTAGAAGTTTAGAAGACGTCACCGATACTTTTTGACATCAGGGTAAAGAATGAGATTAGAAAGAGTCACACCTTGAGTCACAGGAAGTGAGCGTCAGGTCATGTGCTCCTGATAATAATCTAAACTCGTTGTCGTTCAGGAATGTTTTTATTTCTATTTTTTAATGTGACCCAGACGTGAAGAACCTTCACAAAGTTCAACATATTAAATCTGCAGCTACGTCCGTCTACTGTTCCAGACAGTAAAGTTATAGTTTTATAATATAGACTCACTGGCCAGTTCATTAGGTACAGCAGTGAATTCATTCTGATGTAATAGTCCTGATCTGAACCTCCAGCTTTAGTTTCTATTCAGTTACACAGCTCTCATGATACTGGAAGATTCAACGTTAGCACCACTACTCTAGTTTTATTCTAGCGTCAGTTCAAATTGTCAGTAACAGTTGATTCATCCATCTTACAGATAAAGTTAGGAAACCTGTGGACTGTTAGACTAGAAAGAGTTCACTGGTGTACCTAATGAACTGGCCGGAGGAAGGTCACATCATGTGATTCTAAAAGCTGTGAATGGAGGCAGCTCATTGGTTAAAGATAAACTATGCAAATAAAACCCTGAGGACGTTTAGATGAACGTGAAGGTTCATCAGTCACTTCCTGTTTGATTCAACGTCTTAAAAGCAAACTGGTCTGATTGGAGGATTTGAGGTTTGACTTGGTCTGTGGATGAAGAGGAGGAGGAGGAGGAGGAGGAGGATGAAGGTGAGCGACACGTTCTTAGACAGCTGAGTGTGGAGCTGACGGGACCGTGGATCTGTTTTCATTTTAATATTTTCCATCAGGTCCAGACTGAGACCAGAGCGATGCCACTGATGAGTCTGTCCTGTACATAGAAGCCTCTCTCTGTTAGCATGGCTGTAAACTGTGACCGTACGGAGCTAGATGTAAATACTCCTGTTTTTCCTACTCACTAAACAAACTGCTGTGTTGTGGATTCACGATTAATGACCAACATTAAAACGCTCCTGTTTTATTGACTCACCTCTGCGTCTGTCTGATCATTTCCTCATTTCACACCTTAAGCGCTAAAACAGGAACATCAGCCTAAAAAACACTGCTGCACAAACTTAGCAGCAGATTTAAATGTGTTGGTTTTTATTCAGCAGAGCCGTTTCTTGCTATAGGCGCCCCAAAGCCACCAGGGGGCCCCAAAGCTGGATGTTCTTCTTCTTCTTCTTCTTTGAGATTTTACGGCAGCCGGCATCCAACCAGTTGCATTGCTGCCATCTACTGTACTAACACCTTATTGCACTATATTCGGCTATATAGCCCAGTCTCTATTAAAAATGTGAAAAAACAGCGTTTTCCCCTCCCGCTTGACCCGATTTCTAAAATATTTTTCAAAGTAACTTCTCTTAGACCAAGTTCACGCAATTCTCTGATTAGTTCTTGTCTTTGGAGGGCGTAATTTCTACAATAGATCATAACATGTTGTACCGTCTCAAAGCTGGATGTTCAGCCTCGGGATCCCCTTAATTCTGAGGAGAATTAAAATGTCCTGTCTTTATCTGCAGCTATCTCTGTTTGTTACGTCATTTGTATGCTTAAAAATAAACGTAGGATATAAATAAAATAAACTTTAATCTGTGGCTGGTGTTTTTGTGGCATTATTGCATCATATTCGTTGGACCGCACTGTCGCACAGTGAGTGACGTAGCGGGCCGCCGACAGGTATGATAGGAATGATTGACAGCTACCCATCATTACCGTTAGTGAAAATATTAAGTAAAACAAATAGAGTGATGCCATCGAAACGAAGTTATGCCAGTGGCACGGAAAAACGCAAGAAAAAGAAAACGGAGGAAGAAAAAAGCTCAAAAGATAAAGGTAAGGCATTTGTTGATGTTGGGCTGGATAGGTGGAGGTGAAACGCCGTTTTTTACTGCAAGTTTGTTTATTTGTCCTACTAGCCAGCTAGCTAGCCCTGGATAAATGTTAGTTAGCTGGCTCGGATTTGTTCATCATGAACTCAGTTTTAGCGTTTTCTTCATGAAAGTTGCCTGTTATAAAATAAATATGTCTCATGTGAATGGACAGTTTGTCCAGCTGTGGAATGACTGACTGACTCCAGAGGCCACTCTTAATCTTCTGCGTGTTTCTTTGCAGTTTTATTTTTATTTTTACTGCCGGGTGACACGAACCGGCGAGAGGACCCCAACATATCAAAACGTGTGTTTTGATCCCGAATCCCGTGCTATTATTTTGCGAAAAACCGCGAAAAATTTCCCATTGAAATGAATGGGAGACCCCGAAAAATCAACGGACATTTTCAACAATCAACTGCTCTGGCATACTTTCACCCAGAGACTTCATTTAAACTTTTAAACGTAGGCACTCTTGTCTTCTCTTCAGAGATTCCCTTCACTTATCGACACTTTTTACCGTTTTTAAACTATGAAGCCTCAAAATTGTGAAGGTTTTTACTCAAATTTCAGGGTTTATAATGGGTGTGTATTGCGCGGAATGTTGGTGCTAGAGGGGGTGACACCAACAGCTAGAGTGAGAAGGAGAGAAGAGAATTAGGCAAAAAATTAAACAGAAACTGCTCCCGTGGCCACAAATTTCACACCACAGACATAATTTATACATAGAAATGTAGGAAAAGTCCCTCGAAAAGTTTTGGCGTCAGACGCAAAGATGCGCCAGCAGCACCCATCCACAGCTCCATAGACTGCCATGTTAAATTTCTGGAGTAAAGCAGAAGTAAGCTTTGAATTGCTTTAAACAGCTCACATTCCTTCATTTTACACACAAACTGCACATCTAGACGTTCAGGGAAGCCTCAAGATGCCCAAAGTGAAGTTGGTTCACGGTTTGGCCACAAGGCCTTCCTGTTCGAGGTGTGGTTTGAGCATTTTCTCTCCCTTTTCACGTCTTCCTAACTGACATTCAAACTGGTAATCACGCCAACCAGGCCCCAGGGCTTACACACGTTCACACACGCAGCAGAAGAGGAGGGGCTCCACAGAAAGAGGCGGGAAACTTACAACTGACATAAGTAACTGGTCTGTGGGGCGGCCATTTTGGCACCTAAGTTGAACAATGACAGGTGTCTGTCTGTCATTGGCTAGTGTGTCATGCTAATTGCTAACATTAGCGGCTAATGCTAATGCCACTATTTACTAGCCACTAAAAATTAAAAACATGCTAATTGCTAGGACTAGGCCACCATTTTAGCAGTTAATGCCACTTAAAAGACAGCAACACAGATACCTCAAGCGAAACAGAAACTGCTCCCGTGGCCACAAATTTCACGCGACAGACATAATTTATACATAAAAACGTAGGGATTTTTGTTGGCTTTCAGATGGTGTTGGTTTGATTTGTGTGGGACGTACGATTTGGGCTGTAGACCCCTCCGAGCGAGGAGTGCGGCGACAGCTTTTCGAGTTTTTCCCCATGTGTATGTGGAAATCGAGAGGGATTTTTCGATGATTTCTCTTGTCGCATACTTTGTTTCTAAAACGGCTACGGCCACAGTTTTCGCAGTACGCGCGTGGGAACAACCCTAAATTGTAGAAAACCCTTGGCTGACGCTCACAATGTGTTCGTTTTCTCGATAGGACTTGTAGTTTTTGAGATATACGCATTTGTTCGGTCCACTTTTTCTTCACATCCCTCTGACTCAGGCAGAGGTGAGAGGGAGAAGGAGACTTCAGCAGCAGTTACCCTGGTGACCGTGACAATCAGGCCCCAACTGGCATACACACGCTCACACACGCAGTAGAAGTGGCAGGCAAAGAGTTCTCAGTGGATGACAGGATCTGCCAAAACATTAAAAAAAACCAAAACATTACTGCAGTACTGTAGGGGGCCAGAACCTGACATTATGACCCCCCCACTCCAACCTCCCACTATAGCATTACAGACACAGACTGACAAAACATTAGGGACTCTCACAGCATTACATTCACTACAGTAGGGACTGGGAGGCAGAACACCCCATGAACCCCCTCCCCCTCCCTCTCTCCCTCCCTCCTCAGTTGGTGCTTTTACACAGCTGCTGAGCTGTGTAAAAGCGAGTTAGCGAGCTAGCGGCGGCTAACACGGATATTAGCCGCAAGCTAACTGCAGACCCGCGGGAGTAGTTGCGAGCATATCAAAATGTGCTGTTTGAAGTCTGCAGATCCTAGTGTCTAAAAAAACATGCCAACACTAAACCAATGCTAAAATTACTGGCTAGCGCATTATGCTAATTGCTAACATTAGCAGCTAATAGCAACAGCCCACTCGGCACTTTTCTAGTTACAACTAATACACACTACCAGTACCGCTGGAGTTAGTGGTATAAGGAATAAACATAATAAAGAATAAAAAAAACACAAAATACTGTACTGACTCTATTATAACAAATTAAATATCAATCTTAAACTATGAAATATACCTGAGATGGTTATGTCATTTCTGACCATGAAGAAACTTCACATGAGGCAGTTATTCAATCCGTCACACCTACCTTATTTACCATAAAATATTTAAATTGTAAATCAAATTGTGACCAAGAATAGAAAATAATAGATGAAGTGTTTGAATGGTATTTAAAATATGAAACGTTTGCTTCATTAAAATGCAAAGTAAAAATACTTTATTTATAAAAACAAAACAAAAAACAAGGGTATTTCTAAACCGGTGGTTAGAATCTACATTAAAATCGGTTTAAAACGATTAACTTCATTTAAGTTAAATGAGTATTTGGTTAAAATACAAAAATAGAACATAAGGTAAAAACAGGTTAATTTAAAGGTAAATTGTTAGGTTTCTGTTTATTCAACTCCAAATTTACACAGTACTTATCTGGGTTGATATTTAGTGAGGTAATGGTTGATGTTTAAAGTGTACTTGTCTTTAACCTAATTAAATGCACTGGAAATATGCATTTAATGTACTTACTTGGGTTGAAAATGCAGAATTTTATTTACATTTGTTTTATTCTTGTTTAAATGTTTTTCACCTTCCTTGTTTATTGGTCAAATAAACTTGAATGAGTGAAATCCTGAGTCTGGTCAAGTCCTTCCTTTTCAAGTTTGGGAAGCCATGACGCTGTGAACAAACTTGACAATGTGTGAACTGGTCAAACAAAGATGCTAAAAACATGTATTAGCCTTATAATTATTCTGCTGTCTGCCAGCTGGGATACGTCCCATGGTGCACTGATGTCTTACATCAAGAAGGTTCTGGGTTTGAATCCATCAGCTGACTGGAGCCTTTCTGGCGTCACAATCAGGTACTGAAATGTTTAGCAGCTGCAATAGAGGAAAAACTGGTGAATGTAAATTCCATGGCCGTTAACAGAAAGAATAGATGTATTAAATTTGTATGATGGAGCTGATATTATGGATATGAAGATGTTGTGCAGCCTGTCAATGAGGCAGGACCTGGACCATGTTAGATGTGTCATTGTGACTGTTTGATGATGATTTGACTTGAGTCCATCTGGGACACATGAACCAGTCGCTTCTGGAAATAATCAGGAGTCTTTAACTGTTTCATGGAAATACTCACCAACAATGAGCCTGAAGATGAGTCGTGGTATGAACCTTAAATGTCCATACTCACAGTATGTACCGTCAGGCAATTTAAAAGCCGTGCGAAAAAGACTACGGAGCTACCAGTAGGACAAATTTAAGCAGTACGACTGCATAGTATTTCCAGGTCACACAGAGGTTGCTTTAAGAATAAGAATAAGAAAAACCTTTATTTGTCCCGCAGTGGGGAAATTGCAGTTCACAACAGCTTACAGAGCAAAATAGCAAAATAGCCAGAGCAAAGAGGATAGCTATAAAAGATAAATAATATATAAGTGGTAGAAATATTGCACAGATTGAGTTGTAATATTTCACGGGTTGGATTGTAAGAAATGTTATTACACTTATAGTGTAGTACTATTGCACATGTAATGTAGTCATATTGCTCATATTATCAAGAGTGTTCGTTATGAAGCCTAACAGCAGCAGGAAGGAAAGACCTTCTGTATCTTTACTTCACACATCGAGGGTGAAGAAGTCTGTCACTAAAGCTGCTCCTCAGTCCTGTCAGATCATGCAGGGGGTGGGACTCATTGTTCAGCATGGAGGACAGTTTAGCCACAACTCTCCTGTCACCCACCTCCCCCACTGAGTCCAAGGGGCAGCCCAGGACAGAGCTGGACGTCCTGATGATCTTATCCAGCTTCTTCTTCCTGTCCCTCTCTGTGATGCCACTGTTCCAGCAGACCACTCCATACAGGATGACTGATGCCACTACAGAGTCATAGAAGGTCTTCAGGAGTGCCCCTTTCACTCCAAAAGACCTCAGTCTCCTCAGAAGGTAGAGCCTGCTCTGTCCCTTCCTGTAGAGTGTGTTGGTGTGGTGAGTCCAGTCCAGTTTGGTGTTGAGGTGAACACCCAGCTTCTTATAAGAGTCCACTTGCTCAATGTCCATTCCCTGGATGTTCACTGGTGAGGGGAGGGCAGAACGACGTCTACGTCTCCTTGGTCTTCCCCGCGTTGATCCGGAGGTGGTTTCGTTGACACCATTCCACAAAGTTCCCCGTCAGTCCTCTGTACTCTGCATCGTCGTCACCTCTGATGAGGCCAACAATCGCAGAGTCGTCCGAGAACTTCTGCAGTACACAGCTGTCGGTGTTGTGTCTGAAGTCTGCTGTGTAGAGGGTGAAAAGAAAGGGGGCCAGAACAGTCCCCTGGGGGGCACCCGTGCTGTTGGTGAGCAGGTCAGACACACAGTTCCTGTTTCTCACAAACTGTGGTCGGTCTGTGAGGTAGTCCAGGATCCATGCAGACAGCTGGTGGTCCACACCCATCCTCTCCAGTTTGTCCCTCAGAATCACTGGCTGGATGGTGTTGAATGCACTGGAGAAATCAAAAAAAGTTATTCTCACAGTGCTGCCGGGCTCTTCCAGGTGAGAGAGAGCTCGGTGTAGCAGGAAGATAACGGCGTCCTCCACTCCAACATTAGGACGGTAGGCAAACTGTAGTGGGTCCATGGAAGGGCCCACCTCAGAGCGAAGATGTCCCAGGATCAGTCTCTCCAGTGTCTTCATCAGGTGGGATGTTAGAGCCACCGGTCTGTAGCTGCTGAGGTCTTTAGGGTGCGATGTTTTAGGCACCGGTACCACGCAGGAGGTCTTCCAAATCTGTGGTACCACTCTCAGCTCAAGGCTCAGGTTGAAGACATGCTCCATAACTCCACACAGTTCATCTGCGCAGGACTTAAGGAGCCTGGAGCTGATACCGTCCGGTCCAGCTGCTTTCCTCGCTTTTATCTTCCTGAGCTCTTTTCTCACCTGATCTGCTGTGAAGGACAAGGGTGAGGGATGAGTGGCTCCATCTTGATGTGAAGTGTCTTGATGTGAAGTGTCTTGATGTGAAGTGTCTGATGAGCCAGAGGTGTGAGGGGCTGAGTGAGGAGGGCATAAGCCAGGTGTCAGCAAGTGAGGGAGTGGCTGCATGGGGGGAGGAGCTTGATCAAACCTGTTGAAATGTAGATTCAGATCGTTGATCCACTGTCGATCCCCCTCAACCTGTTAATGGGGTGTTTTGTAGCCTGAAATGGTTTCCAGGCTTCTCCACACCCCTCTGATCTCCTGCCGCTGCAGCTGCTCCTCCATCTTTCTCCTGTAGCTGGCCTTTCCCTCCCTGATCTTCTTTCTCAGCTCCTCCTTATTCCCTGATCTGAAAGCTCTCTTCTTCTCCTTCAGCAGAGCTTTAATCTCAGGGTTAATCCACGGCTTGTTGTTTGAGAAGCGCCGCACCACTCTGGAGGGAACAGTTTCTCAAAGCAGAAGTTTATGTAGTCTGTTATGCAGTCTGTCATGGCATTGATGTCGTCCCCATGTGGATCACAGAGTTCTGTCCACACAGTGGTGTTGAAGCAGTCCCTGAGAGCTTCCTCGCTCTCTGCAGTCCACCTCTTCACCATGCGTGGGACCACAGGCTGCAGGTGAACAATGTTGTGATCAGCTCTTCCTAGGGGAGGGAGGGGGGATGCAGAATATGCCTCCTTGGCATGGGCGTCGCCACCATTCAATGTGAGGGGGACGTGTCCCCCCCAGATTTCAAAATTATTCATTTGGACCCCCCCATATTTAACATAAAATATTGGTTCATCCAGCGCCGTTTCTATTGCCTCGTAAAGAATCAATTCCATCGCTAATAGAAAATACATAGTCGACTAGTGAATCCACTCCGTGTTTTCCAACCTTTGACTCCCGCAGCATGAAGTGAGTGAGTGACAGTGCATCGGGCAGTGAGTGCAGCAGCGGGCTGCTCGAAACACAAGGTAACGTTTGTTAGCCCTCAATATTAACACGAGGCCACGTTATATTCATTATCAGCTAAGCAATTAAAACTAGAAGTAAGCTAATGAATTGTTGCAATATTTGCTCCTTCTCCAGACATAATGGACATTAGAAAGTTCCTGACAAAGAAGCGGAAAGTATGTCAAAATGTCCCCACAACACAGATGTTTTGCTAATGGAAACGTTAGCCGACTTCAGTTGTTGATAGGAAAAAAAAACATAATGCAGCGTCCCGATCCCTTTTGACAGCAGATTGATATTGAGAGTGAGGCAGGAGCAGGAGCAGGGTCAGTAGCAGCTTGTTCACAGTTCACTGTCACTGCTTTCTTGGAATGGTGACATGTCGTGTTACATGTATAAGGCTAAATAAAAAAAGAATAACCAAAATAAAAAGTAAAATGCAACCAAAAAGTCATTGTTGGTGATAAATTTTGTCATATTCATCTTATTATCTTAGGCATGACAGTTGGTTTTTAAAAAAGGGTGGTAAAGGCTGAAAGTTGAATGAGGACTTAATGTTGAGTCTGAACAATGTGTTATAAGTAAAATTAGATGTGAACCCATACCAGTGTGTCCCCCCCACATTAAAAAAGCTTCTGACGCCCCTGCTCCTTGGTGTTGGCATAAAACAAGTCCAGTGTCTTATTGTCTCTTGTGGGGCAGGTGACATACTGAGTGTATGTGGGCAGAACAGATGAGGGAGAAGCGTGGTTGAAGTCTCCAGAGATGAGGAAGAGGGCCTGTGGGTGCTGTGTCTGCAGCTTGCTGGTAACTGAGAGCAGGGCATCAGAAGCTGTGTCTGCCTTAGCAGATGGGGGAACATACACTGCTATCACAATGGCATGTGAAAACTCGCGATGCAGATAGTATGGCCTCATGCTAACTGCTAACAGTTCAATGTCCTTACTACACAGTTGTGCTTTAACCGTGCAGTGTGTAGGTTTACACCACCTCTCGTTCACAAACACAGCCAGGCCTCCTCCCTTCCCCTTACCACTATCAGCTGTCCTGTCTGCCCGCAGAAGGTGGAAGTTGTCCAGCATAACGGTGGAGTCCGGGATGCTCGGTGTCAGCCAGGTCTCAGTGAAAAGAAGGATGCTGCTTTCTCTGTACTCCCGCTGGTATCGCGTCAGCGCTCCCAGCTCGTCCGTCTTGTTGGGTAGAGATCTCACGTTTCCCATTGTGACGGAGGGAAGAACAGGTCTGAAGCGTCTCTTCTTTTCGCGATGCTGTTTTCCTGTACGGCATCCACGGCGGGTCTTGCGGAGTAGCTCCGGGGGAATCTCGTGTCTGTCCCGAGGGAACACTACAGCGCTACGCAGCGCGATCAGCTGTTCCCTCTTGTAAACAAAGCACATGCGGGCCGCTTCATGCATTGTTACGCCGGCAGGTCTGACTGAAAATAATCCGAAAGACTCAAAAAAAAAGTGAAAAAGTGCAGAGCTGTCTTAAAAAATATATAGCCTACAAAGTAAAAAATCGAAGCAGAAAGTGAAATAAAGTAGAGAAAAAAAATAGGAAAAAGAGAGAAGGAATAAGAGCTGTTGCAAGCAGCTGCCGGCTTCGACCGGCGCCGGAAACACTGACCATAATACACAATTTGAGAATATTTAAATAATTTCATATAGGCCTACACATACACACATACACATAAATTTCAATGTGATCCATTACACAGTAGTATGCTCCACTGTCTGAAACCACAGTCAGGTTTATATTTTTGTTCCATCATGTTATAACAGTATGCCGTTTCTCTTCAGAAATGCACTGATTGACTGAACCTGACTGACTGAGCAGTTTAAACAGAGCAGGTTCAAGGTTGACAGATGTAGAATGTGATGAGGACTGATGAAGCAGAGATTATAAAACCTGCAGAGTTTACTGAGCCACACACCTCCCACTCTCAAAAACTGACAGAATCTAAGAGCAGGAATCAAACAGGTAACAGCGCCACCTAGTGGATGAAAGGAGCTGTTACTAAAAAGAGGCTGTGCACCTGTACATCACTGAATCAAACTGAACTTTCATACCTCAAACATTGAGCATGTTACTGTGATGAGAGACAGAATCAGTGAAAAGTTTTGTCCTCCTAGAAGCGGTAGGTGATTTATGATAAAGAATATTTTTCTGTTGAAACATCTTTTTAGAACAAAGTCCTTCTGATTTATCTTTGGACCCTCTTGTTGGTGACAAACCTCATGTTGAGAAACCACAAGATCTAAAAAGCTTCCTGTTGTTATGAAGAAGTTCAAGCTCCTCCCACCTGGAGCAGCTGATGCATCATCAACAAACTGAAGCATCATAGCAACAATATCATAAAATAATATGAATGAGAATATTAAAAATAAATTTATGAAAAATAAAACCACTGAAAAAAGACACAAACAGACAGAAAGGTTGAATTAAAAGAGAAATACAGTCAAATCTAGATAAATACACTGACCCAGACTAGTTTTTATTATTTATAGTGAAACAGTTTATTTGATCTAAATGTAATGTTATATTTAAAGAATATAAATGTTGAAGCATTAAAACAGATGCTGCAGATGGAAGACATTAAAGAAACTGATAAAGGAGATAAAATCACTTTCAATCCTTTTATTTATTTTTTAACTGAACACACAAACAGCCATAGCCAGTATTATTTATATCATGGTTAGCTTCAAGCTTTACATTTTCTTGGTTATTCTTTGATAACAACAAACTAAAAACAAGTGAAGATCAATTATTAACACGTGATGATTTCATTCCATGTTTCTGTTCACTTTCAATTTGAGAATAAAAAACAAAGTTGAAGCTTAAAGTTCAAACTAAAACCTCACAATACTGTTGGTATGAGAATAAAATACAACAGGAAACAGAATAATAAATGAGTAAAAATGAAGAACTGATATAAAATAGATGAAACATCAGATGAAGTAATGGTTAAAGTTATTATCACACAGATTATAAAAGAAGTTGAAGATTTTCTTGAATAATAACAATGAACAATGAGACAATTTTAAAAAGATACTTAAACTCAGCTCCAGCTTCTGTTTATCTCCACAATAAACATGTGAGGAACTAATCACAGTCACAGAACAGTGGAGGATGGAAACTGATGTCAATCAGATTTTTCTTTGTTTTTTTTTTTCCACATTCAGTTCAAAGTTTAAAATCTATTCAGATGAAACCAGCATTAGGTGAATGTGCATGTTAAAGGAACAGTCTGACATGCTGTGAGCAGGTAAATGTCTCATCTGTTGTTAGACATGAAGCTCCAAGCAGCAGAGTTTCAGCTCAGCATAAAGACTAGAAACAGAGGGAAACAGTTGGTCTGTCTAGCAGCACCTCTGAAGCTCACAGGTCAACATGTTCTAACTCAGGTGGTAAAACAACTTCCTGTAGGTTGATGAGGTGTCACATGTCAGAACATGTTGGCCTGACTCTGTCCAAAGGTGGAGGATCATCAAGGAGCAGTCACCTCCTCCTCCAGTCTCCACTGCTTGATGAGACTGTAGGAAGTCACTGAGCTCAGGAGACAGAGGAACCTCCAGACAGAGCCAGGCTAGCTGTTTCCATTTGGTTCCAGTCTTTACGCTAAGCTAAGCTTAGCTAAGCTAAGCTAAGCTAAGCTAACCAGCTGCTTTGTCTTTTAACTCTCTCCTGCTGCATGTTTCTCCACAGTGGGTTAAATAAAGGATTCATTTATCTTATTTTACAGAAGCAAGAACATTAAATAAAAAATAACATGACAAAATATATTGTATAAATATATAAAAGACCTTCAACACATCTATTCATGACTACATGTCTGTGATTCCTTTGATTAGCAGAGAGTCAGACTCTGAACCTGATGTCAACCTTCTCTGATGAGGATGCTGTGACCTTGTCTCCATCAGGTTGTGTATCAGAGACATGTCCTCTCTGACATGTCCTCTCTGTGACTCCAGCTGTCTTCATACATTTACATTTTTACAAAGTTACAGATAATATCTAACACTTATATAACACTTCTGATCAGCTCTGCTCGTCTGATGCTGAACTTTCACAGATTTCATTCAGTGTTTTTTTCACGTGTTCTATTGTCATCACAATATAACCAACAGGACTTTGGCGTTTAAATAACAATGAATCTACCGTCTGAAAAAAATATTCTGTCAAAATGTGCCAATTTTCCACAAATGTTTTGACTGAAGCTCAAAGTGGTTCTCAAAGGAATAAAAGCAGATGAGGTTGAAACACACTGCTCTGAATCCTCCACCAGCATTTCCTGCCTCAGCTCTACGAGCTAAAGTATGTCACACTGTGGAAGTATGTTTAACTTCCTCTAACTAAAACTGTTCTGTCCACTGATTGGAGGATTTGAAGTCTGATTATATTTGATAGAAATGTGTTTGGAAGGAAGTTTATGGAAGTTTATACAGAAAGAAATAAAATCAGTCAAGACGTCCTGATTATCACCAAATGTTTCACTGAAACTCAAAGTGGTCCTCAGAGGAAGAAAAGCAGACGAGAGTGAAACACACAAATCAATCAAGATATGGTAGCATCAGAGTTACTCACAGCGCTGTTTGACTTCATTATAGGTGACTGTCATGTCTTTAAGTTTGTCTGCAGAAAGAAAACACAATTATTTCCCCTGAGTTTCCTCTGACACAACATTTCTTTGTGTGTGTGACTCTCAAAGTGTTTGAGTATCAGAAATGAACTAAATCATGTTGTTCTGATCCACTCCTCTTGTTCATACTTCCTCCTGTGATAGTGGTCAAAATCCACAATCCTCATTCTGAACTAAAACAGATTCTAAAGTTCAGATGAAGCTTCATCAGTCTCAGTCAGACTCAAATCAAGTGGGTCTCTTCAGAAGTTACTGTCACTTTAGAACTGAAAGGAACAGAAACACTGAAAGGACATTTGGTTTAATGAAGGAGAAAACTTTGACAAATATCCAGTGGATGAAGTCAGACTGCTGAAAGCCTCACATTAACTCCAGAGAATAGAATGAGGACTGGAGATTGTGTCCTGTCCATGTTAGGATCAGTATGAACAGGAGGAAGGATTACAGCAATCACAAACAGGTTCAGTGATCATGAGTGGAAACATGAACAGAAGGTTTCATTTCTGACTAAACTACTGTCAAGACTCTGAGCATGGAAACACACAGACAAGATGGAGTCTGATCAGATTTACTGAGAGAAAGAATTATCTAGAATTTACCTTTGGATTTCCGTTTGAAGTAAAGAACAGCACCAACAGCACCAATGACTACACCAAAGACAACACCAACGATAACACCAATAATCAGTCCAGTAGATGATCCTGAAACAGAAGACATAAAGTTAATGTAACACTCGTAGAGTTTGATGAACAGAAAGTTCCTCATCCTCAGAGAACACCACCATGTGTACATGCTCCTGAAATGTAAACTCTAGCAGTCAGTGCAGATTAAAAGCAGGCTCAGTGATGTTAGCATGGATCTAATGTCCAGTTTCCTCCTGCTTGGTTTCACAGCTAACAGCTTGCTTTAGGTTTTGGTGTCAGTAGTGAGGAGGCTGATGTTGTAGCATCCTCCTCTTTCTGAGACGTGTTGTTCATCAGTATGAAGGATGTTTGAATCTCTGTCCTGCCTCTCTACTTTAGGCTTTTCCATGTGACTTCTGCTTTTACTCCTGCTGTGATCCTGACCTGATCTGAAAACATGTCTGACAGTCTGTCTGGAGGTTTTCTCCACCCTGAGCCGAGGCTGTGATGATGGACTCTGGACTACATCTCAGAAACATCTTCATCTCATCATGCTTCTTATTGGAGCTACTATTGATGAGCTTTGTTCACATCAAATCTTCTCCACTTAACAAGGTTCATGCTTCACTGATCAGACTGAGACATCCAGTAACACTAACATGTTAACATCTGACTCCACTTTCTGCTGCAGCTGTTACAACCACGACTGTCAGTGCTGGAGACAAACTAAGTACAATTACTCAACTACTCCAAGTACAGTTTAAAGATACTAACAATTACACTTTATACTCATTTATACTTTCATTTACCACATTTAGAATACTTTTTAATTCTACTTTAAGTTGGTTTTGTTCTTATTTGTTAAGGTGACTTTTGAACGCAGATCTTTCTTCATTGTAGTATTTATTTGTACTTTTACTTCAGTAAAGAATCTGAGTACTTCCTCCTCCACTGACTTGTGCAGAGTAAAGATTTAAATCATCAAGTGTTTCTTGGTGCTGGGTCAGCAGGAGCCTCTTCAAGCTCTAAATACACTTTGAACTCATTCATAAAAAACATTTACGTTCAGATTCTTTCATGTCAATAAATCAAAGTTATTCAGAGATTCAGATTTAATCCACAATGATTTTACTAGAACATAAAGTATAAAGTATGAAGTAATTAAAGGTTGATTTAATAAAGTAAATATTCATATTGAAATATCAGCAACAACAGAAATTATATTCTAAACGTAACCTTTTTAAAATGAATTAAGATTTCCCTGAAAACAAAATCTATCAGCTCCATGAAAGCGGCCATCTTGGAAATGGCTGCCAAAAGCTACTGAGTGCAGAGCCTGGATAAATCCACCAGGGGGCAGATGACAAGTCTCATTATTGTTTCCAGCAGGTTTTTCAGTGAAGTATTGATCATGTTGGTGGAGCAGAGGTCTCAGAAACTGGTTCTAGGCTCAAACTGAGTTATTAACTTCAGATCAATAAACAGAGAGAGTTGTTTCATCTACAGGAGAAGAATCTAAGTTCAGTCTTTTTACACTTTTCTAGAATTCTAGGTTTTATTATTCTGTCCAACAACTGTTTAGTTCATTTCTAAAGTCTAATATTTATTTGAGTTTTTCTATTAGTGATTTAAAAACCTTGATGAGAACATGAACAGACAGTTTTCATTTTGATTTCCTGTGTTTCTCTTTAGTTGTGTTTGAATCAACCAACACTCTGCTGCAGTCAATGAAGCAGCTGTTCATGTTTGTCATCCAGCACCTTCACTGTAATATAATGAATCACAGGTTAACCATTAATAACTGAAGGTTGCTGCCTCCTTATCACACATTTAGAGTCACATCATGTTCCTGTAATAAAAGCATTAGGTCTGATCTTCATGTAGTTTGTAGTGTGACTCCTGGGTCAGTTTATATTTGACTGTAGCTAATTATTTTATGTCTTCATTGTAAATAACTTTGAATCCAATCAGAACATGCAGCGACTAATAAAACATGAACAACTGAACTCACCATTCAAATGTACATATGTCTCAGTATGAACCTCATGCTGGTGTACCTAATAAAGTGGCAGGTGAGTGTATAACTCAGTGATGTCCTGTTTCTGTCTCTTCTCTGCTTGTTCATGAGGCTTACAACATATTTAAGAGAAACTCAGTCAAACATCAGGATAGAAAAGCAGCACATAATTCCAGCTGATTCATCTCAGCAGCGTTTGATTTCAACTTTAAAGCAGATTTAAGTCCAGATCTAGAAACTCATCACCACAGTAAACACTATTTCTGACTCATATCAGAACATGAACACATTTACATTGAAGACGTTTGATCAACCTTTAAATGTCTTTAAATCAAAGCTGATGTCTGACATGTTGACCATAGTTTGAGGACTTCTTTTAGTGTCAGGACTGAATCATGTCAGTGACACGTACACTTAGTGTCATATTATTAGGTACACCTGCACCATTAACATCTAATCTGCTGTGTTGATAAACTCTACTACTGTGATGTCTCTAATGTCACTGAGTTCTTCTCATCAACTGCTTCAACTCTGTACTGGATCAGTTCACATCAGTGGCAGATATTTAGTCCATCCTCTGCTCCACCTTCAGCTACGTTGGACATGATTCTGGAACAGATGCTTTTATTTGTGGCCCAATGAAAAAAAAACATGCATGAGAGGGGGCCCACTCAGTTTTGCCCAGGGTAGAGGGGGCCCCAGAACTGGGCCATCATTAATTTATGGAATAATTTAAAAAAAAAGAAAAAGAAAAAGAAAAGATAATAAAATAGGAATATGTGGAATATTGTGGAAAACAATATGTAATATTTGAGTTACATAAAAGGTTTTTATTTCTTTTCTTCCTTGTCCTTGAAATAGTGGTCAAGAACCCCCCCATCCCCAACACAAAAATGGTTTGACCACTGATCAAACATCAACAATACTCCACAACTGCCCCAGAGACATTTCTATCTACCCTATAGCAGATTCTGCTTAAGACTATGTTCAGTAAGTTGTGGACACTGTTGAATCAGAACTAACACAAAAAAGCAACATGTCTCTGGTTTTTAAACGTGAATGAAGAGACGAGAGGAAGACAAACGACAACAAGACAGTGGTGAGTGGATACACTAATAATAAATGCTGATGCACAATGATCTGATGAGTTTTAGTTTATATACACCGATACTATACTCACATATAGACAATGAAAGGGGAAAAAAACAACGTACAGTATCCATCATGTTAGCCCAGAGTGAGTTTGATTGTTCATCTTCAGTTTTGATTTGTTCTCTAATAATTCATGCTGCATCATGCTGCATTGAGTCCATGTGTAGCAGCGTCCTCTTGTGCTATTAACAACCTTGTAGCTGGAAGTTTTTTGGTTTCTTTCACTGAGGCAACAATAGCAACAGCTGCTGCTCAAACAGCAACAACAACTGCTATACCTTGTCGTCACCTCTCCCAGCACTAACGAGAGCCATACTATTTACCCAGGGAGTTCTCAGACCCCATCGCTGTGTGTGTTTACATCCCTATATGAGTGGATGCTGATGCTGCTGGTGACGTCATCAACACAACTGCTGCCAAACTTCAGACGCAGCACCCTGATGCCTTCATGCTGATCTCTGGAGATTTCAGCCACATGACATTTAACTCTACAATGTCTGCTTTCATCCAGTATGTGGATTGTCCTTCCAGGGCAAATAGGGCTACTGATCTGACACTGCAGCCCACCACCAAACGCTCCTTCAGGAAATGGTCGCCTGAGGTAGAGGAAGCTCTGAAGGACTGCTTCCAGAGGACCTAAGCAGTGTTGTGTATAGTTACTTTGAAAAGTAGTTAGTTATGTTACTGCGTTACCATCAATTAAATGTAATCTGTTACCTATGAATAAAAGTAATGTGTTAGAGTACTCATGCGTTACCAAGCATTAAAAGCCGTTTGCAGAGCCTCACATGCTGCGACACACAGCCTATGGAAGTATTTCTGTGCCATCTGAGTTTGAACATAAATTTCAGATGCCACAGAAATACTTCCATATGTACTGTCTGACAAAAAGCAGCTGTACTTGGAATGTTTTTTCCTTATCTGGAAAAATTCTTAAAGTAACGCATTACTTTTTTTTAAAAAAACTAACGAAGTTACTGATTACTTAACGCACGGACCTAACGTGTTACATTACAAGTTACACGAAAAAAGTAATGACCATAACACTGATGTAGAGGTGGTTCAGACCTAGAAGTACCTGGGTCTACGTCTGGATCACAAACTGGACTGGTGGGCTAACATAGACTCAGTTAGGGCTGATAACAATATATGATAGATAGATAGATATGATAGATACACATGATCAACATCAAAAGAAAATCCGTTCAATAATGTCACTTGAACTCCGTTAGCCCAGCTAAGCAGGTTGGTGGCATCAACAACGACAACAAAGAGAAAGAATGACGTGGAATGAAAGGAGAATATGAGTGAAACCGCGCAAGGGGAAATTGTAGATAAAAAAGCAAAGATCACGTCACCAGTTTGGACATACTTTGGTTATTTTAAGTCAGACATGAGTCAGATGTTGTAGAGATATATAGGAAGAAAACCCAGAGCTAGAACTGCAAGGCATTCTGGGGGATGTAGGCAGAGGAAGGGCTTTAGCCTCTTGACCTATCACGGCCAGCTAAGACAGGTTGGTGGAATCAACAACAACATGTCTGTGAAGGCTGTCAGTCATCCGGGTCACGGTATATACAAAAAGGTTCAAAAAAGGAAACTGGACTTGAAAAGTTTTTAGAGAAGACGTTTCACCACTTATCTGAGTAGCTTCTTCAGTTCTAGGGGACTGGTGGGAAATCTGAGGTTTAAATATGAACTCCTCCTGAAACTTGCTTGTTAACACAACAGGTCTTTGATCATTGGTTACATGAGCTTCCACTGCTACTGAATATTAATTAAAAATGAATGAAAATGAAATGCTATTGACTATGTCATTGTGATCATTTAAAAAATTAAAGTGACAGGTAAAAAAGGGTTATAACAGGATTTTTATGAACCTGTCAGTCAAAATGACAGGCAACAAAAAAGTCTAGCGTGATATAGAGAAATAATGGATGCTGTGGCGTATCATTTAGAAGGACATGGTCCTGCTCAGCCGAGTTGAGAAGTCTGGATAAAATAAGTTAAAAAACGAATCAATAATTATCGATATCGACTGATATGAAACACTTATATTGTCAAAGATTTTTCAGTCATATCACCAAGACTAGACTCACTATACAAAAAACGGTCAGAGCCATCTCTATTTCCTCAGGACACTAAGGATTAAGTCTCTGTCTCATCTCACGTAGAGTTTGTGCTGATGATAAACTGGATTGAATTAAACACTAAAGTGTTTCTGTTATTTTGTCTAGCCCACTGACTACAATGTCAAAATAATAGGAACACGTGTCAATTCAATAGAACTCAAAGATGAAAACACAGTTGAATGAACATCTCTGTCAGTGATTAGAAACTAAAGCTGAACACCAGAACCTTCATGAAGACTAGATTTAGAGCAGGACTGTTCTATTAGAATGAATTCACTGCTGTACCTAATGAACTGGCCACTGAGTCTATGTTGTACTACTGAGGTCACAATCAGTCATGTGTTGTGTTGCTTTATCCTGAGTGGAGTTCTTAATAATCTGCTCCACTTATGTATTAATATGGGATGGCCACAACATTAGGAACACCTCTCAATACAATATAATCTAGTACAACACTAACTTCAACTATGACCTCAGTATTAAATACATGTTTACACATTTCTGACAGCTTAACAACAAAAACATGATGAACTTTGTAAAAGTAGAAATTATGAGAGAATGGAGTTAAAAAAATAAATGAGAACAACTGAAGATTTAAATAAACACTCACCATAAAAAGATACTTTTATCTTTCGATCAATCTGATGACAGATTTCTTCTTGTGTAGAAACACAACGATAGTAGCCGGTCTTTGTCACAGTGGCGTTGAGGATAATGTATTTTCCTTCAGTTGTGTTTGTGAAAGGAACACTGTTGTTCTCACTGTCCAACCACTCGACTTTGGGTTTTGGAAAAACATCCTGAATTTGAACTTCACACTGTAGTAGAGCCCAGTCCTTTGTGTCATCAAGTATTGTAACAGACGGTTTTGTACATGAACCTGTGAACACAGAATAAACAACAGATTGAAAACAACACTTGACATATAACAGTAAAATGTTTTGGTTCATCCTTTCTGATTCTATATATGTGGATTATAATGTGTTTAGGAGGAAATAAAAACTCAATATATACCTGAACTGAACCTCTCAGCTTTGTTTGAACTTGATATATGAATAGAGGTATATCTTATCACATTTTATAGAATGAACCCTAGTTCAGCCTCACTTGGGACTGGAGTACTTTTCTAAAGGAGAAACTGACAGATGAGACTAAATCAGTGTCAGAGGATCATTACAGATACACTGACTGATACTGGATTGATTAGAATGGAAATAAAGAACATCACTAGTATAGATGTGTAAAATATTCAGAAATATATCATTAACATTTAACCATAAAGATGTTAATGTGTCTCCATCAGTGATACATGGAGATGTAAAGATCATCTGATTTTAACTTAGACAGCTACACCAGTTTAGAAAACCTTTATCAATATTAGTGCATCATAAATAAAGTATTGAGAATCATCCAGACGTCAAAAATGTACTTTCTATAGTTTCAGGTCACTTCATTTCTATCAAACTATTTACAAACCTTCTACATGATTAAAACTGGTCCAAACTAAAGAGATGTTGGTGTATAAATGTGTCCAATAATCAGTGATTAGTTCCATCACATCCAGGTGAGATCCATTCATCAGTGACGTCATCACAATCAGGACTCACCTGCAATCTTTTCCTCTGTTCTGTCTTTTAAGATACAATCTAAAAGAGAAAAGAAAGAATATGTTAGAGTTGTCTGTGTGAAATCATCAACCTGACAGTAAATAAAACTGAGGACAAGAAAAGAGAAAATAGTTTATGAAAAAAAAGAGGCCATATTAACAGATGTCAGGACCAGGACCTGTACCGGTCCCGGGTCAGAAAGCGGGCCAGGAAAATCTCCACAGACCCCTCACACCCTGGTCACAAACTGTTTAGACGCCTCCCCTCAGGCCGGCGTTACAGAGCACTGTACGCCAAAACCACCCGCCACAAGGACAGTTTCTTCCCCCGGGCTGTCGCTCTGATGAACTCTGAGCAGTTACAGAGTGCAAGCCCACCCACATGAACAATAGATGAACATGAACAATGACTCTGCCTTGTAAATATTCACTGTACAATAACCCCGGTGTATATATTATCCTATATTTTATAATGTACAGACTGAGATTTATTTTATTGTGTTTTATTTTATTCTTATTACTGTACTAGAGAGTAAAGTTACCGGAGTCAAATTCCTTGTATGTGCACATACTTGGCCAATAAAGCTGATTCTGATTCTGATTCTGATCAAGGTCCTGTCACATTTCCAGCAGAGACTGGTTTCTATCAGTGTTTAGTGGCTTATAGTCACAGAGTTGGGTCTAACAGCAACAGATCAAGAGCAGAGGCTCAAACTGAATCTGAGATGAGATGAAACTGTTGGAACTTTGGTCACTGAAGACACAAATCTTTAACTGTTTCATGGAAATACTCACCAACATGGAGCTCAATGATGGATCTGATCTTTGGTTGATGAAATGGAAAAATACAGCTGTAACTTCCACTGTCTGTCTTGTTTGTTTTCCTGATAACTATGGAGGCATTACCAGACTGCAGTTGATCTTCAAAATGAAAGACTCGACCTTTGAACTGTTGATCTTGACCTCCACGACCGTTATTATAATGACTGCCTGAACTGTACAGGAACACATTCTTCTGATCATCTTTCTTCCAGTCAAAGGTATCAGACCTAATGTTGGTAGAGTCTAAGGAACATGGTAAAATGACATCTTCATCTTCTTTCACTCTCATCTTGATGACTGGAAGACAAAAACATTTATTGTGTTAATCAGTGTGTTCACATCCAGAGTGATCAGTCAGTAACACAGTTTACATGTTTCACCACCAACGTTATTGGGTTTTCTATCAGAATATTACAAATATTTCACTATTATTATATTTCACTATATAAATCATATGAGTGTTCAGTTAACAACTGGACAACAGCTTCATTAAATGTTCATCTGCTTTGAATTAACTGGATTCTCCTTGTGTTAACTGGTATTTGCTATGTGAGTTGATTCCACCAGTCACCACTAGATGGCAGAACACAAGATTTCTGCTAAAGCTACAAACTAAACCTTATTTGTGGACACTGTCAGAATCTAGAATGAGTTCAATCAACACATGGTTTCATTGATCAGAAACTTTGGATGTAAAGACGAATGAATGAAATAACTGGTGTGATTCACTTCATCATGTTTCATTGTAGCTGCAGCAGATCCAGAATAAAGAGCAGGAGACTTTGTGTTGATAATGTGGAATGAATTCATCCATTTAAAACTCAACCACTTTACTTGATTTACAATAAGAATAATCACATTAGTCACTGATATTGAATCTTTGCTCGTCTCTCTTTCAAAGCAGTAAAATGATTAGTAATCAGACATGTTCCTGACTAGTTCTCTATCTATGACCAGTATGACTAAAGCACATTAATCCAAGCCTCCATCAGCCCATTCAGATTGTTCTGCTTTGTCTATATGCAGTTACAAAATAATTTAAGTGTCTGTAAGAACCATGTGATTATCATTTCCATATTGAAATGGATAGAGCAACAGTACTCCATGAAACACAGCCTGATGCTGTTTGGACTATATTCAGAAGAACCAGGACAAAATGTCAACAACAGTCACTGACAGAACTTCTGTGTCAGTATCAGCTTCATGTCAAACATGGGGTCAACCCTTTAAACTGAAGCTTTTTATTAAATCTCCACATGGAAAAAATCAAACTTCCATCAAAGTGAACAACGTGGGCTCTGTGGCTGAAATCCAACAAATCTGTGTCTCCATCAGCAGAACAGAGAGACATGTGAAAAAGAGACATTTTTACTTCCACTAAATCAAATCATCATCCTTCTAACATCCTGATAACAACCAGTCACTGATGTTATTGAACCTGATCTAAAGAAAGTTGATGCATCACAACAATGAGCATGTAGCACACTCTGCATCCTCCTGAAATGACAGAGGCTTTAAGAACAGATAAAGGGACCTCCAGGGTGGAAAGGGTTCAACATCACCCTGTTTAAGTTCAGTTGTCTGCTGGTGTTGTTGAGAGCAGCTTCACCACCATCCACTGTTACACAGACAGGACTGCTGACTTCACTTTGGAACAAACACACATAATGCTGTTTTTTTTTAAAAGCTATAAATCATACTCTTAGTTTGAGTAGAGCGAGTTGTAGTCTAACTTTACAGGAATCAATCTTCAGTCGATGTTAAATGTGAGTTCAGTTCCTCTTTGTCTGCGCAGTTAATCCTTTCAGCTCAACATGACAATAGTGACACTAAGAGAGTTGCTAGGAAATTTAGATTTAACTCTAAAACATTTGATTTATTCAGAAACAGTTCATTTGTCACTTTTCAAGCATAATGTTTTTATTTCGAATATGAAAATTTAAATTATGTTGTTTTTAATGCAAATTTCAGACTGAAGAATCAATTCCATGTCTTATTTCTAGTGTTTGAAGTATGACGTTAAAGTTTAAAAACTACATAGCTCCAATCATTTTCTTTGAAGTCCTCCAACCAATGACCTGTGTTAGAGCAACCAGTAATACTAACACACTACATGAAACCTCAGAGTTTTCTTCATGGTGATACAACAGGCCTGTTTCAGTTCTTTATAGCATTTAGATTAGAAACAAGTTAAAATGGGCAGGTTTAAAGATGCAGAGATGTTCATGGTTATAAAAACCCCTAAGAGGTTAAGATACAATCTAAAAGAGAAAAGAAAGAATATGTTACAGTTGTTTGTGTGAAATCATCAACCTGACAGTAAATAAAACTGAGGACAAGAAAAGAAATTATCACTCTGTTTATTACAAAAAAAAATAAAAGTCACATTAACAGATGTCATCAAGGTCCTGTCACATTTCCAGCAGAGACTGGTTTCTATCAGTGTTTAGTGGCTTATAGTCACAGAGTTGGGTCTAACAGCAACAGATCAAGAGCAGAGGCTCAAACTGAATCTGAGATGAGATGAAACTGTTGGAACTTTGGTCACTGAAGACACAAAAAGTGTTTTCATTCAGTGAGAACTCTCAGAACATAAACAGTAGAGGGTTTGGATTATTTCCAGACAAACACTGTTAGACAGGAACAACTAATGGAGCTGATATTATGGATATGAAGATGTTGTGCAGCCTGTCAATGAGGCAGGACCTGGACCATGTTAGATGTGTCATTGTGACTGTTTGATGATGATTTGACTTGAGTCCATCTGGGACACATGAACCAGTCGCTTCTGGAAATAATCAGGAGTCTTTAACTGTTTCATGGAAATACTCACCAACAATGAGCTCAATGATGGATCTGATCGTTGGCTGATGATATGGAAAAATACAGCTGTAATTTCCACTGTCTGTCATCTTTGATTTCCTGATCTCTATGGAGGCATTACCAGACTGCAGTTGATCTTCAAAATGAAAGACTCGACCTTTGAACTGTGGATCTTGACCTCCACGACCGTTATTAGAATGACTGCCTGCATTGTACTCGAACACCTTCTTCTGATCATCTTTCTTCCAGTCAAAGACATCAGTCCTAATGTCTGTAGAGTCTAAGGAACAGGGTAAAATAACATCTTCATCTTCTTTCACTCTCATCTTGATGCCTGGAAGACAAAAACATTTATTGTATTAATCAGTGTGTTCACATCCAGAGTGATCAGTCAGTAACACAGTTTACATGTTTCACCACCAACGTTATTGGGTTTTCTATCAGAATATTACAAATATTTCACTATTATTATATTTCACTATATAAATCATATGAGTGTTCAGTTAACAACTGGACAACAGCTTCATTAAATGTTCATCTGCTTTGAATTAACTGGATTCTCCTTGTGTTAACTGGTATTTGCTATGTGAGTTGATTCCACCAGTCACCACTAGATGGCAGAACACAAGATTTCTCCTAAAGCTACAAACTAAACCTTATTTGTGGACACTGTCAGAATCTAGAATGAGTTCAATCAACACATGGTTTCATTGATCAGAAACTTTGGATGTAAAGACGAATGAATGAAATAACTGGTGTGATTCAGTTCATCATGTTTCATTGTAGCTGCAGCAGATCCAGAATAAAGAGCAGGAGACTTTGTGTTGATAATGTGGAATGAATTCATCCATTTAAAACTCAACCACTTTACTTGATTTACAATAAGAATAATCACATTAGTCACTGATACTGAATCTTTGCTCGTTTCTCTTTCAAAGCAGTAAAATGATTAGTAATCAGACATGTTCCTGACTAGTTCTCTATCTATGACCAGTATGACTAAAGCACATTAATCCAAGCCTCCATCAACCCATTCAGATTGTTCTGCATTATCTATATGCAGTTACAAAAATAATGTCAGTGTCTGTAAGAACCATGTGATTAACATTTCCATGTTGAAATGGATAGAGCAGCAGTACTCCATGAAACACAGCCTGATGCTGTTTGGACTATATTCAGAAGAACCAGGACAAAATGTCAACAACAGTCACTGACAGAACATGATGCTATAGTCTATAAACCATACTCTTGTTATGAAAAGGCTCAGACCGGAAGTATTTCGGTAGAGGGAGTTGTAGTTTGTTCTAACTTTACAGGAATCATGTGTCCATACTAACAGTGAGTTCAGATCCTCTCTGTCTGATCAGTTAATCCTTTCAGCTCAACACGACAAAAATTACACTAAGAGAGTTGGTAGGAAGTTTAGATTTACCTCTAAAACAGTTCATTTGTTTAAAGATTAATAATGTTTATTTTGGGGTTAAAATGATTAAATTAAATTAAATTAAATTAAATTAAATTAAATTAAATTAAATTAAATTAAATAATAATAATAAATATAAGATAATTGTGAAGAATCACGCTAAGATCGCTCGACAACGACCTGAATAATCTTTGATTTAATTGTTGTTAATATTACTATAAAGATAGTTTACACATAAATATGATCTGAAATAAAACGTTGCGCACTTTTCCTTCCCGTAAATAGAGGCGCATCCGGAGGACGCAGCGCAGTCCCACCCAGTGTTAAACACACATCAGATTAGAACAAACATCCAAACCCTGATCATGATTATACTGTTAGAAAGAACCAGAAGGATGCTGTCAGAGAAGGGCATCAGATTTTATTGTGGAGGATGATGTCTGTGTATTATCTTTATTTTAAAACGGAGCTAAAGGCGGAAGTAACGGACGCAGGTGCTGCCGTTATCCAGAGCTACTCACTAAACTAACAGAAGAACTGATCTAAAGATCCACAGTCCGCTCATTTCAATCAGTCTAAAGGATTTTCTCACCAAACGTTGTTCCAGAGCAGATCAGGAGACAGAAACACACGAGAGGAAGAAGCTCCATCGCTGCAGTTCACTGTTCCCTCACAAAGACTCTTGAAATCGAAAGTATTCTCGATGCGTCGGTTGATCTGAGGAGTGGCCTCTAGATGTGAAAGCGGCGATGAACCAACACTTCCGGAAAAAGTCCTTCAGAACAGAAGAAATAAACTCGATGATTGAGAAAAGTGAAAGGACTCAGGTTCAGGCTGATTCTGGTCCAGGTGAGGTTCTGTTTGAGGTAAACTGAATCACATCTGGATGATGAAACAGACTTCACTCTGGAGTCTCAGAGGCTAAAGTTATCTGCAGCTCTTCATACTGACTGTTAATGTGCAGATGTGGAGAAAAGATAACTAGTTCTTAGAATCTATCAAACTGACCAGTTCCTGTTTTCAGTCACTGGAGGAGGTGTGACCTCTAACTACCACAGCCTGAGAATGAAACCCAGCTGCTGAAGCCTCTAACCTCAGATGAACTGACTGAACAGGAGGATTAAGGTTCAGAGTTCAGAGTTGACTTTGGCTCCAGACCAGAATAAACTAAGTGTTGTGAGGATTTACTTTGGGTAGAGTGGTTCATGGTGGAAAGCTGCTTCTGTCAAACTTTAACCTGCTAAGGCTCCGTAGAGAACCAGTTTCCTCCACTTTGTGTGTCAGAGTGTATCTTCACACAGAGAGTAACACCTCCACTGTTTGTTTGACTGTATTTGCCCTAACAGGACCTATTTAATGGTTTCTGATGTGTGGTCCTGACCCCAGCAACCTGCCCAGTGCTCATGTCTTACAGTCATCCTAAATCTACTGTGGGATAAATAAAGGATTATCTTATTTTCTACTCATACATGTTGCTCCTCTACACTTTTACTTTGAAGGGCTGGCTTCCAGTGGGCTGTTGTCCAGGTTGGTCCACTTCCCAGCACTGACAGACAGGGGTGGACTGAGGGGAAACGTGGCCTGGGAGTCATTTACAGACCAAACCACTTCATGTGCAGTGTAGGGAGTCAGAGAGCAACACAAGTTTCATGTACCTTGATGAAAAAAACAACAACAAAAAAAACGCATTTGATGTCGTTTTGGACCATAATCATATAGTAATCATTAACCTGAACCCGTAGAACCACTAGAGGACAACACAATTACAACAATGAACCCATTTAAACTAGACAGCACTGTCTCTCAGTCCATCAAAGCTTCCTTGGACCGTTAGCTGTAACAGCCTGAGGAAATGGGTGGGACTTACTCACATGGACGAAATGTGATTGGCTGTCAGCATAGGCAGTGAACACAGGTACAGCCTGTAACACAGTAGCCGTTGCGACAGACTTTTTTCCCGCTTTCTTTTTCTTTTTCTCATGGCCCAGCCCACATGGCTCACCAGGGAAATCCCCGGTGTCTCTGGTCCGCCCTTACACAGACTAAAGGACTGAACAGCCTATAGTGTGTCTGCAGTGTTGTTGTACTGATCTACATTAGATTGAAGAGATATTATTTGTGAAGCACGATTAAAAGGAGCCTTCATAGCTGCCGTATCAACAGTTCAGCATCTGTAAAGAGGAAGGGAAGGAGCCAGGGTTTTTAGCTTCATCATCAACTTCTGACTCTTTAATGTGAAGAACAATGTGAAAGGCTTGTTCTGCATTCCAGGTTTTAACTTCACCTCCAAAGTTCAGACTGTTTCTCATAGTTTATCCATCAGTCTGATAATAATCAGACCTTTGCTTTGATTCTAATCAGAGATGAATCATTTGAAGTGGTCTGATGTTCACCAGTCTGTATTTGATCTAACAAAAGGTGTGCTGCTACATGAACCTGTTCCAGGTCCCAGACTGTAGAACCCATATGTAGATAAGATTTATGGAAAAGAGAAAGAATGAGACAAGTGACAAGAGCTTCTGTTCAATGCAGCTTCTCTCAGCATCAAATGTGACCGTCCAGTCTGCTGTCAGAAATATTACTCCACCACAGAAAACGAGGCCTTGGTGCTTCTGATAACTGTAGAGCAGGTCAGTCAAAGGAGCCACATACTCATCAGTTTGATCTCATGTGGGCTGGACCAGTAAAATAATAGCATAATAAAATGATGAATAATGTTAACTACAAATGTTTCTCTTTGTTTTAGTGAAAAAAATAAATATTTAATGAATTAGAGAGCTGTTAAGGTTAAAGGTTAAAGTTACCCTAGTAGTATACTCAAAGTTAATTTTGTTATGTATGCTTGAGTATTACTATAGCCAGTACACTACAGATCATGTACGTGTAATGTACTGGGAAGTATACTAATTTAATACTTCTTCAGAATAAATTGGATATAAAAGTATACTTAACGTACTTCTATAAACTAAAATGTGGACTAGAAGTATAAACCTAGAATACTATATAGATGAGTCTACTTGCTGTATACTTGAAAGAGTATTTTTGTAAACTTAAAATGACCTAATAAAGTATACTTTAAGTATGCTTTTATAAAAAAATGTTCCAACTTAATATGAAGAAGTATTAAATTAGTATACTTTCTAGTATACTACAAGTACATGATCTGTAGTAAACTATACGCAAGCACACTTAATAAAATGAACTTCAAGTATACTACTTTTAGCTAAGGGGAGTTATTGACTTGATCTTATTCTGTACTTGGATCAAGATATACTAAGTATTAGTACTTTGTAACAGAAGGAAGTAAAAAAATATACCAAAGTACAAGTATAAGCTTTAAAGTATAAGTGTAAGTCTTAGTATTAATGTAGTCTTTATACTTTTCAGTATAAGCCAAGTATACTTCACTATACTAAAGTATATAAAATACAGTATATAAAAAGTAAACTTCAAGTACACTTCCTCAATTTTAGTATAAAATAAGTATACCTGTAGTACACTTGAATAAAGTACTTTTTGCTGAGTGATCTCCGGCCTGTAAACAGTTCAGACCACCATGACCTGATCCAGTTTCCTCTGCAGGTCTAATGTTCTGCAGCCTTCAGCATGTTTTCACTAACTCCTTCATAACATAGCTTTGATGCAGCTACGGGTAAAAACAGACTCCTCTGTTCTCAACTCTCACTAAAACAGAGCAGGAAATAACTACTTTAACTGAAATACTGCAGTTAACGTCTTCTGTGTAGTTTTTATCATTTTCATTCATCCCACTGGGGCCAGACTGGACCCTCTGGTGGACTGGTTTTGGCCTAATACTCGTATGTTTGATACCCTTGAACATTTCCATGTTAGGTTGTCTAATGTTCCTGTTGTCACATGATAATAACCCTTTTCTGTATAGAATAAAACAAAAACAGACGTTTGATGATGTGTACATTGTTCAGTAACTTATGGAGGTGATATCCAACAAGGTTCAAAAAAAGCATCTGGACTTGTAGAGTTCTTCGAGAAGACGTTTCACCACTCATCTGAGCAGCTTCTTCAGTTCTGAACTTAAAAACTCTACAAGTCCATTTTCCTTTTTTGAACCTTTGTTGGATCACCATGACCTGGATCACTGAGAACCTTCACAGACTTATGGAGGTGATATTTTGAGCCACGGCTGCCCGGGCCTAGCTTAGCCCGGCGGTCAGGAGGCTCCAGGGGATGATTCTGGGTTCACATGATTTATTTATCTTCATGCCTTCATTTCTGTTCATTTGGATTTTTATGAAATTCAGAATATTGTCTTATATTCTACTGCGATGGACTGGCAACCTGTCCAGGGTGGACCCCTGTCTCTCGCCCGATGACAGCTGGGATAGGCTCCAGCAGACTACCGTGACCCCTAACAGGACTAAACGGATATAGAAGATGAATGACTGACTTATATTCTAATTCTAGAAATAAATGAATAACCAAATAAATATCTCTATGCTACAGGCTCTTGTTTCCCAGTTTACCTGCTGTTCTCGTCCTCAGGTGAAGCTATAACTGGATCTCTCGTCTTCTTCTGTCAGCCACAAGGGCAGGACCCAGTGTTTATGTTGTAACTTTTGATTTATCATGTTTGATGGGCTCTGTAGTCTTTATTCTTCCAGTTGTGTTTCTGATTAAGGTTTGACATATGTAGGATTAGACTGGAGACAGCTGGTCCTTTGTAGGCTTTGTGTACATAAATAAAAGCTTAAAGCAACTTTAGTTGTGACCACTTTGTTGAGGACCAGTCTAAGGTGATTGAATGTCAGTTCTCATCCTCTTCTACATCATTTCCTAATCATGAGAACATTCAGACGGTCTCATAACCTGGATCAGAATCTCCAAACATAAAAACTAAGAGGCTCAGGTTTGCAGCGCTGGTTCTGTCCATTTATCCAGAGTTGGAGAACAGAGTTTCTAACATACTGAGCAGTAGAGGAGAAGATGATGATTCATGAAGGGTCTCTGTGGATATTTGTTTCTAACACTGAACCATGAAACTGGATCCCAGCAGACTGCAGCTGCAGAGAAGGAAACTGTAACATCTGCTGAATATTTCTTTAAAACACTTGAGACAGACTAGCAGACCTCCAGGAGTCATTTCCAGGATCACAGCAATAATCTGTTTGTCCAGATCTTTGCTGATTGAATCCTGTGCATCGAGCAGTAAAACTGTAAAGTGAGAGAATGATTTTTTTATTATTATTTTTTTAGCTGGACTATTTTAAGGTTTGCAGCACTGGGACAAAAACTTCCCTGAGAATCTCCAGGTTTTAAATATTTCTCCAGCATCAGATTAAGTCAGTGATATTTGTCAGTACATCCAACAATACACAGCAAAGAATGAAGAACAGATAGAAAACAGGACTCACGCTGCTGCAGAGCTGCTCACTGTATCCATGACAACACTAGACGTTTCTGTACAAAGTAGTGGAAACTTATTTATTTATTTTAGGATTTTTATAAGTTGTTGGAAAATAATAATCGTTATTTTAACATTCTAGCTCGTGTTCGTGACATTAAACATCTCGGAGCTGACGAGCTTTAAGAGCTTTTATTTTGAAGAAAACATAAACGAAACTAAACAGTGGTCTCCATTTTGTGACTTCCACTAATAAAACCCTAATGGAGCTGCTGCTGTTTTATCTTCTGACTTTGGCTGGAATAATATACTGTTACGGAGGTATGAGCTTCTAATTAAAGAGTCTAACGGTCTTTTCGGTCATTAAATTATCGGCATTAAAAATAATCTGTCGGTGCCGTGATGCAAAGTGATGTAGGATTAAAATAATCCTCAAATATTTGAGTACAATTTAAGTACTTCTCCAGTATTTCCGCGTAAAGTGTCTCCAGATAAATGAGACATGATCTCTGTGGTTTATGAGGCTCCAGGTTTTATGAAAGTTAGAAAGTAAAAAGTAAAAGAGGAAGTTCAGGAAAGATCCAAGAAAAGTTAAATTCAGCGACTTTAAGAATTTGTACGTGACTTTATTAATCAGCCTCATTACTGAGAACCTATCAAACTCCTCCATGAATGTGGCGTGCATGTTTAAACAGAGATAAAACTTTTTTATTTATTTTTAGAGTTGATTAGAAGCTCGTCCGTCAAACTAACTGCACACCCGATGCGGGGGCGCGCACGGTTAAAGCGGAACGCGCCGCGGTTTAAAGCGGCTCTAAAGTTTCTCATTATTCTGAAATAAAAAGTTATTACTGTTGGTTATTAGATGCCGGTTTTAATCGGTCAGACACAGAAATAAAACTGAACGCAGCATGTTTTTGTTGTTATTTGTTTTAGAGCAGAGTCTCAGACTCCTCGAGGTCAAACCTCAGTGACAGTTCAGATCTGGAGCAACCACCATGTTGTCTGCGTCCATACCTGCAGACAGGACTATCAGCTGGCTGTAGTACAATTATTTACTCACTTCTCACACAGCTACACTGACATTTAGGCAGAAACACATTCACAATGATAGAATCACTTTATAAAAACCTATTAAAGGTCTTTGATAGAAAACTAACACCGTTCCACGTTTGTACCGTCTTAAAAAAAAAATCAACTTATTGAGCTTTGAGAATTTTAAACATTTTAAATTTGTTGTTTCATGGACTTGCTCCACCTCCCATGTCCAACTTTCTTAAAAAAAAAAAAAGAAAGGTCTCACAGTGGTCTCAGGACCAGGTTCTCTTCTAGAGAGGACTGAGGTCCCACGCAGGAAAACAGCCTTTGGACAAAATGCTCTTCCTGTAAAGACCAGTAAGATCTGGAAGTCTTCCACTCTCCATAAGAGAGTGTCCCACATTACAGACCTTTAAAAGCAAACCAGTCTCGTAACCATTGACTTTATCTTCTTAGTGATGTCTTGTGATGTGCTCTTATTGTTTTTCCTGCCTTGGGACTGAGGGTGCATGTTAGCATTGTTGCTATAATATGATATATTTACATCTATTTCTGAACAGATGTTCATTAATGTGGGCGGCACAGTGGCGAGGTGGTTACTGATGCCTCACAGCGAGAAGGTCACCGGTTCGAATCCATGGGCCGGCTGGCCTTTCTGTGTGGAGTTTGCATGTTCTCCCTGTGTCTGTGTGGGTTCTCTCCGGGTACTCCGGCTTCCTCCCACCGTCCAAAGACATGCTCATTAGGTTAATTGGTCATTCTAAATTGCCCGTAGGTGTGCATGTGAGTGTGAGTGTGAATGTTGGCCCTGCGATGGACTGGCGACCTGTCCAGGGTGTACCCCTGCCTCTCGCCCGATGGCAGCTGAGATAGGCTCCAGCAGACCCCCGTGACCCCTAACAGGACTAAACGGGTTTAGAAAATGACTGACTGTTCATTAATGTGCTCTGTGCAAATGTGCAATTTGCTTACTACAAAAACAAGAGATAAATGTGCTACTTGCTTCTGGGCAAAATTGTGATTTTTATCAGGCATGTGAAATCTGCTGTGTGTTTATCATAAGTGAACCAGACCTTGGTGGGGCTGTGGAGTAGTGGTTAGAGGTGCAGCTTGGTTGCTTCCTCAGGGCTGAGGTGCCCTGAGGAAGCATTTAAACCCCATAAACTGCCCCCAGCAGCTCACTGCTCCAGATGGATGGGTCAAACAAGCAGGAGCTGCAGTTTCCCCACTGCAGGACAATTAAGGGTTAAATTATAATTCTAAATATAGTCTGAGTGATCTGACCCTGGTCTGAATAGAGCCTGTGATTAGAATAAACAACCGAGTGTGCACTCACTACAGTAGCAGTTGTGCAGGCGTAGACTGAGTTGTGTTTGAAAGTTGGGGGGCGTTAAAAGTCAGAGATGTGTCGTTGATTCCAGTTAATGAAAACCAGATGTACATTCAATGAAGCTGTAGTCCTGCTGTTAGCTCAACACATCTAATATATCTAAATACCCGAGGTAAAGTTAAAAGAGAAGTCTGACCGCTCCCCAAACTGTTCATCAACCAGCGTTTAACATGTGAACCATGTCGCCTGACTCGTGTTTTTGTCTTCCAGAGCCACTCGTCACCGAGATGATACAGAAAAAAGATGAGAATGTGATTTTACCCTGTTCCTTTGGTGCTACTGACATCCGGTCTGAGATCTTTGACTGGAAGAAAGATGAGAGACAGGAGGTGTTCCTGTACGCACAAGCCGACGTCTACAATAACGGTCGTACAGGTCAAGATCCACAGTTCAAAGGTCGAGTCTTTCATTTTGAAGATCAGCTGCAGTCTGGTAATGCCTCCATAGTTATCAGGAAATCAAAGGTGACAGACAGTGGAAGTTACAGCTGTATTTTTCCACATCATCAGCCGAGGATCAGATCCATCATCAAGCTTGTTGTTGGTGAGTACGTCCATGAAACAGTTAAAGACGTCTACTTCTTATTAGTCGTTGAGGAAGACTCTCTTGTCCTTGTGGTCTCTCATGGACTCATGCACACGTTTGTGCAGCTGGAGCTAGTCTATGTTTAAATGAAAAGAGGCACCATGATGTGATTTTACATGTTTTCATACCTGGTAACAGTTAATATTTAAGTTAACCACATCACTGATTAAACATGCTGGTAGTTTTTATTTTATTTATTGTGTAAATATGACGGATTTAGCTGGAAGCTAATTTCCATCTGTAGTCATCAGACACTGAAAAACAAACGTAACATAAACATACCAACATAGCACACTAAAACAGGGATGAACTGAAAGATTTTATCCAAAATGCACTTTTGGGCCATTTTCGGCCTTCTGCGATCTTTGCCTGCATCATCACAACATCCTGTTTCGACGATAAATTTTCGGCTGAAAAGTGCATTTTCGTTTTTTCAGACAAAATTTTTCGGTTCATCCCAAAAAAGTAACAAATAACTTTTCTTGTTTTGTGTCTGTATGTTTTTGTAAAGTGTCCTTGGGAGTCCTGAAAGGCGCTTATAAATAAAATGTATTATTATTATATTATTATAAATAAGACTGCTTAAACGTGGGCTAACACATCTGACTTCATGTTTGATTAGTTTTTAGCAGTTTGAGTTCAAATGGTTGCTGGGAGACTGTTCCAGCTCAGTCAGTCATTAACAGACGTGATGTTTTGACCTGTGGTAGTTTGTCTGAATTGCTGATCTGGTTCTCAGAGTGTTGTACCTGGAGAGAACCTACGCAGACGCAGGGAGAACATGCAAACTCCACACAGAAATGAACCAGTCGAACATGGATTAAAACCCAGAACCTTCTGGCTGTCAATTGGAATAAATGTTATGATTTAACAAAAACATCTTTAGTTTTAATTTTAGATTTCAGATTGCCTCCAGACGTTTTCCAGAACCCTGAGAGCCTGAAACCCCCAGAGCAGCACTAAGGCGGCAGTAGAATAGATAAAACTCTTTTAACAGGAAGAACCCTTGCTAACCCTGACCCTGACCCTTGAGGTCGGCCGGGCGGAGTCAAAAATAGAGAGAGGAGACAGCAGGGAGGACATGGGACAGCTGGAGGAACAAGATGAACGTCTAACTGTCTTATATAGATAACTCTAACCATGCTACAAACAGAAGACAGGAAATAGCCGATGCATGTTTATGAGAGATTGATAGTGAATAAAAAAAGAGTTGGCACTAAAAATATTTATTGTAGAAATGCTTCGTTAGCTCAGCATAGGAACCAAACTCACTACACAGGAACCAGGGAGGGTGACATAATGGAAATCAGTTTAATATAAACTTCATCCCGTCCTCCAGAGTCTCAGCTTGCAAGAGGTCGGTGAAAGTGAAGAGCTCAGAGCTCAGAGCACATAGACGACCTTTAGGAATAATTAACTAACCACGAGAGCAGGAAAACAGGCCACAGGAGAAACTGAAAGAGCAGGTAGAGGAAACCAAACAAGATTAGAGAAAACTCAGCACCATGACGGCCTGAGTGAGGTTCCCTCCTAACAAAGAATATCAGCATGTGCTTCATTAACCATGTGTTACCATGTGTTGATGTATACAAAGCAGCCTGTAGCACGTTTGCTCAGTAACGGCCTCTGTCTTTGTTGATCTTTATTATCAGAAATGTCTCTTTCTCTACATGTGCTACAGCTTCAGTTATGATCTGGAGTTTTTGTAGCTTTGAGCTCCAGTGTGTTTTTATTCTTTTTATTCTGCGCTCACAGCTTCGTCTCCAAAGCCTTACGTCACAATACTTGAACAAACGAAGGAGTGGGCTCTGCTGCAGTGTGACGTTCAAGGGGCTTCCCCAAAGCCTGAGGTGGTGTGGCTGGACAGCGCTAACCGCACGGTTCACCGTAAAGAGCCTCAATTCACAGATAACGGCGGCATATACGACGTCGTCCTCCAGGCCAACGTGACCCAGACCGACTACTATTGCTGTGTGTCCTCGCAGAAGGACATCAACGTTTGGGTTCATGGGAAAACTTACGTCTATTTGAACGGTGAGCGCTGTTTGATTTGATTCTTCAGTTTCCAGAAAGAGAAATGATGATGAAATGGTGAAACAGTTGAATGTCTGTCAGTCTGACTTTAGCTGTTTAGATCAACAGTCTCTGATATTTTTATTGATGAAACTGTTAATGATGACTAGATGTGTGGCTTATTGGTCTAGGGGTATGACTCTCGTTTAGGGTGCGAGACGTCCCGGATTCAAATCCCGGACAAGCCCTCCTTTATAATCAGTGGTTGTGGTTAAAGATGTAAACATTCTCCTATGTCCAAAGCTCCTGCAGCACAGGTAGCAGCCCAAATGGACAGAAGGATTTAAATGTCATATTAGAACCTGTAACTTAATATTAAGACACGTGACTGATGATGATGAAGATGTTTCTGAGATGTAGTCCAGAGTCCATCATCACAGCCTCGGCTCAGGGTGGAGAAAACCTCCAGACAGACTGTCAGACATGTTTTCAGATCAGGTCAGGATCACAGCAGGAGTAAAAGCAGAAGTCACATGGAAAAGCCTAAAGTAGAGAGGCAGGACAGAGATTCAAACATCCTTCATACTGATGAACAACACATCTCAGAAAGAGGAGGATGCTACAACATCAGCCTCCTCACTACTGACACCAAAACCTAAAGCAAGCTGTTAGCTGTGAAACCAAGCAGGAGGAAACTGGACATTAGATCCATGCTAACATCACTGAGCCTGCTTTTAATCTGCACTGACTGCTAGAGTTTACATTTCAGGAGCATGTACACATGGTGGTGTTCTATGAGGATGAGGAACTTTCTGATTGTGTCACAATAACCTCTTGTCTTCAGTTTCAGGGTCCTCGAATGGATATGCTGCTGCTGTTGGAGTTCTCACTGTCCTCCTTCTTATTGTTCTTCTTCTTAACAGCAAACAAATATATAAAAAAGTGTAAGTTTGAATAATTCCTTTTATCAGATGGAGTCTTGACAGTAGTTTAGTCAGAAATGAAACCTTCTGTTCATGTTTCCACTCATGATCACTGAACCTGTTTGTGATTGCTGTAATCCTTCCTCCTGTTCATACTGATCCTAACATGGACAGGACACAATCTCCAGTCCTCATTCTATTCTCTGGAGTTAATGTGAGGCTTTCAGCAGTCTGACTTCATCCACTGGATATTTGTCAAAGTTTTCTCCTTCATTAAACCAAATGTCCTTTCAGTGTTTCTGTTCCTTTCAGTTCTAAAGTGACAGTAACTTCTGAAGAGACCCACTTGATTTGAGTCTGACTGAGACTGATGAAGCTTCATCTGAACTTTAGAATCTGTTTTAGTTCAGAATGAGGATTGTGGATTTTGACCACTATCACAGGAGGAAGTATGAACAAGAGGAGTGGATCAGAACAACATGATTTAGTTCATTTCTGATACTCAAACACTTTGAGAGTCAGACACACAAAGAAATGTTGTGTCAGAGGAAACTCAGGGAAATAATTGTGTTTCTGTTTTCTCTTTCCTGCAGGCAGACGTGGTTTAAGAGTCGCTAACTCACACATGGATGGTCGTCTGCTTTCACTCTTGTGAGAACTTGAATTGAACTTGTTTTTTTTTTTAATGGAGACGAGATCATGAAACCACAAACATTGAACATTGATGACCTCGTTACAGTTTAACCCTCGTGCTATCTTTGGGGTCTCTGGGACCCCAAGTGAATGGACAGCCAGATAGAGAGCAGCACGAGGGTTAAAGTTCCTCTTTGAAACCTGAATGTTACTTTGGTTCGTACTACGACCTGAACTTGCCAAGGGAAAGGGGGCATTACTTTCATCCCGGTGCCATTCCTAGATAACGGATGTAAAAGCCCCTGGTGCTACTTGAGAGTGATCAGACCAGAACCTGTGTGGGTTCTCTCCAGGTTCTCCAGCTTCCTCCCACCGTCCAAAGACATGCTGCTTGGGTTCATTGGTGATTTTAAATTGTCCGTAGGTGTGAGTGTCTCTCTGTGTTAGCCCTGTGATAGACTGGAGACCTGTCCAGGGTAGACCCCCCCCCCCAGACCAATGATAGTTGGGATTGGTTCCAGCTCCCCCACCATGTGACCCTTCACAGGACAAGAGGTTACTGAAGAAGAATGAATGAATGAAATCTGTGAATCAACCAAAGACAAATCTGACTCATGTGAGTTTCCGTCCTCCTGCTGGGCGTTCTGTGACTGTTGGAATCAGTCAGAATGTGTCAAACATGCAGTGCCTTACAATTACTACAATAATACAACAATAACACTCAATGAAGTACCTTTAGTGGTGATGGTAAACATCACAGCATTCTTTCTTCATCTGTTTTAACTAGGAAAGTGTTTTAATGTACAGGTCCTATAAGCGCTGCCATGAAATGTTTTAAATGTGCTTCTTTTTTATTGTTTTTATTTACATGTAACTTTCTGTTCATTTGCTCACCTGGTTCTTCCAGCTTCGTACAGTCCTGCTCTCCATCCTCCTCCTCCTCACTACGTTTTGCACTGACAGTCACACACAAGCACAGACGATATCACATGATTCATTAACGGCAAACTAACCAAGTATATGTGGAGTTAAGAGGAGGAGGTCTGGGAGAATCCAGCTTTGCTTGATTATGTGAACTAACTGTGGAGTCAAAACCAAAACAGAAGTGACTTTAGCTTTACAGCTTTTATCTTTTCTCTTTCTCTCTGTGTCCAGAGATACTGAAGGACATCAGAGCTCCTTCACCAAGACAAAACCAGCTGACCTCTGTCTGCTAAAGACACTATTTATGACTAATATGCTGACAGACACTTTTTTGTAACTGCAATAATCTCTCGTCATTCTTCTGCACTTTAGTTTTAAATGATGATTTTAAGGATGAATGTCTGGAATCATGTTTCTGCTTCATGTGTTGATGTGTTGAAGGTCACAGTTTCCTCATGGTGCCACACACATGCTTTGATATATGACTCTTTTCTTTGTGAGCTCTTTTATTTTTCAGTTTACGTTGTTATTCACACAGAAACAGTGTTGTTGTTTTTTTTTAAATATTTAGTTTCTTATAAACCTGAATTAAAAATGTGCAGAAACATAAATCATTTGGAAGCTATCTCATAATGAGGGTTAGCATTAGCTGCTCGTTCCTACAACATGTTTGTCCAGCAAAGTATTCTTATCATGTTCTGATTAAATTTTACGTCTGGCGTCACTGACGCTGTGGGTCATTTTCCTGTCACATGGTTGATCTGTGTAAAGCACGTTAAACATTACCTGTAAAGAGATGAAAAGTATTTTTCTGTACAACTTTGTAAGAATAAAACGTTTTTTTTAAAAAAAAAAAAAAATCCCATCTGCATGTACATAATTCATACACATATACATAAAATAAGCTGTTTTACAACAAATAATAAAACCTAATCTGGGTCAGTGTATTTATCCAGATTTTGGTTGTAAGGTTTAGTTTAGTGAATGTGTAGTTAGAGTAGAGACAGCAGCTGGTCTCAGCAGCTTCTCCTTGTTCTGTTATTTTGACTGGCACACCAAGTTAAGTTTTATTTTTGTTCATAAATTAAAGTTTAAAGCATCTTTGGTTGTGTAACCCAGTCTAAGGTGATTGAATTCCAGTTCTCGCTCCTCTCTTGTCCTCTTCCTAGTTATGAGAACACTCAGACTGTCTCGTAACCTGGATCAGAATCTCTTCCAAACATAAAAACTAAGAGGCTCAGGTTTGCTGCACTGGTTCAGTCTATTTATGCAGAGTTTGGAGAACAGAGTTTTTTCTAACATGTTGAGCACTGGAGGAGTGGATTATAGCGACTATTTGTGTCAAACTAATAAAGAAGATAAAGAAATAAATACTTCAACAACAAACTAAATTCAAATCCCAAACTGAAACTTTTTTAGTTGGACGTTAAGTCTCTTGACGAGCTTTTATTTTGAAGGCAACGGATGAAAATGAAAGTAAACAGTCGCCATTTTATGAGGGGGCGAAGACGCGGAGCATCATCATGGAGCTTTTACTCCTTTACTTTCTGACTTTGTTACCAATAATATGTTGTAAAGAAGGTAAGAGTTACTACTTTAAGAGACAGCCCGACTTATACGGCAATATAATGAATGTTTATTGTTAAAATGATGTGATGAACGTGTTATAGGCGTATGCCCCTCATAATCTAAATTATTCAAGTAAAAAGTATTTCCATGTGAGGTGGAGAGTCCTGACATCGACGGATAAATGAGACGTGAAGTTTGTAACGATTTTATTAAAGTTACGGAGTAGAAATAAAAGAGGAAGTAAAGTTCAACAGTCAGCGGCTTTAAGTTCGTCTTACTGTCAGTGTCTTTACTGGAAACTCAACAAGTTAAACAAAAAGAAAATAGTTCTAGTTAGTTCTAGTTCTAGTTAAAAATTCTGAAAGTTTACTGAGATAAAACTATAACAAAGTGACTTAATGCTCGTCACCGATTAACGGGCACACCCGTCAAGGGGGCGCGCACGCAGCGGAACGAATTCTATGGTTTTAATATTTAACTGTAAAGTTAGTCATTATTTAGACCTAAATGTAAACAGTTATTAGATGTTAATGTCAGAGTAATTGAGTTTATCATCCTCTAACGTGAGAGAGCCTCAGCTGTACCTTATTGTTTGCACATATAACTGCAGTAAAGTGGTTAAAAGCTGGTGACTCGGATTAAAGTCACGGAATAATCAGCTGATGAGGTCTGAGTGTTTTTAATACAGAAGCTGAGAGATGTCTGCACTTTATTTCTCCTTTATAACAGAAAAAGTGCATTATATGGTGTGAAGTCATCCATGACTTCCTGTCAGCTGTTTAGGACTCTGATGGAAGTGGGGACAGAGGACTTCTTCAGTCTTGAGCTCTGACGCTTCACACTCCTGCACCTTTGGTCTGAGGGTGGGAGTGTGAACGGTCCATGTTGGGGGTGGGTGGGTCCTTTATGATGGAGGCAGCTCTCAGTCTGTGGCCTGGTAGATGCTGTGCAGAGAGGCCAGTAGAGTCCTGGTGATCCTCTCTGCAGGCGTTACTGCTGCCGTACCTCACGGTGATGCAGCCGGTCAAGATGCTCTGAACGATGCAGCTTTAGAAGCTGCTGAGGATCTTAGACGACATGCTGGACGTCCTCAGCCTCCTCAGGATGTACAGACGTTCCTGAGGCTTCTTGACCAGCTGTGTGGCGTTCAGTGTCCAGATGAGCTCTTCAGTAATGTGGATCCCTGGGTATTTGCTGCTCACCCTTTCCACTACAAGTTCCCGGATAAACAGTGGGCGATGAGGGCTCCTCTCCTTCCTCGTGTCCGCTATCATCTCTGAACCAAATTCAGAAGCTCCAGCTGTTCTTTTAAACTAAAACGCTTTGACTGTAGAAATATAGCTTGGTGCGTAAAGTACACCAAGAAGTGTTTGTGGACTTGGTCGTAGGTTTTGGGAAAACGTTGAAAGAAAGTTAAACGTAACAATGAAAAGTCAAACACGTCTCTGTTAATAATCAGGACCCTGTTACAAACAGAACCGATAAAGTCGTTTGATGAAAGTCTCAACACTCGGGCTGGACTTTGGACCGAACACTCTGGATGTGAACACACTGATTAATACAATAACTGTTCTTCTCTTCCAGACACATCTATCACCATAATCAAAGTGAAACAAGATGAAGATGTGGTTTTACCCTGTTCCTCTGGAAACACTCGAGCTGAATTCTTTGTCTGGATGAAAGATTTTCATCAGGAGGTGTTCCTGTACGTAGGTGGCCGTCATTACAATAAAGACTTTTCAGGCCAAGATCCACAGTTCAAAGGTCGAGTCTTTCATTTTGAAGATCAGCTGCAGTTTGGTAATGCCTCCATAGTTATCAGAAACACAAAGGTGACAGACAGTGGAAGCTACAGCTGTGAGTTTCAAGATCATCAGCCAAGCAGACATACCGTCATGCTTTTTGTTGGTGAGTATTTCCAGACTATGTGCCCATGTTCACACCTTGCTTTGACATCTGACCTTGTCAGTTTGATATTAAGTGGCCATCTTCATGTACCTGTGGTCACTACTGCCATCATGTGGTCAGTAGAATATTGCACCAGCTGCTGCCTCTAATAGATCTCTACCTACCACTGGATCAGAACCATCAACGGTACTTTTTGTGTGTGCGTGTCATGACACACGATAATGAGAAAGTATGTAACTTAACTCCACATAGATCCTTATACGTCAACATGATCACATCAGTTATTAACCACATGATGAATCACACTCCTCCTCCTCAGCCCTGGAGAGTAGCTGGTCTTTAATGTGACCCAGGACTCATTGTGTGTTCACTCTACCAAAGGAAGGAGGTCACATGTGTCCCAGACCACCTCCACATGTGGACTGACACCAGATCAGTGTTCACACCTGGACCAGTTTAACCTGGACTCTAGAGACCAGATCAGTGTTCACACCTGGACCTGTTTAACCTGGACTCTGGAGACCAGATCAGTGTTCACACCTGGACCTGTTTAACCTGGACTCTGGAGACCAGATCAGTGTTCACACCTGGACCTGTTTAACCTGGACTCTAGAGACCAGATCAGTGTTCACACCTGGACCTGTTTGACCTGGACTCTAGAGACCAGATCAGTGTTCACACCTGGACCTGTTTAACCTGGACTCTAGAGACCAGATCAGTGTTCACACCTGGACCTCTTTAACCTGGACTCTAGAGACCAGATCAGTGTTCACACCTGGACCTGTTTAACCTGGACTCTAGAGACCAGATCAGTGTTCACACCTGGACCTGTTTAACCTGGACTCTAGAGACCAGATCAGTGTTCACACCTGGACCTGTTTAACCTGGACTCTGGAGACCAGATCAGTGTTCACACCTGGACCTGTTTAACCTGGACTCTAGAGACCAGATCAGTGTTCACACCTGGACCTGTTTAACCTGGACTCTAGAGACCAGATCAGTGTTCACACCTGGACCTGTTTAAGCTGGACTGTAGAGACCAGATCAGTGTTCACACCTGGACTCTAGAGACCAGATCAGTGTTCACACCTGGACCTGTTTAACCTGGACTCTAGAGACCAGATCAGTGTTCACACCTGGACTCTAGAGACCAGATCAGTGTTCACACCTGGGCCTGTTTAACCTGGACTCTAGAGACCAGATCAGTGTTCACACCTGGACTCTAGAGACCAGATCAGTGTTCACACCTGGACCTGTTTAACCTGGACTCTAGAGACCAGATCAGTGTTCACACCTGGACTCTAGAGACCAGATCAGTGTTCACACCTGGACCTGTTTAACCTGGACTCTAGAGACCAGATCAGTGTTCACACCTGGACTCTAGAGACCAGATCAGTGTTCACACCTGGACCTGTTTAACCTGGACTCTAGAGACCAGATCAGTGTTCACACCTGGACTCTAGAGACCAGATCAGTGTTCACACCTGGACCTGTTTAACCTGGACTCTAGAGACCAGATCAGTGTTCACACCTGGACTCTAGAGACCAGATCAGTGTTCACACCTGGACCTGTTTAACCTGGACTCTAGAGACCAGATCAGTGTTCACACCTGGACTCTAGAGACCAGATCAGTGTTCACACCTGGACCTGTTTAACCTGGACTCTAGAGACCAGATCAGTGTTCACACCTGGACTCTAGAGACCAGATCAGTGTTCACACCTGGACCTGTTTAACCTGGACTCTAGAGACCAGATCAGTGTTCACACCTGGACTCTAGAGACCAGATCAGTGTTCACACCTGGACCTGTTTAACCTGGACTCTAGAGACCAGATCAGTGTTCACACCTGGACTCTAGAGTCCAGATCAGTGTTCACACCTGGACACTTGTGATCCGATTTCAAATGACAGATGTCAATGCGAGGTCTGAAAAAAGTAAAACACAGAGGACTGACATAAAACATGTGACAGGACGTTGATGAATTCTGTTACTGTGGCTTTATTCTTATCTGTGTAAAGTAATAAACAGGGTAACACATTCTTTCTTTTCTCTTTCTCACTCGTGTCTGACTTGATGATACGTATTCCTTCTATTTCAGAGCCAGTCTTAAGAGACAGAACAGGAGAAACCTTCCCAGGTGAGTCCTGATCTGACTCTGATCACGTCACTGATCAGAGACATTGTCACACCAACATCACAAATTTCATTGAACCACAATGAAAAATAAAGATATTCTATTTTATTCTTCTATTTTAAATAATGTGGATCCTTTAAAACATGTCAATCCAGTATCAGTCAGTTTGTCTGTAATAATCGTCTGACACTTTACCAGGTTCTCCTTTATAAAGGTTCGTCTCTGTTCTAATGTTTTGTTTCAGAGATGTAGACACATAATTGTTATTTTGCAGACTGGTAAACGGTGTTTATTGTGAACTTTTGAGATTCATTCTGAACTGCTCTCTGTAAACATTTAATCACAAATTTAATTCAAATATCAAGTTGAAACAGCCGCCATAACATTAAGACTGACCTTTCATAATGACAAGTGAAAGGATCAGAACATCTCCAAAACTGTAGCTCTGTGCGAGGGTTGGTTTTAATGTTCTGGCTCACTGGTGTGTGTACGATCAGACGGGATGAACGTCCGAAGCGTAAAACGTGTTGTTGAAGCTGTTGTTCGTGCTTTCTTTCACAGGTTTGGCTCTGAGGCCTCACGTCGCCATCATTGATCAAACCAAGGACTGGGCTCTGCTGCAGTGTGAAGTTGAAGGTGCTTTTCCAGAACCTGCCGTCGAGTGGTTGGACAGTGATGACAACATAGTTCCTTCTAAAGGAAAACAAGAACGAGTGGATGGCGTTTACAACATTATCCTCACAGCTCACGTGACTAAGACCGATCACTATCGTTGTGTGGTCACGCAGAATGAAATCAACCATGAGACTTATACTAAGATCTTTGTGTATATAAATGGTGAGTTGCATTTAATTCTTTATTTAGTAGTTATTATTCAGTGGTTAGCACTGATGCCTCACAGCAAGAAGGTTCTAGGTTCTAATCCATGGTTCTACTGGTTCCTCTCTGTGTGTAGTCTGCATGTTCTCCCTGTGTCTGTGTGGGTTCTCTCCAGGTTCTCCAGCTTCCTCCCACCGTCCAAAGACATGCTGCTTAGGTTCATTGGTGTGAATGGTTGTTTGTCTCTCTGTGTTAGCCTTTGACCCCTCACAGGACAAGCAGTTACAGAGGATGAATGAATGAATGAATGAATTATTCTGTCCTGCGATTCAAATATTTGCTGCCAAGTTTACGGACAAATATCCTTTTTTTTTTTTTTGGAGACTCTAGTTCTCCGTGATGTCAGTTGTCCTGCAAACTGTAGCCTCTCATTTAGCAGTTGCCAGGTATCCAGGGTAGTCTGTCTTTGGTGAGGGAGGTACTTGAGGTAACGTCACAGATATTAAATGTTAAAAACGAGAGAACCATCTTCTGGGATGTTGAAAGTGACGTCAGCTACCAGAGTCTACGGGAGGAATCATGAATAGCTCCAAGTACCAGGTGTGAAATCCTTTCTCTAGGAGAAACCTTGATTACACAGTAGCAGGAGTTGGCCGGGCTTCACGTGCCGAGGCAGCTTGTACTCGACCTGAAACCTCTCTGGTCTCATGTGGTATGAGACTATAATCCATTACCTGGAGGACTAGAGGTTAGGGAAGGGGGCTAACAGACCAACCCTAAAAACAATCCCAAACCCAGAAATGGGGGAAGGTTGAGCTTGGGGCCAACAACCCCAACTCCTACAACAAACTGATGCTACAGAAACATTGAACTCAGAAAGACAGACTTCAATCCTGATGGAGGAAGACTCTAATCTAAGAAGAAGCATGACGCTGGGTGATGAAAGCCGCAAAGTCTCAGGAGTCACTGAACCAAAGCTCCTTCTCTCAAACAGGAATATTAGAATCAGAACCTGGGACGTCAGGAGTCTGTATGAGATAGTAGCAGCAAGTAGCAGCAGAGATGAGGAGGAAATGATCAATGGCCTATGCTCCATGAAGGAAGAGAAGAAGAAGAAGAAGACCAGCAAACGTATTAGTTCAGGGCTGGGCACACTTTTTATTTTTATCCTTTTCCTCTGAAATGTTTCAGGGTGACTTTTTATAATGGTTACAGATCCATGCTAACGTCACTGAGCCTGATTTTAATCTGTGCTGACTGTTAGAGTTCTGATTTCAGGAGCATGTACACATAACATTAACGTATTATTTTTTTTTGTCTGATCTGTTTCAGAGTCCTCAGCTGCATTGATTGTTGCTATAGCAGCTCTCAGCGTTCTCCTTCTTCTTCTTCTTCTTCTTTACTACAGACTAAAGTATAGTAAAGGTAAGCTCCACTAATGTTCTTCACCGGTGAACATGAGCAGACCACGACTCTCCCTTGATTCTTGATTGAGCACTTTTAGCCGTTTTTTTTTTAGGTGGTAATCCAGACACACAAATAAACATTGTGGTTAAACTGTTGTGTTTTCTTTCTGAAGGCAAATACTTTCAACATCTGATTACCATGGAAGAATGGACTCCTCAATGTGAGTGATGTTTGTGTTTCATCGTCATTTGAGTTGATTCTTGGGTCGTTTTTAAATCAAGGACACAAGTTTGTTTCTGTGTGAACGTAACCTGGTTAGGTTAGAGCAGATTTAACGTGCTTCCACATATTTTAATCACACTACAGTGACCTCACAGCAGACCCTGTCATAGGGTCATAAACATCCCGACATAATCCATTTTTACCCGTCACTTCATTATTTTTTAAATTATGACAATGACAGTCAATAGCATTTCTTTTTTATTAATTTTCAGTTAATATTCAGTAGCAGTGGAAAAAAATATTCAAATTAATATAACCACGGTTAAATGAGCCGAATCTTTGGCCGTCCATCAAAGACGACTCAAGAATCATGAATCTAGAGTCTATTCACCCGGCTCTGTTGAGTCCGACCACGTTTGATTGATATATAATCAATAAACTCCACCATTCAAACATCTTCCATCTCACTCAACAGAGAAACGTATACCTGACATGACCACTATCAAACTAACACTCACTCACGCACAATACGCAGAGAAACAAAACTTAACCGACTCTTATACGACTAATCAAGAGAGACAAGAGCCAGTTAATATGCTCACTCACCACCAAGTGGTCTGGGGTGTGAACTGCAATCTGTTAAAACAAAGCCAGAGCATAAAGACATTTATTTCTAACAAGTATTCAGCCTTTACAGCCACATTAAGCCTAATTAATGAGACATAATAACATGTAAATGATCAGTACGGTTGTGTTAAAGACATTTAGGCTGAAATGAATTCAGTGACTGGCTGTGAATGTGGTTCATAAATGAAGGATTTTCTTGAACGTTGATTAATTCAGTCATTCATTGTCCAAACTGCTTCGTCCTTCAGGGTCGCAGGAGAAGACGTATTCACCACCTCCTGAGGAAACTCCTCAGCAGCTGATACGAAGACCGGCCAACCTGCAGAGGAAAATCTAAAGTCACCTTCCTGTTTATTTTATCATATTATGTTATTAAATGTCTTGTAGGTCAAAAACCAGAGTCAGACGGTAGAAGAGCTGATAGAGATCCTGAATGAATCCTTTCTATCCACTGTTGAATGTGAGTCTGGAGTCTAACTCACTGCTTTCAGCCACAACATTAAAACCACCAACCAGTGAAGTGAATACCACTGATGGTCTCATGAGCAGGTGGACTGTCATGATGACAAGGTGGTCATGATATTATGGCTGATCAGTGTGAATATAAATGTCTATATACTATATTAGTATATTCATGTTTCTGTTACCATCATTAATAATTAATTCTCTCTCTGTAAGACGTGCAAATGAAGCTACACCCAGCAGCTTGTTAGCTTAGCTTAGCTTAGCTTAGCATAAAGACTGGAACCAAATGGAAACAGCTAGCCTGGCTCTGTCTGGAGGTTCCTCTGTCTCCTGAGCTCAGTGACTTCCTACAGTCTCATCAAGCAGTGGAGACTGGAGGAGGAGGTGACTGCTCCTTGATGATCCTCCACCTTTGGACAGAGTCAGGCCAACATGTTCTGACATGTGACACCTCATCAACCTACAGGAAGTTGTTTTACCACCTGAGTTAGAACATGTTGACCTGTGAGCTTCAGAGGTGCTGCTAGACAGACCAACTGTTTCCCTCTGTTTCTAGTCTTTATGCTGAGCTGAAACTCTGCTGCTTGGAGCTTCATGTCTAACAACAGATGAGACATTTACCTGCTCACAGCATGTCAGACTGTTCCTTTAACATGCACATTCACCTAAATAGATGTTTAAATTTTGAACCAAATGTGGAGAAAAAGAAGCCGATCAGTGTTATTGACATCAGTTTCTATCCTCTACTGTTCTGTGACTGTGATTAGTTCCTCACATGTTTATTGTGGAGATAAAAAGCAGCTGGAGCTGAGTTTAAGGATGAATGAGACGATGAGCTCTTCATCTGCTCATTTATTATTCTGTCATTTACTTGATTTGATCTCTGGTTGTTTTTTCTCTTTGTTCATTGTTGTAATCAAGAAAATCTTCCACTTCTGTTATAATCTGTGTCATTATAACATTAACCATTACTAGTCTAATGATGTGTTTTCAACACTGTGCAGATATTGAATATTTGTTTGTGTGTTCACTAAAATTATTCATAAATAATAAAAATGATTTTATCTTCACCAAAGTTTTTATAATGACTTCTATCTAAATATAACATTACATTTAGATCAAATAAGCTGTTTCACTATAAATAATATTCAGAGTTTCTGACACACTGAGCATGAGCAGTGTGGAAGTAGATGATGATGCATGAAGGGTCTCTGGATGTTTGAATCCAACACTGAACCATGAAACTGAATCCCAGCAGACTGCAGCTGCTCTCAGCTCTTTAACCGTTTAAATGTGAAATACTGTGCAGCTGTTGGACGTCGAGCAGTTAAGTTTTAAACTGAATGATTCTTTGATTAGACTCAACGTGCACCAGGACTCATGGACAGAACAGGTTCAGGATGAGGACGTAGCGTCACCCTTTAGACTGACTGAGATCATTTACAGTTGGAGAACTTCAGCTTCAAGCTGCTGCGTCTTGTTCATGAAGGGAGTTCAAACTAAAATGACAAACAGCAGCATGTCTTCACCCAGACTGATAAATGACTGCGTCTTCAGGCAGATGTTTGTTCATCTTCTGTTACGTCCCTCTGTCCCTCTGGTCTGTGGACCCTTTCAGGTCTTAGGCTCCGTCCACACGGAGACGCTTTTTGGTTTAAACGCAGATGTTTTGCGTCGTTTTGCTCGATCGTCCACATGAATCCTGTGTCGATGATGTCATCGCATGGCCACGCCCCTGGAGCAGCCTTCCACGTCCCGCGACACAAAACAACATAAACAATGGTGGACTACATGATCGTGTTCCTGCTGGAGAAGACATTGAGCCTATTATGGTTACTAGGGCTAAATATCATTTACCACGCTGAGCATAAAAGGCTGATGGACAATCACATAAGCAACATTTCACATCCACCGCTCCGCCTCTTCCTCTCCGTTTTTGGTGAATTTGTGAAATATGTGATTTTGTTTCATGTGTTTCATATTTCTGGAACAATGTTAATCGTCCCTTGACACCTCAGATTGATCCTGTGACCCTTCAGATGCAGAAACACTGAAACGTTCTGTTCTCATTGTTAAAAACATTCAGTTTAATGCTCTGTTTAGTTGGTCAAGATGTCTCAGGATGGGAAATACATGCACACATGTAACAGTCCTGGTTGTTACCGGGATGTTAGAAGGATGATGATTTGATTTAGTAAAAGTAAAAATGTCAGTTTCTCAGATGTGTCTCTGTTCTATTTACGGGTCGGAGAGAGGAACCACACCATGCACACAAGTTGGAAGAGGAGTTAGTTCTCTCTACCCATTAAATATATATCAGGAAACATCTGTACAACAGGAAAGGAACAGCCAGGGTGATTGTGCAACAAGTGAATCTTCTGCAGTTCATTTACATATCATGTGAGCATACAGAGAAGGGCTACATGAGGGTACATTCAATTATATTACAGTCAACAGCAACAACAGTCTCTAGCTGTAGTTTGCTAATTATTCTACAGCAAAGGTGATGCATTACACCAGTGACAGCATCCTTCAGCAGTTATTGTCCTTCAGCAGCTATTGTCCTTCAGCAGCTATTGTCCTTCAGCAGCTATTGTCCTTCAGCGTCTTTTTGTCACACCAATCAGCCAAGAACACACAGACTTTTACAGCTTTCACTCATCTTTGTGTCATGGCGTCTGGACCTGTCTACCCTCTGATATGATGACAGAGAATCAAAACAGTCAGTAAATCAACTAATGGAGAATCAGTGGGATTAATTACTCTGCTGTAATTCAGCATTTCCAAATGTAATCCCATATGCTGCTGGTTACTGATTAAAACTAAATTAAAAATACTAGAACCATGACCTTCTTCATCTAATAAACACACAATTCTTTTAAATTCCTCCCGTTTTAATGCGATCAATGAGTCGTTTCCTCTCTGACTGAGGAGGTAGAGACTCTCACTCTCACATTGTTTCCTTTACCAGTGTCCTGTGAATGAATGAAGCCCTTTTGAAGGTTCAGCAGTGAGCAGAGCTGATCAGAAGTCTTGTAGATATTATCTTTAACTTTGTAAGAATGTAAATGTATTGTCTGAAGACAGCTGGAGTCAGAGAGGACATGTCTCTGATACATAACCTGATGGAGACAAGGTCACAGCATCCTCATCAGAGAAGGTTGACATCAGGTTCAGAGTCTGACTCTCTGCTAATCAGACTGCTGAAGAAGTTGATGCTGGTTCTGATAGAAAGGAGTCAGAACATCAGTGGATCACAGGTTGTTTAGTTTGAGGCTGTGGAGCTGCAGACCAGTCAGGGTGTCCATGCTGACCTCTGACCTCTGATGAAAGCTCCTACAGTGGACATGAGAAGACGTTTCACCACTCATCTGAGTAGCTTCTTCAGGTCTAGAGGACTGGTGGGAAGTTGAGGTTTAAATAGGAAACTCTGTGGGTAACCCATCAGAAACCTATGCAAATAACCAGAAACTGGTTCAGTTAATTTCCCCTGTCAACAGTAGCTGAGGACTGTTTTTGTCCCTGTCCTCTTTTCCTATGAATGATGCTCTAATTACCCTGCTCAGTCAGAGGCTCCAGTGTCAGTTAATAGATGTCAGATTAAATCTCAGTCCACCTCCTCTGTTTAGTGAAGGTTTTTCCAGTCTGACATGGATGGCTTATTTTACTCCTCTTTCAAACCATCGGTCTTCTCTGGCTGAGATCTGGACGTTGTTTTGTAACAGAGTAGATCTATGCCTGTTAAATTATGGCAGAAAAAGGTGCAACACCGCCATCTACTGGCGCAGTGGTTGGTGTTGGTACTGCACAGAGAAAAGAGGACTCCACTGTGGTGCTGTATGTTGTGTTGCAGGAAAAAAGTCGTAATAAAACACCCCATAATCCACCTGGTCGTCGTCTGTAGCCTGTAGAAGCGTCTGGAGCTGCATCTCACAGATAGCTGTGATCCGTCACAGTTATCTTCAAGTAGGGGGTGATGATGTTCTTCTTCCTGTTGTACTCGTCCTCTCTGTCCTTTTCACAGCAAATCAGAGTATTTCACAAAATGTCAGGCTGTTCTTTTGAGATGCATTCTTTTCTGTAGCCTGATTTAATCATAAATACTCTCCAGCTTCCTCCCACCGTCCAAAGACATGTTGCTTAGGTTCATTGGTGATTCTAAATTGGCCGTAGGTGTGAGTGTCTCTCTGTGTTTGCCCCATGGGCGTGATTAGCCCGTTTTTAGGGGGGCTCAAGCAATTTAGCCCCTAAACTTTGTCCCAGCACCCCTAAAAAAAAAAGGTTGTTTTATTTTAAAATAGTTTGTCTATAATACGATGCCAAAACAAATAGCATAATGGAAGAAAACATGTGGTTTAAACTTAATATTTTAACGAGGAAATTAACCAGTCAATCAACCACTGTCCACAGTTTATATTAAGCTTTTGGTTTGTTTACTGTCTATTTAAGACAGGGACAGTGTAATTTCACAGAACACATGATTACACATGGTTAAAAAAGCCAGAATTCTAGTTTTCATCTGTAGTCCCCTGGCTTTGATGTAAAAAAGGCAATAAGAAGCACAGATACATGTACAATACAAAATACATATACAGACACTTACTGTACAATTTAAAAAAACAAAAACAAACATTTTATCATAGCATCAAAACATCTGTTAGTGTTGGCAGCTGTAGGTGTTGATAAGCCATGCCTTCAATTGTTTTGTGTTTGTTTGTGCATATGTTGATGTTAAAGCCAAACTTTAAGACTAACTGCCTACCATCGTTCCTCATCTTCTCATTTAAATGCATTTTTTTTTTTAAAACCATCTGATAGCTTTGTGACATAGTTTGAGGACGATGTCGTTTATTGTTGCCTTTCCAGTCTTTGGTGGGGGGTGCTCAGTACCCGTAGGCTCCAGGTATGTTTCGTTGATGTGGGTTTGTTTAAGAGAAATGAGAAAAGATACAGACGAAAACGAAAGTAATAAAAATCGCCATTTTATCTCGAAGCAAAGAAAGGAATCATGGACCTTCGTCTGTTTTATTTTCTTACGTTGTTGGGAACAATATGTTGTCAAGAAGGTAAGTGTTACTACTCAAAGAATCAAACGAACCTTTAATTAGTCATAGGCTATAATTAGTGTTTATTGTTAAAACGATGTGTGGGCGTTTTGGGCGTAGTGAGGAAGTATTCAGAAAGTAAAGTTCAACAGTCAGCGGCTTTAAGTTCGTCGTAGGTACTGTCAGTCTCTTTACTGAAAAACACGTATAATAATAATAATAAAAAAAAAGTTATTAAAGTTACTGAGATAAAACTTTCCGAGCGCTCGTCACCGATGAACGGGCGCGGCCGTCGCGGGGGCGCGCACGCAGCGAAACTTGAATCTATTAGATGATCCGTTAATGTCAGGACCTCGTCTCCTGTTGTCAAAGTTAAAGTGCTTTATTGCCAATCCTGAAATGGACAACACATTAACAGGATCCCTATGGCTTCCTTGAAGGCCTACACAACACAAAATGTAAAAATATGAGATTAAAAAAGAGAAGAACCAATTGGCTGAAAGTTGATGGCTCCGTTTTAAGTGGCAGAATAATCAGCAGACTGTAGATGATTAGTGTTTTAATCCAGCTGTTGAGAGGAGCCTGCATTTTATTTCTACAACTGTATGCACATTAGTTCTTTATTTAAACAACAAGGTAAAGATGGTATGATCCAGTCATCCAGGAGTCAGGGTGATTCTAGGATCAGAGTGTCTTACATGCAGCGCCTTGCAGTTAATACATTAATCCACCATTTTACTTTTAATTGCACAAATTAACACAGAACAATTCTAAATAAAAAAAAAATGTAATCAAGGCAGATTTACCAAGTTTCAGGTAACATGTTCTAAATCTGCTGCACTCATTTCAAAGAACACAGTTTATGATGTGAAGTTACCGCTTCACTTTTGTGCTTTTGGTCTCAGAAAGACGGAAGAGGAAGAAAAGAAAAGAGAGGGTGTAGGTTTAGAACTGAGACTAACAAAGATGGGGTTATGACTCACCGTTATAGGTGAGGTATAGGATGAGATGAGCTGTGGTCTTGTTCCTGAACCTAAGTTCTAATAACTTTATTTTGAATGAAGGATCAAACGTAATATATGTGTTTTTAAACGGGTCGTTTTAAACATCCAACACCTCAAAATCCAAACTCATTTTTGCGTCTGTATGCAAATAATTGCTGTTATTGCTGTTTCAGAACTACAGCCAGCACTGTTTGTGGTGAATGTGCCATAGAGACAAAGTTTGGAACAAGCAACAAGTTTCTCTCACTAACTGAAAGCTCGTACAAATGTTAAGTTATTGTTTATTTATGTATCTCGTCCCTGATATTAGTTATTTTCGGGACCTGCACAGAATCCTCAACACGGACACTAATCTCACTACTGCACCATGTGAGGAACATGTGAAAGAGGAGAGATTAATCACAGTTAAATATCATAATTTACTGACATTCCCATTGTAAACATGTCTGAACAAAAATTAAACGGAATCAAAAAGAGAAATGTGACCACCCTCCAGACTGGTGGTTCACGTATCACTTGTGTTGACCCTGGATGGATGTGAACACACTGATTAATACAATAAATGTTTTTGTCTTTCAGTCATCAAGATGAGAGTGAAAGAAGATGAAGATGTCATTTTACCCTGTTCCTTAGACTCTACCAACATTAGGTCTGAGATCTTTGACTGGAAGAAAGATGATCAGAAGGAGGTGTTCCTGTACGGTGCAGGCAGTCATTATAATAACGGTCGTGGAGGTCAAGATCCACAGTTCAAAGGTCGAGTCTTTCATTTTGAAGATCAACTGCAGTCTGGTAATGCCTCCATAGAGATCAGGAAAACAAAGGTGACAGACACTGGACGTTACAGCTGTATTTTTCCTCATCGTCAGCCGAGGATCAGATCCATCATTGAGCTCCTTGTTGGTGAGTATTTATAGAATCTGTGATCATGGTCTCATTTTTAGTTTTAGATCATTGAATAAACACTCTCTTGTCCTCATTTTATTTTAATTGTCAAGTTGATGATTTCCCTCAAACCATTCTGACTCGATGTGTTTTCTCTTTTAGGGCGTGTCTTAAAAGACAGAACAGAAGAAAATATTCAAGGTGAGTCCTGATGCTGATCAACGAATCTCACCTGTTTGGGATTTATAGATTTATGTATGACACATTCTGCATGTGCTGTTCTTATTGTGGGGGAAAGCAGTACACAACTCTCATAGTCACCATTTTGTCACATCCTGTTTCTATAGAGTCAAATTGTGTTTTAGTGTCAAACTTAAATTAAACTTACAGTATACAGTATAAGCTACCCTAAAATGACTGAAACTAAAATTAATATGACGTGTATTTTAGTGTTTTAGTTTGGCCCAAGTCCCGCCCACTAATGTGGAGGGGGTGGGGCTTATGACCTTTACTGCAATACTGCAAACAGACACCAGGGGGAGCTCTGCTTGCTTTGGCTTCCCTTTTGTGGACCAGTCCCTTTGTCCATCTTTATACTGTTTATTACCTCGACAAAGGCTCCTTTAGAATGGATCTCATCAGTTGTCCTCCAGTCATGGTCCAGCCTACAGGAAGCTGAAAAACACAAAAAGAAAACAGGAACCACCTTAGGCAGGAAGGGAACAGTATCACGGACAGTGGGCACCGTCCTTCACTGATGTTTCGATGATAGGCCCATGACACCTCCAGAGGGCTCATCGGCACCACCTGGCATCCCAGGTGTGTGTCGCTCTGCTTTCAACCCTTCTATGCCACTGGTGTTAATTTGGGGCCCAGGAGGAGTCTCGCCTCTTCACCAAGATCCACTGACTTGCTTCTTCTGCTGCACCTTTGGTGGTTGGGCGTTGTGCTCGGCTTCGAACTTGGTGCTGCTCACCCTCTCCACAGCAGCACCGTTGATGGTCAGATAAGCATGCTGGGTGTCTCCACACCGCATAGCCAGTCCTCTCCTCGGACCAGTAGTTGGTCTCATCTCCATTGCTGATGAGACCCACCAGAGTCGTCTGAAAACTTGATGAATAGGTTGGAGCTATCCATCAGTGTGAAGCCATGGGTCAGTGAAGAGGAGGGGGCTCAGCACACATCCCTGGGGGGGGCCATGTGTTCAGGGTGATGGTGCTGGATGTGTTGGTGCCAACCTGTACTTCTTGTCTTCTTGTAAGAGAGTCCAGCATGCAGTGACACAACGAGGTACTGAGCCCCAGCTTGTCCAGTTTTTGTATGAGCTGTTGGGGGATGATTGTATTGATGCTGAAGTCAATGAACAGCATTTTGACACAGGAGTCCTTTGTTTCCAGATGTGCAAGAGATGAGTGGAGGGTAGTGGAGATGGCAATATCGGTTGAGTACTTGCAAACTGGAAAGGGTCCAGGGCGGGGGCCGGGATGATGGTGGTGGCTTTGAGGCACGTAGGGACATCAGCCTGACTCAGTGACATGTTGAAGATGTCCATGAAGAGTGACTGTGCAGAGTTCCTCAGTACATGACCATGTATGTCTGGACCTGAAGCTCTGCATGCATTGATCCTGGTCACCAGGTGAAGGTAGAGTCTTCTGTGCATAGCTGCTGTTTTGTGCCTCAAAGCGAGCAAACAAGTCTTTCAGCTCATTCAGCAGAGATGGAGCCTTTGCAGACCACAGGTCTGAGTTTATAGTCCATGATGGTCTGTATCCTTCACCACAGACTCAGAGTGTTTCTGCTGTTGCTGAAGCGATGGGCTGTTTTGCTGGAGTGCTGCCTATTGTCCTTTCTGATGCCTCGGGACAGGTTGGCCCTAGCTGTCCTAAAGCCCCCCCTCGTCCCCAGCTCTGAAGGCCTTCAGGAGTCTGTATATTGTAGACAATGAATTAAAAATTTGTGTATGAAGTTTTTTTTGTTCATACTCCATTTACAGGTGCAGCTCCAGAGCCTTGTGTAACTAGACTTCATCAAACTAAAGACCAGGCTCTGCTGCAGTGTGAAGTTCGAGGTGCTTTTCCAGAACCTAAAGTCGAGTGGTTGGACAGTTCTGGAACCATCCTTGAGTCTCAGGAACCACATGTTTCTGAAAGAGGAGGTCACTTCTACATCATCCTCCAAACTACTGTGACCAAGACTGACAACTTCTCATGTGTAGCTACACAGGAGAAACTCAGCCATCAGATTTCTACTGTGACATATGTGCATTTGTATGGTAGGTGTCCTCCTGGCTTTAACACACAAATTATTCTTGTTAACTGTTTTCTAAATGTTGACATGTTCTCAGATTGAACACTAAGCTAATGTGCTCCTTGACATCATGTCTGTACACACGTAAAACTTAAAGCAATGAAAACATGTTGAGTTTACATACTTGTTTCAGAGCAGATTTATCATTAATAATGTTCATCAGTGTTTAATGATAATACTCAGAAAATGTCTGAGAACAGAAACTGGTCATAGAGAAATGAAATGCAGCTTGATGCTCTCTGAGAAGGAATTTAAAGGTTGATCAAACGTCTTCAATGTAAATGTGTTCATGTTCTGATATGAGTCAGAAATAGTGTTTACTGTGGTGATGAGTTTCTAGATCTGGACTTAAATCTGCTTTAAAGTTGAAATCAAACGCTGCTGAGATGAATCAGCTGGAATTATGTGCTGCTTTTCTATCCTGATGTTTTTACAAAGTGTTCCTGAGTGTTAAGTTTTAAATTGTGCTTCTCATAAGTTGTTGTTTGTGTTCACAGGTGCAGCTTCTCAGCCATATGTCAAAATACTAGAAGAAACTAATGAAGGAGTGTTGCTGCAGTGTGAAGTTCGAGGTGTTTCTCCAAAACCTAAAGTCGTCTGGAAGGACAGTGCTGGAAACATCGTTCCTGCTAAAGAACCAGAGGTCACAGAAAATGAAGGCAGCTACAACATCATCCTCAAAGCTACTGTGACCAAGACTGACAACTATCGCTGTGAAGCTACACAGGAGGATCTTTATACAGAGACATACGTCACTGTTCATGGTGAGATTCCTCCACGCTTTCACTTGCTGTTCTTCAAAAATCTTAATGTGTGTTTTTATGAACATTCATGGACACAAATCAAACTGGGATGAAGATATAACATGAGAATGTACAGTCATAGTCAACCTGAGATCCATGCTAACATCACTGAGCCTGGTTTTAATCTGCACTTAACTGCATTAACTTTGATTTGTTCCAGAGTTCCCCAATGGATTGCTCATTGCAGTTACCATTTTTAGTGCTGTTTTTGTTCTTGTTCTTATAATTCTTCTTGCAATGAAGATTCGCATCATCGTACAAAATTATGAAGGTACGTTTAAATAATTCTTTGTCTCAACTATCATCAGACATCAACAAACTTTTAATATGTATCTCATTTGTTAGCAATGAAGTTTCCTGCAGATGACGACGACGAAGCCCAAACGCAGAGCACTTATGCAAAGGGTCAGTTGATCACCTGTTATCTTTCATTTCAGAGAACATGTGAACATTATTATTATCACACATTAACAATAATTTGTGTTATATTAATGTTCATCATGTGATTTCTTTCAGAGTTACCCTCTGAATTGTTCGTGGCTGCTCTAGCGTCTGGTGCTCTTCTTGTTGTCCTTCTTTTAGCTGTATTTGCAAACAAGACTTGCACCAGAGTAAACTGTAGTACAGGTACGTTTAAATGATGCAACCACTGATTATTTGTACAGTGTCTGTCTCAGTATCAGAGTTCTTCTTGAGCTATGTCCTCAGAGTTCACACCAAAACCTCCAAAATGATTTTATACAGTATTAACTATTTAACTGTCTGTCACAGCCTATCAACACAATATCTACAAATATTAATGAAATACAGATTATATCATGAACTGCTATGAGCACTTTTAGTAGGTTTTAGGTTCTAATTGCATCTACTTTCAAGTACTCATGTTCAAAAGGTAATCGAGCCAAAGTTCTGACACACCCTCAACACTGTGCGCTTGCTTGTGATTGGTCATAATTTTGCAGGAAATTTAGATTTCAGCATGAACCTTGTTAAGTGGAGAAGATTTGATGTGAACAAAGCTCATCAATAGTAGCTCCAATAAGAAGCATGATGAGATGAAGATGTTTCTGAGATGTAGTCCAGAGTCCATCATCACAGCCTCGGCTCAGGGTGGAGAAAACCTCCAGACAGACTGTCAGACATGTTTTCAGATCAGGTCAGGATCACAGCAGGAGTAAAAGCAGAAGTCACATGGAAAAGCCTAAAGTAGAGAGGCAGGACAGAGATTCAAACATCCTTCATACTGATGAACAACACGTCTCAGAAAGAGGAGGATGCTACAACATCAGCCTCCTCACTACTGACACCAAAACCTAAAGCAAGCTGTTAGCTGTGAAACCAAGCAGGAGGAAACTGGACATTAGATCCATGCTAACATCACTGAGCCTGCTTTTAATCTGCACTGACTGCTAGAGTTTACATTTCAGGAGCATGTACACATGGTGGTGTTCTCTGAGGATGAGGAACTTTCTGACTGTGTCACAATAACCTCTTGTCTTCAGTTTCAGATTCATCCACTGCATTGATTGCTGTCGTTGCAGTTCTCGTTTCTCTTTTTCTGGTACTATTCATTGGTAAGTTTAATTCTTCATACTCAACTACAACAAATAACCACTGACAGTTAAAGTCCAGAAGATGCTTCTTCATCAACAATCATCTCTGCAGACATTCACAGATTCTTCTTGACATGTCTGCTAATCTTTTCAAACTCTTACTTTGATGGAGAACGTCAAGTCACACCGAGTTCAGCTGTGATTTAAGAGTTAAACATGGAAGAATTCACATGGAGGCTGATGTTTATTATTTATTACTAGGAAAAACACTTAACAGCAACATTAAAGCTTATTAATCTGCAGATTCTAGATTCTAAATAAATGATCAATACTGTCATATAAAACATTTAGTGGAATCTGTTCAGGCTAAAATAAATGTGTTGCTTGTAGCTTGAATGTGGTTAAGAAATTACTAACTTTCTTAAACATTCATTCATTCATTCTCCAAACCTTTCAGCCTACCGATGTTGGTTGAGCAACTGTTGCAACAAGGACACAAGGGACATCAGTGAGAAGTCTGTGGATCCCCGTACTCCTCCTTCAGACCACCCTTTAGAGGAAATTCCTCTCAATGACGATATCACCAGTCATGAAACCATAAATACTGAACAAGATAAAGGATAGATGCCTTCTATCTATTACTGAATGAAACCCCTTTGAAAGTTCAGCAGTGAGCAGAGCTGTTGTAGATATTATCTGTAACTTTGTAAAAATGTAAACGTATTGTCTGAAGACAGCTGGAGTCAGAGAGGACATGTCTCTGATACATAACCTGATGGAGACGAGGTCACAGCATCCTCACCAGAGAAGGTTAACATCAGGTTCAGAGTCTGACTCTCTGCTAATCAGACTGCTGAAGAAGTTGATGCTGGTTCTGATAGAAAGGAGTCAGAACATCAGTGGATCACAGGTTGTTTAGTTTGAGGCTGTGGAGCTGCAGACCAGTCAGGGTGTCCATGCTGACCTCTGACCTCTGATGAAAGCTCCTATAATGGACATGAGAAGACGTTTCACCACTCATCTGAGTAGCTGCTTCAGGTCTAGAGGACTGGTGGGAAGTTGAGGTTTAAATAGGAAACTCTGTGGGTAACCCATCAGAAACCTATGCAAATAACCAGAAACTGGTTCAGTTAATTTCCCCTGTCAACAGTAGCTGAGGACTCTGGCTGAGATTTGGACGTTGTCATCTTCAGAGGAGTGTCCTTTGTCCTCCAGGTGTAGGTGGACTGCTGAATCGTTTCCTGATGAGCTGGCTCTCCTGTGCTGGTACATGTGTTTATGGATGGGTTGTTTGGTTTCCCCAATGTATAAGTCTGTACATTGGTTATACTATTTTATTTTTTTTACTAGATTTTATTTTACTTATTTTGTTTTATTTTGTCTTTCTTTTATCTGTGTTTTTTATGTACAACTAAGCTGCTGTGACTAAGCAATTTCCTTTGTGGATAAACAAAGCTTATCTTGGTCTAAGTTGGACTGTTCCTTTAAGATGCAGCATAGTCACAATGTATTCATTTTATTTTTTACCAGACTGTGAAAAAAACGAACCAAAGAAAAATGTGATTGACATCAGTTTTCATCCTCCACTGTTCTGTGACTGTGACGAGTTCCTCACATTATTGTGGAGATAAACAGCAGCTGGAGTTTAAGGATGAATGACTGAAAACATGTCTCTGTTTCATGTATTAATGTGTGCTGGGTCACAGTTTTGACCCATTTGACACATCTGATGTTTTCATCTGTTTTGTTCTCAGGGTGTTTTCTCTGTGTGTAATAATCCAAGCATATTCTGCTGAAAGAATATGTGTGTGTTCAGTTAAAAATAATACATATTGTTATGAAGATTTTATCCTCTGTATTGGTTTCTAAGATGTCTGCCTGTCTACATCACCTGCTTTTGAGCGCTCCAGTTTTTTACATTCAACCACTAGTGGAGTACAGGACACTGATCGGAGACTTTGTAGAGTGGTCCCAGGCAAACCGTCTACTCATGAATGTGGACAAAACCAAGAGAAAGAGGACACCAGTGACCAAGCAATATGTCTTATGGATCAATAAAGTTTGTCTAAGTTCTGTTCCATCGTCAGAAACATTGAGTTTACTGCTCTGTTTAGTTGGATACATGTGTCTCACCATATTCAGGAAGTCTGAATCCAGCAGTATCTTGGTGGAGACGGATCAGCTTCAGAGACAGAGTTTCCTCATAAATAGATGACGACTGACCTGATCTGGACCTGTTGTAACTCAAGATGGGAGATGCATGCACTGTTGAAAGGTGAAAAGCTGGAACAGATGAAATGCTGATGCTGTTATCAGCTCAGTAAACACTCCTCTTAGGAATGAGTCTGTTTTGCATGAGCTGATCTCATCCGTCTGCTCACAAGACTATTGTGGGAGTGGATCATTTATCTTAGTTTAATTTCTTTAACTAGTCCTATGTGTAAATTATTGCAGAAAACTCTTAAAAGTGTCAACTTTGAAATTATTTACAAGCTTTAAAGGGACACTACGTCACAATGTTTCATATAAAAACAGATTCATTTTAATTTAAATTTTACTGCAACATCACTGCAGTTATAAAACTATTAATACACTGTGACTGTTACTGTGAATGAACTGCTACTATTACTTTGAGTATATGAGGTGTTATAAGATAAGATAAGAGATAAGATAAGATAGGACTTTATTCATCCCCGTGGGGAAATTAGGGAGTTACAGCGGCAGGAAACAGCAGTGCAAGATACAAGAAAGTAAAAAATAAAAAATAGAATATGGCAGACAAATGTGTTATGTACATAAAATATTTACATGTTGCATCAGAGAGATTCACAGTGTCTAATCTGAGTTGAAGCAGCCGATTTTTTTTTATGTTTATGTCGACATTCATGAATATCATGAATAAAACAGCATCGAACTCCAATAGGAGTTAAATTACCATGTATGCTGATAAGTGTGAGACTGTGATGTTAAATAAGCATTATTTTGGTTTGTTGTATTTTCTTATTTAAAGTAAACACTCAAAATCTTTTTTTTTCTTACTGACGTATAGAAGATTATTTTTTCAGTTTAATTTTTATTGTCTGTAGTTTTGTTTGAGGCAAAATTTTCTCTCTAAAAACTCAAAAAATAAATAAATGGCACTTTTTTTGTCACTTTTGTCAGTAACTTATTTTGCACAGACAGTGTTTACAAAGCCATGCATGTATGTTTGCATCCAGTGGGACATCACAATAAAATTAGGCATAATGTGTTAATTCCATAATAAGTGATATGTTATGTTGTTACCTAATAATTTTGGTGTAAAATGACTGAATATATCGGTATCAGAAATTAAGAGTTGGACAATATCAGATAACGGCAGAAAAGCCGATATCGAGCATCCCTACTTAAGATGTGCTCAGGGTGGCACAGTGGAGAGGTGATCTGCACTGATGCCTCACAGCGAGAAGGTCCCGGGTTTGAATCCATGGGCCACCTGGGCCTTTCTGTGTAGAGTTAGCACATTTACACCCCCAGATGAAGAAAAAGGGCCACCTGCATCAGGAAAGACCCCACCCACCCCATGCACACATACTGTTTGACCCTCTCCCCTCACCCTGTGGAGCATTAAGAGCAGGAACCCACCCCCCGACAACCACCCACAGACACATCTTGCACAGAATGCAGCTGTTTTTAACTTCTATTTGCACTCTTCCTCAGTGGTACAGGACCATTTATTTGCAGTTAATCTCCACTTATTATAGTGTTTATACTGTTTTTTCTTTTTAGTCTTTGCTATCTCCTCCTCATGCACTAACATGTGTTGTAATGACAATAAAAACTTTAAATCCTTGAATATTAACAACAATTAAATGGACGTTTATTGCTGATTCTTCACAGTTATCAGATGTTTCAGAGTTAAATCCACACTTCCTACCAACTCTCTTAGTGTCATTATCTGTTTGTTCCAAAGTGAAGTCAGCAGTCCTGTCTGTGTAACAGTGGATGGTGGTGAAGCTGCTCTCAACAACACCAGCAGACAACTGAACTTAAACAGGGTGATGTTGAACCCTTTCCACCCTGGAGGTCCCTTTATCTGTTCTTAAAGCCTCTGTCATTTCAGGAGGATGCAGAGTGTGCTACATGCTCATTGTTGTGATGCATCAACTTTCTTTAGATCAGGTTCAATAACATCAGTGACTGGTTGTTATCAGGATGTCTGTTTCTCAGATGTCTCTCTGTTATGCTTACAAGACAAAGAGAGGAACCGTAACCATGCCACAGTCTGCAGGAGGAGTTAGTTCTCTCTACCCATGTTACAGAACTTACATCTTTCATCTTTTTCTTACAGGAAATATACAGGAAACCTCTGCAACAGGAAACGTACACCGAGGGCAGTTCTGCAGCAAGTGAACCTCAGAGTCAGAATCAGAATCACATTTATTGACCAAGTGTGTGCACATACAGAGACTCAGGTAAATTTTGCTTTCTTGTAGAAACACACAGAACTTAAATAAGTGTAAAAAATAAAATACATATCAAACTCTAGGTATCAATATCACATAAAATAAAAACAAAATAAAAATTGAGAGAAAAAGAATAAGAGAATAACAATCCATTTATGCAGTGACTGTATACAGTTAATGCAGAGTTATTGATCATGTGGATGGTCTCCCACTCTGTGACTGCTCAGAGTTCATCAGAGCCACAGCCCGGGGGAAGAAACTGTCCTTGTGGCGGGTGGTTTTGGCGTACAGTGCTCTGTAGCGCCGGCCTGAGGGGAGGAGTCTAAACAGTTTGTGACCAGGGTGTGAGGGGTCTGTGGAGATTTTCCTGGCCCGCTTCCTGACCCGGGACTGGTACAGGTCCTGGATGGAGGGAAGATCGGTGCCAATGATCCTCTCTTCAGACCTGACTGTTCTCTGCAGTCTGTCCCTGTCCTGCCTGGTGGAGGATCCAAACCAGACAGTGATGGACGTGGTCAGGACAGACTGGATTATTGTAGAGTAGAAGATGATCAGCAGCTCCTGAGGCAGGTTGAACTTCCTGAGCTGGTGCAGAAGGTACAGCCTCTGCTGGGCCTTCTTCTGTACACTGACTACGTGGGAAGTCCACTTCAGGTCCAGTGAGACTGTGGAGCCTAGGAACCCAGTCTACTGTAGGGACTGTCCTGTGAAAGTGATGAGAATGGCATTCAAACCCATGCATGCAGATGTTCAGAGAGCACAATTAGCAGTTCATTGCCTTAACCACTCGGCCACCTTGTCTGTTACATAAAATTCCTTCAGCGCCTGCACACATCTCTGCAGAAGCTCAGTTGATGAATGGATCCTCCAAATGTAAAACGATGCTGATTCCTGAATGCCCCACATTCATCACATCAATCAGCCAAGAACACACAAACTTTCTTTGTGTCCACTTCACAAAGGCCTGACTCACCTGCAGATACTATTTGTTGACGTCAGTTCGGAACACTGTTCTCCCTGACATGTTGGCCATGAAGCTCTACAGTCTTTGTCTGTCAGAATCACTCTGCTCCTGGATCAGGGATTTCCCCACCAACAGACCCCAGGTGGTGAGGATAGCAGAGTCCACACTGAGGCCTCGTCCACACGTATGAAACCGATCTTTTTCCTTTCCGTTTTCCCTGGCACGGTTTCAAAACTATCCGCGTCCAGACTGATCTGTCTTAACACGTCCTTAAGCGCTACTTCATATCCCAGGTCTATAGGTGGCGCTTTTTCAGTTTCAGAAATGCATGCGCATGAAGCTTGAGCGCTGTTTACAGATCAGCTTTAGAAGAAACCAAACTCAAGGAGAAATGATATTTAGCCCTAGTAACCATAATAGGCTCAATATCTTCTCCAGCAGGAACACGAGCATGTAGTCCACCATTGTTGTTGATGTTGTTAGGAGACGTCTCACGGGATAGAAGAGGTGGAAGGCTGCTCCAGGGGTGTGGCCATGATGGTAGCGATGACATCATCGTTTTCCAAAATCTCCAGTTTCCCCTGTCCAGACGGATTCACAATTTATCCACCCTGGGACCCGGTTTCATAAAAGTGCGTTTTAGGGCTATGCGTTTATGGGATTCGTCTGGACGATAGAACAAAACCAGGATAAACCGGGATATGTTGATTATCCCGGCTTAATTTAGCCTCAAGTCGGTTGCATGAAAGCAGCTCAAACTTAACCCGGCTAAGTTACTATGGTGATTTATTCTCTGCAGCTAGCCTGCTCCAGACCAGGCTAACAGCCAGGCTAAGATTAATCCTGGTGATCCACCTGTATTTCCACCGTCAATCCTGTGAGGATTTAATGTGTTGTACAGCATGATCATGGTCTTTCTAAGTATGTTGCATCATTTTAATTATCCTGTATTAAAATATTACATATTTATAGTAATTTCTCATTTCATTTAAATCTGTTGGCTGTTTGTAATTGCACTAGTCTTTTTATATTGATTTAAGTGGTAGTATTATTACTCAGGCCAAGTGTTATATTGCTGATGAAGACTGCTTGTCAAATAGCCGTCAGAGGTTTCATAAATATGTTTTATTGCAGTAACTGAGATTACTAAACACAAGTTGCAAAGGTGTTTTCAATGAAATCTGTGACAAGGGCCATATAGTATATGTATGTGTATGTATGAGGGAATGTTTTCACTTCATTTTTGGATTTAGCCTCCCTTTAGTTAAAAGATCTTAAATGTCACTTTTTGGTGTGTGCATTTTGTTTAGCATTGGTGGTTCTCTTTTAAATTCTTCTTGACATTCATGAAAGAGGGAGGACATCACAATGTTTTCTTTTTTATTTATTTATTTATTAGACAGTCCTCCTTTGTCTTGGTTGCTTGGATCCTGGAATAGAGAGAGCAAAAGCAACAAAGATTAAAACACTGTATTGCAGTTATGGTTACTGTGTACACTGAAATACTCACGTCTCTTTCTAGTTTCTGGATTTCCAGGTCCAGTTTCCTGAGTGTCCGGTGTTTAATCTCAAGATCCAGCTCCATTTCTTGGAGCTCTCTGTTCTCGAGTCTAATTTTAATGTCTGCCAGCTCTATCTGTCTCTGCTTGCTGTACAGAGTTCTGACAGTTTGTGATGTCTGTAAAAGAAATGTCAATTAGCATAGCAGGATTTGTGCATAATGTAGATTTACTTTGGACAATACTCACAATGTTACCAGGCTGCTTAGGAGACTGTAGCATCTGGGTCCTGTGACATATTTTCTATTAGCACCACATCACTGACTTCATCACATAACCTTTATGGACTAAATAAACAGGATATTTCTATAAACTTGACATACCTCAAGCCTTCTGGAGTCCAGTGACACAGTCTCCTCATCTGCTGAAGTACATTAAATGTGCCAGCTCCTCTGCTGGGGTCATATGCTGGCTGGGTGGGCCGCCCCCTGTGCCAGTTCCATGGGCTTTTTTTTTTTTTTGACTGCTACAATCAGACAATCAACATGTCAGCAGACACCTCATCTATTCATTCATTGTTATATACTTTAAAGTCACTTACCAGCCTGAAAAATGTTCTTCTATTTCATTTTAATTTGCTGCCAGGTCCTTTTATGTCCAGAAAAGTTTGTTCTTTATGAAGGATAGAAAGATAAAATAGATAAAATCGTAACATGAGAAAAATAGATTAAACACACACATTGTGGATACTTGTTTGCACGTAATCATACTATACATTTCCCGAGTAACCTGAAACGTAACTCCTTTAGTCCTTTTTAATTGTAGTCTAATTATGACAGTTCCAATGGAGCACTGTTTATTAATTGTACAGTTTTGGATTACTTACGCATTAAGCCGGTCTGCTATTATCTGTCTTCTCGCGGTCTTCTATTGAATCTTTCACTTCTTCGTAAAACTGCATCATTGCGCGGCCGTGACGTGTGACGCGCGAGTTTTTTCCACATTCTCATCAGTGATTCTGTGAGCGATTGTGAGGTCTATTGAAGTGTGCCGTGAACACGTACTTATCCCAGCTACCTTCATCTGGTTTAACATAGCCGCGCCTTTTCATCCTGGCTCGGCAAACTGAAACCAATTAAGCCAGGATGCGCCGAGCAGGCTAGGTCAAGCCGCGCTTTCTCAATTATCCTGGACTTTTATCCTAGTTTTGTGCAATACCCCTCAGCTCTTCTTTATCAGGAAGCTGAAGCAGAGTGCTCATTAACTTCTACAGAGCCACCATCGAAAGCATCACGTGTCTAAGTGTGACAATGTGGTATGGCAGCTGCACAGCACAGGACAGTAAGGACTTAGCCTAGGTGGTGAGGACAGCACAGTGGATTGTGGACTCCCGTCTACCAGAACTGGACTCAGCTTACGCTGCCCGAGTCCAGAAGATGACCAGATGGACCCCACCCACCTGGGCCATGGACTGTTTGGAACATTAAGGCCCCACGTACCAAAACCATCTTTTCCCCTCCGTTTTCCCTGGCATCGTTTCAAGGATATCTGCGTCCACACGGATCCGTCTGAGCACGACTCAAAACGCTACTTCATATTCAAGACCCATAGGTGGCGCTGTTTCAGAAATTCACCAAAAACGGAGAGGAAGAGGCGGAGCATGCACATAAAGCTTGAGCGCTGTTTACAAATCAGCAGGAGAGAGAGATGGAAGGCTGCTCGAGGGACCAGGTTTCAGAAAAGTGTGTTTTAGGGCGATGTGTTTACAGGATTCACGTGGACGATCGGACAAAACGATGCAAAACATCTGCGTTTACACCAAAAAGCATCTCCGTGTGGACGGGGCCTCAGGGACTGCTTCTTCCCCAAAGCTGTGAAAGCAATCGCCCTGCTGCAGCAAAACACCACATCCCATCCCCCTGCATAACCCTCACACATGCACCCTTCCCCCTCCATCCACACACACACACCTTTTAATACAACAATCAAACAGACCAGCAGTCCTCAGAAGTAAGACAATCATTCACAACATGTCATAGACTGCAATAAGCTGCACTTTATGTACATTTCTTCTTCTTTAAGGGTGTTTTAAATGTTTTATTTAAATGCTACCTTATTTATATGTGTGCCAAAATTTCATCATGTGCTCATAATGAAAATAAAGATTCTTGACTCTTGATCAAAGAACTATCTAAGTCCTGGTCATAGGCGTAGGGAGTTGTCTTTATTGTTCCGCTTTTAATCTCAGCTGACTGACACGTCTTCAAGTCTTTTTTTTGTTGTGGAGGAGGGTGCGCATATGAATTACTTGAGGGTCACTGAGACGACCTGAAAGCAAGCAGTGTCATTAATGTTAATGTTAAATGTTTAATGATAATACTCAGCTACTTTATGATCCGCACATGATGCACAGTCACACTCTGATACTTTCAGAGAAAATGTCTGAGAACAGAAACTGGTCATAGAGAAGTGAAATGCAGCTTGATGCTCTCTGAGAAGGAATTTAAAGGTTGATCAAACGTCTTCAATGTAAATGTGTTCATGTTCTGATATGAGTCAGAAATAGTGTTTACTGTGGTGATGAGTTTCTAGATCTGGACTTAAATCTGCTTTAAAGTTGAAATCAAACGCTGCTGAGATGAATCAGCTGGAATTATGTGCTGCTTTTCTATCCTGATGTTTGACTGAGTTTCTCTTAAATATGTTGTAAGCCTCATGAACAAGCAGAGAAGAGATGAACACAAAACATTCCTGAGTGTTGTGTTTCAAATTGTGTTTCTGAGTGTTGCTGCAGTGTGATGTCCAAGGTGCTTCTCTGAAACATAAAGTAGTCTGAAAGGACAGTGCTGGAAACATCGTTCCTGGTCCTCAAAAAGGTAGTCTGCTGAACAGACCACCCTCTTGAGGCCCAGGAAGTCCTACCTGGTATAGTTTCCCATCCAGGTGGTGACCCTCCCACACAAGATGCTCTTGATGGTGCAGGTGTAAAAGTTCCTGAGCACCCTGAGAGGTTTTTGCCTAATATTACCAGGTTTGAAATAAACTGGACTGTTTCTTCGACACTCCAGCCACGTAGGGGATGACGATGTTCTTCCTTCTAATGTCCTCCTCCTCTTATCTTGGTCATGATCTGCAGCAGAGGGACTGGATCACTTCAGACCACTGAAGGTGACTGATGACCAAAACAGAAATCTGGTTTATCGCGTTACAAGGAATCTTTAGAGTACAATGCATATACAGTAAAGTGAAGTAAGTTAGACTTGTAACACTGAACTTACAGTCAGTTGCTGATAATACATCTAAATTTTCAAACATAAAATCTAAAACGAGGCTCAGGCTTTGCAGCACACATCTTCCCTGATAGTCTCCAGGTTTTAAATATTTCTCCAACATCAGAGTAAGTCAGTGATATTTGTCAGTACATCCAACAGTACACAGCAAAGAATGAACAGATAGAAAACAGGACGTTGCTGCCTGCAGAACCGCCCACTGTATCCATGGCAACACGTTTCTGTTCAAAGTAGTGGAAACGTATTTATTTATTTAATGATTTTTATAATATGTGGTAAATAATAATATAATAAAAACTTTCAAGCAAGCTCATATTACGTTCGTTAAATTAAACTCTGATTTAAAGCCGACACGCTTTTATTTTGAAGGAATAATCATAACTGAAAGTAAACAGTCGCCATTTTTAAAAACAGTGCGCAGCATGATGGAGCTTTTCCTGTTTTGTTTTCTGACTTTGTTGGAAATAATATGTTGTCAAGAAGGTAAGCGCCACTACTCAAACGAACCTTTACTAACACATAATTAGTGTTTATTGTTCAAATGATCAGATGCGAACGTGATGAAGGCGTATACACGTAATAACATTACTGAAGTTAAAAAAAAAAAAAAGTATTTCAGTATAAGGTGTAGTGTCCTGACATCGACGGACAAATGAGACATGAATCTAGCTTAAAAAGTATAATAAAACATAATAAAAAAAGTTCCGAAAGTTTAGATTAAAGAGAGAGATTAAACTTTAATTTCAGAGCCGATACAGTTAGTGCCCGTCACCGACGTGTCACGTGCACACAAACTGCAGAATTTCCTGCGGTTTTAACATAATTTAACGGTAAAGTTTATTTATTTCGATAACTTCACAACTTCACCTGGTTCTCTATCCCTGTCCTCTCTCTCTCTCCAACCTCACTCTTGACAATCACATACATATTGTACTGAACTAGAAAATAACACGTAATCTGATATGTCTGTGAAGGTCCTCAGTCATCCATGGTGTATCCGAAAAGCGTGTAAAAAAGACAACTGGCTTATAGAGTTTTTTTTAGAGAAAACCACTCATCCTTTTTAACCTTTATTTAACCAGGCGAGCAGATTAAGAACAGTTTCTTATTTTCAAGTGCAGCCTGAGGGGGAAGGGGGAGGGGAGTACTAAAAATGAAAACAAGGTTAGGTAAAAACACAGAAAAGTATAATAAATACAATATAGTACAATACAAAACAAAAACAAAACATTAATCAATAGGACATGACAGAGGCCTAATGACAAGTGCAGGAGTCAACAGAGATTTGTATTAGTTTTTGTTTGAAGACAGAGAGAGAGGTGAAGACAGAAAGTTTAAGGGTGGTTTGTAGGGTGTTCCAGTCAAAGGCTGCAGCAAACCGGAAGGCATTGCGACCAAAGACGGTGCGGACTTTGGGGATGGAGAGGTTGATGAGAGCACTGGACCTTAGATTGCGGACGGGGTGAGAGAGGTGCAGAAGAGAAGAGAGGTAGAGAGGTGTAATGCTGAGAATGGTTTTATAGATGAGCAGAAACCAGTGATGGAGCCGTCTGGTGTGAAGAGAAGTCCAGTCTACCAGGTTATAAAGGTCGCAGTGGTGAGTGGTGAATGGAGCCCCAGTGGCAAAACGGATGGCGGAATGGTGGAGTGGGTCCAGTTTGCTGAGAGTGGAGTGAGAAGCAGTCCTGTAAATAGTGTCACCGTAGTCGAAAATGGGCAGGATGGTCATTTTGACAAGTGTATGTTTGGCTGCACGGGTGAAGGAGGCCTTGTTCCGGTAGAGGAAGCTCAGACGAGCTTTGACTTTAGACTGTAGGTGTTTGATATGGATAGTGAAGGAGAGTGATGAATCCAACCAAAGTCCAAGATATTTGTAGTGGGAGACAAACTCTAGTTCCGAGCCATCGGCACAGAGAATTTGTGGGGCAGGGGTGGGAGCGTGTTTCCGGTCGAAGATGATGCATTTGGTTTTTTTTGTGTTGAGGCGGAGATGAAGTCCATGGAAATGCTGTTCAACAGAAGTGAGGCTGTGTTGTAGAGTGGCAGCAGCAGAGTGGAGAGAAGGGCCCTCTGCGTACAGGAAGGTGTCATCAGCATATAGGTGGATCTTGGAGTTGCCGGCATTCCTGGTTATGTCATTAATGTAGATGGAGAATAATGTTGGACCTAAAATAGAACCTTGTGGCACCCCTTTGGTAATGGTGAGAGGGGGTGAAATGATATTATCCGTTTTGACTTGCTGGATTCTGTCCTTTAAATAGCTGGCGAACCAGTTGCAGGAGTGTGGTGATAATCCGATACTGGTAAGACGCTGTAGGAGGATGGGGTGGATGACGGAGTCAAAGGCCTTAGAGAGGTCGATGAAGGCAGCGACGCAGGTCTGCTTGGAGTCCAGGAAGGAAACAATATCATCCAAGACCTTCAGCGTAGCTGTGATGCACCCATGGCCTGGCCGGAACCCAGACTGTAAGTCGGACAAGATATTGTTGGAGGTTAAAAAGAGACTGAGCTGTTTATGAACCAGTTTCTCTAGGACCTTAGCCAGGCATGGCAGGATGGAAATAGGCCTATAACAGTTGGGATCAGAGCTAGAACCCCCTTTAAAGAGGGGGAACACCAGTGCGGATTTCCAGTCTAGAGGAAAGATGGATAGTTCCAGAGACATATTGAAAAGCCGTGTGATGGGGACAGCAATGACAGGAGCAGCAGCTTTTAAAAACATGGGGTCGAGCCCGTCAGAGCCAGCTGACTTGTTGGAGTCCAGTTTGGTGAGATTCTCTAGGACTTCTGAGGTCGTGATGGGTCTGAAAGAGAAAGTGCCAGAACTGGAGGTTGTAGGTGAAAGTGGAACTGAGGGAGCCACAATGGAGGCCTTGGCAGAAAAATCATGAGCTGAGTTAACAAAGTGCTGATTGAAAAGTAAAGCCATATGCGACTTATCAGTAACAACAGTGTTATCAAAGGCCATTGCAATGGGAAGGTGGGGTGAATGAAGCTTGTTTTCCATGGACTTGACCGTTTTCCAGAATTTCTTGGCATCTGAGCCGCAGGATGCAAATTTGTCCAAAAAATGAGTGACTTTGGCTTTTCTGACGGCCTGAGTGCAATTGTTTCTGCATTGCCGGAAGGCAAGCCAGTCAGCAGGAGACTGGGAGGAGCGGGCTTTCCGCCATAAGGTGTTCTTCTGGCGGATTAAAGCAGCCAAATCACGGGAAAACCAGGGGCTAAAACGATCCTTGATCCGTAATTTTATGAGTGGGGCGTGTTTATTGATAATCTGACTGAAGGACGATTTGAAAAAGGACCAGGCCACCTCCATAGTTGGGAAGGTATTAATATTGTCCCAGCTCACTGCAGCAGTGTCGTGGAGAAAGGCTTCCAGGTCAAAGTTCTTCAGGGAACGTTTGGAGATGATCACAGGCGGGCGCTTAACTGAAGCGCTGGAGCGTGTGCAGGCAATAGCACAATGATCACTCAGATCTTGACTGAAGACACCAGATTTATAATTAGAGGGGGTGTTTGTGAGGATGACGTCTATCAGCGTAGCAGATGAAGGAGATTTTAGATTAAGTCTGGTGGGCTCTGAAATAATTTGGTAGAGGTTTAGGGCGTCAAATTGCTGAACAACGAGATCTGGGGGATTAGTCATGTCCCAGTTCAGGTCTCCCAGTAAAATGAACTCGGAAGAGATGTGTGGGGCCAGAAGTTCACTGAGAGCAGTTAAGGAACAAAGTGGGGCAGAGGGTGGTCCGTAGCAGACAGCAACAGAGAGAGAGAAATTATTGCACAATTTGATCTTTACCACTAGCAGTTCAAGTAGCTTAGGAACAGATTTTGACAGAGAAACAGTGCATTGCAGATGATCTTTAACATACAGCGCGACACCACCTCCTTTAGTAGCTCTGTCCTGACGAAATATATTATAACCTGGTATGAAAATGTCAGGATTGGCAATGCTTTTCTTAAGCCATGATTCAGAAATAGCAAGAACATCAGGTGTAACAGTGTGAACCCAAGTTTTCAGCATATCAATTTTAGGTAACAGGCTGCGAATGTTAATGTGCAAGAAACCCAAACACGTGCGATCACAAAAATCGTTAAATGCCAGGTTAGGGACAGCATGCACAGCACTAGCTGGGCCTGGGTTGGGGTGTATGTTCCCTGAGATAAGTAGCATGAGAATGATTACAATGCGCCTAAACGCAAAGCCAAAGTATGCTTTTTGCGTAGTGCTGTTTTGTTTTATAAAGAGTTTGGCAGGTAATGGGAGGCAAGAGACAGTAAATTGTTGCAGTAGGATAAAGGAATACAGTGGAGAGTATGACACAGACGAACTAGGAAGTCCTGTATTTAAAGTGATCCATAGAGTGGAAGCGTCTCTAGGCAACAGTCTAAAGTCCAGCGTGCCACCACCATTGAAGGCTGTTGCTGGCCTGCACAAATGACTGCTTGCGACGCCAGGGGACTGGGCCATAGCAAGAAAACAGATGATGGAGAGTGTAAGCCAGAGGGCCGTGGGAGATCTTGTATAAAAATACATGTTGATACGAACCCAGGGCACGACGAGGCTGAGAAAAAAGGTGTCCACCTTTTTGAGCCGGTGCCGCGGCCGCCTCAGCCGTGGCGAGCAGTCGGGGTGCTGACCGTTGTTGTGGGTCCTCACTCAGCTGGGCTGTAACCGGGCGGTCCCGGTGTGGAAAGAGGCAGGCTGATGCTGAGCTGTAGAACGTCGCCAGAGACCAGGCCAGGTCACGATGAAATCCAGGCTACGAAGTGATCCGTGCCGAGACAGATGGAGTGGTATAGTCTGGGTGGAGGAAGATCAGGGCGAAGGGAGGTCCATCCAGAGCTAGCCCAGTAGCTGGAATGCTACCGAGCTGAAGGAGGAAGACGATGTCTGCATCATCCAAGCAGCTTCTTCAGTTTAAGCGGACTGGTGGGAAGTTGAGGTTTAAATAGAAAACTCTGTGGGTAACCCATTAGAAACTGGCTTGTTTATGTAAATAAACAGAAACTGGTGCAGCTTATTTCCCCCCTCAACGGTAGTTGGGGACTAGTAGGTAGAAAGTTAGTTTGTCCCTGTCCTCCTTTGATATTAATGGTGCTCTTGTTAACAAATCGGCTTTAGAAAAAACCAAACTCAAGGAGAAATGATATTTAGCCCTAGTAACCATAATAGGCTCAATATCTTCTCCAGCAGGAACACGAGCATGTAGTCCACCATTGTTGGTGATGTTGTTAGGAGACGTCTCACGGGACATAAGAGGTGGAAGGCTGCTCCAGGGGGCGTGGCCATGGTGGCGATGACATCATCGTTTGCTCTTCTCTCCGTTATCACCGTCCACACAGAAACGCAAGAGCTGCGTTTTCGAATTTTTCCACCCTGGGACCAGGTTTCAGAAAAGTGCGTTTTAGGGCAATGCGTTTACAGGATTCATGTGGACAATTGGACAAAACAATGCAAAACATGTGAGTTTACACCAAAATGCGTTTCTGTGTGGACGGCCTCTAAATCTCAGTCCACCTCCTCTGTTTAGTGAAGGTTTTTCCAGTCTGACATAGATGCTTCCTTTTACTCCTCTTTCAAACCATCTGTCTTCTCTGGCTAAGATTTGGACGTTGTTATCTTCAAAAGAGTGTCCTTTGTCCTTCAGGTGTAGGTGGACCGCTGAATCGTTACCTGATGAGCTGGCTCTCCTGTGCTGGTACATGCGTTTATGGATGGGTTGTTTGGTTTCCCCAGTGTATAAGTCTGTACACTCTTCATTGCACTGAACAGAGTATACCGCATTACTCTGCTTCTCCTGGGTGTTTTGTCTTTAGGGTGGACCAGTCTTTGCCTGAGTGTATCACCAGGTTTAAAATAAACTTGAATGCACTGTTATCTGAAATTTCTCCTGAGTTTCTCCGACACTCCAGCCACATAGTAGATGAAGATGTTCTTCCTTTTATTGTTCTCCTCCTCAGGGCCGGCGCTAGCCATCTGGGTGCCCTAAGCACAAATGCTTGGTGGTGCCCCCCCCCCCCCCCATCCAACCAACCAACCACCCACCACCCAAGGAATAACTACCATTCAGAATTTCTTAGTTAGGTTCTCTTTACTTCCAAAATAACTGCTGCAAATAAATAATTTTACATTAACAATGGCACCAAACATGAAAAGAAATAAATATATAAAGGTTAAAATTAAAAATACCAAATACCACCACAATTACTAAAACCACAGATTTGAAACTGAACAATGTAAACACAGAAAGTTAAAAGTGCAAAAATAAATTTAAGGTGCAAATAACATTATAAGTATGAATTTTATGAAGTAGGAATTTTAAACTGCAAATAACCACACATAACTAGATGCTTCTTCCTCCTGGCCTTGAGCTGCTCCTTGCATGTATCTTAGCATTGACCCTGCATTCAGAAATACAAGACAAAATATTCAGGGATTCTACTGAAATGCATTTTTGATGAACCAACATACAAAAATATTGCACACATTAGTCTTTTATATAGGCCTATGTGTCACTGAAACATTTAAACTTCAATACTCTATTTTAGCTTTAAAAGAGGTCTGATGAGGCAGAATATAATAAATCTGTACATAATTTGACAACTCTGTGAATATTAAAATATACAAACACTGAGATTGTGTTTTTTTTTCTAATTGCAGCTAGCTAGCAACCCGAGGAAGGATTGCTAGTCTTATGCGCCGATTGCTAACGTTAACAGAAAACAGCCGAGTGTTGAATTGTATTCAATAACACATAATCCATAATCCACATCCACAACTTAAAATAACTAGCCAGCATCAATAATTTGCAACGTAACACCTGAACATGAACATGGCTAGGAGCTTATTTACGTTATAAAGTTTATTAGCTAGCATAACATAGACATGCATACACGCAAGGGCTACAAACTAACCTTTTTATTTTAAACATTGTCTTACCTGCAAGCAACGCGCAAGCATCATCCCGCTGTCTCTTCTTCTTCCTTTTTCCGCCCCCAGCTCTTGGTGTCTTTTCGAGGCCATGTCTAGGGTCGGTGTCTGCCAAATTTGACAGTGAAGCATAATCGAACAAACCACTGGGAGGTGGGGAAGGGGGGCATCAGAGGGAGACTGGAGAGAGGGCCGCACAGGAGATTCACCTTTTTCTCGACTAATTTGGTCTAGGCCTATATACTTTTGTATTGCTTTTGTATATTAACATGCTTTAGACATATTTTATTTGTTATTTATACTAGTAGCCTATTGTGATGATTTTTCACAACCCAGATATTTTGGTGCCCCCCCAGGCACTTGGTGCCCTACGCGCAGTGCGTGATGTGCGTGTGCGGAGCGCCGGCACTGCTCCTCCTCTCTGTCCTTTCTGGAATGTCTTTTTGAGCCTTTGACAAAGGCCCAGTTGGGGTATCCACAAGTCTTGAGTGTTTGTTTGATGTGTTTCTGCTCCTTCTCCTTACCCTCCAGTCTTGTGGGTACAGTCTGTGCTTGGTGCTGAAGACTCCTAGTTTGTCTTACAGGGGGTGGTGGGAATCAAATAATAAATGCTGATCACTGTGAGTGGGCTTCCACGTGTTCCTCACTTTCACTCGGCTGTCATCATCTTGCTCCCTCTTCTAAAATATACTGTTTGGCCAAAATCTTTGAATGTGAAAAACATCCCTTTAAGATAAAATCTTGTAGATTTGTCAGATTAATACATTTTGATTAATTGTGTATTAACTATTGAAATTATGCGATTGAGATTAAATATTTTTCATTCATTCATCTTCTGTAACTGCTTATTCCTGTGAAGGTTCGCGGGGTCTGCTGGAGCCTATCCCAGCTGTCGATTAAATATTTTATTATTTCTATTTATTGACAGCCCTACATTAAATATAAGATTGACAACAATGCTGGAATGTATAATTTATGCCCATTGTGCCTTTTAATTGCTGCCTGTTGAACATGCAGAGAATGAATGAAAAACCTAATTTGGTTTTTTGTTCATACTCCATTTACAGGTGCAGCTCCAAAGCCATATGTCACGACACTTCATCAAACTAAAGACCAGGCTCTGCTGCAGTGTGTTGTTCAAGGAGCTTTTCCAGAACCTAAAGTCGAGTGGTTGGACAGTTCTGGAAACACGGTTCCATCTCAGAAACCACACGTTTCTGAAAGAGGAGGTCAGTTCTACATCACCCTCCAAACTACTGTGACCAAGACTGACCGCTTCCGCTGTGTAGCTACACAGGAGAAACTCAGCCATCAGATTTCTACTGTGACATATGTGCATTTGTATGGTAAGTGTCCTCCTGGCTTTAACACACAAATTATTCTTGTTAAATGTTTTCTAAATGTTAATATGCTCCTTGACATCATGTCTTTACAAATAAAAAAAATCTTACAGGAATAAAATCTGGAAAATGTATTTTTTTCTGAGCAGGTTTATGATTATTATCATTATTATCTATCTATCATTATGATTCTTACAAGTTGTTTGTGTTCACAGGTGCAGCTTCTGAGCCATCTGTCAAAATACTAGAAGAAACTAATGAAGGAGTGTTGCTGCAGTGTGAAGTTCGAGGTGTTTCTCCAAAACCTAAAGTCGTCTGGAAGGACAGTGCTGGAAACATCGTTCCTGCTAAAGAACCAGAGGTCACAGAACATGAAGGCAGCTACAACATCATCCTCAAAGCTACTGTGACCAAGACTGACACCTATCGCTGTGTAGCTACGCAGGAGGATCTTTATACAGAGACATACGTCACTGTTCATGGTGAGATTCCTCCACGCTTTCACTTGCTGTTCTTCAAAAATCTTAATGTGTGTTTTTATGAACATTCATGGACACAAATCAAACTGGGATGAAGATATAACATGAGAATGTACAGTCATAGTCAACCTGAGATCTATGCTAACATCACTGAGCCTGGTTTTAATCTGCACTTAACTGCATTAACTTTGTGATTTATTCCAGAGTTCCCCTATGGATTGTTCATTGCTGTTACCATTTGTAGTGCTGTCTTTGTCCTGGTTCTTGGAATTCTTCTTGTAATGAAGATTTACATCAGCGTAAAATTCTTTAAAGGTACGTTTAAATAATTCTTTGTCTCAACTATCATCAGACATCAACAAACTTTTAATATGTATCTCATTTGTTAGCAATGAAGTTTCCTGCAGATGACGACGACGAAGCCGAAACAACGCAGAGCACTTATGCAAAGGGTCAGTTGATCACCAGTTATCTTTCCACAGTTGGTCTGCAGTTACTTTTAGAGCTAACATTTCAGAGAACATGCAAACATTAATGTTATCACACATTAACAATAATTAGTGTTATATTAATGTTCATCATGTGATTTCTTTCAGAGTTACCCTCTGAATTGTTCGTGGCTGCTGTAGCGTCTGGTTCTCTTCTTGTCCTTCTTTTAGCTGTATTTGCAAACAAGACTTGCACCAGAGTAAACTGTAGTACAGGTACGTTTAAATAATTAAGCAAGTCATTTATCTTCTGTTACCTCTTATTCCTGTGAAGGGTTGCAGTGTCCGCTGGAGCCTATCCCAGCTGTCATTGGGTGAGAGGCAAGGTCCACCCTGGACAGGGGCTGTGTTCCTAAAGATTCGTATCTCAAAGAGTTGCTCCAAATTCTAAGGAAATTCATGATGTTTTCTAAGAATTTCCTCTCAAAGTTAGGAGTAGATCCTAGTAAAGATAAAAGCTATTCCTAAAGATTCTCAGCTCTTCAGAGAGCTCCTAAGGTGAGATCTGTTCAGAGCAGGGAGGAGGACTTTTAGGAGGCTTAGGAGTTTCTGAAGCAGAGGAGGAAAGGTCTGAAAGAAAAGGCAGGAGAGATATTCACCAAACACTGAATCAAGCTGGTTACAATCACAATATCACAGGAAATGAAAGTTATCACAACACTGAGGGATTTAGCAACAGGAACAATGAAACAATGCAGCAGTTATGACTTGGAGACAAATCTACGTCTCTAAACACTTTTATTCTCATTGACCAGTTGATCCAGAAGCAAACACTGTTAGGTTTCCTGCTTCATTTCTTCTCCACTGATGTTCAGTTTGTGGAAGATCTGAACACCAACCATCTCTGCTTCTTCTAGCCCAGTTAGCAATCACAGACACTGATGAAAGCTGAGACACTTTACCCTCATTGAGCACCAGCATGGTAAATGAATGAAAGCAAATAAATAGAACTCAGCATGTGAATACTGTGCACGTGAGCCTAAGTTTAATCATACATTTGATAGGATATCTTACTATTATTTTATTTTTTTGTATTTTTAAGTATTATTTACAGTTACACAATCTTCATAGAGATTAGGTTCTGTTATTAAGTCTGTTAATGTGGCGTCCATTCTAGGCCAATTATCACTCAGCAGGGTCAACCACACCTCCTCACAAAGATCAGAGTTTCTGTCCATTCATTGATCAGCGTTCTCTAAGAATTTTCAGGAATCACTCCTAAGCCAAGACTCCTAGCTAGGAACGTTTAGGCTAAGCTAGGAGCTCTCTGAGAGGAATACAGGCTCAGGAGCATGTACACATGGTGGTGTTCTCTGAGGATGAGGAACTTTCTGTTCATCAAACTGTACCAGTGCTACATTAACTTTATGTCTCCAGTTTCAGATTCATTCACTGCATTGATTGCTGTCGTTGCTGTTCTCACATCTCTTTTTCTGGTACTATTCATTGGTAAGTTTAATTCTTCACAGACAAAAACAAATGACTGGTGTGTACTCACTGTGTTACCACTGGAGTTATTCCTGGGTGATGACTTCAACATCAGCTACAACAAATAACCACTGACAGTTAAAGTCCAGAAGATGCTTCTTCATCAACAATCATCTCTTCAGACATTCAGAGATTCTTGTTGACATGTCTGCTAATCTCACACCGAGTTCAGCTGTGATTTAAGAGTTAAACGTGGAAGAATTCACATGGAGGCTGATGTTTATTACACGATAACCTTTTGTCCGTATAGAGCTGTTCTATGAATGATGTGAACATTGGACAGAATGGGAGGGGCTCATAATTTAGGCCTTAACTGTATCTGCTTCATCCAGTTTGGAGTGAGAGGAGCTGCAGTATAACCATCTTTTAGAAGTGATCCATGAAGTTTTAAAATCTGAAATCGTGTTTTTTATTATTATAACATTTATTTAACCAGATAAAAACCCATTGAGATCAAGACCTCTTTCACAACAGTGACCTGGCCAAGAAATGCAGCAGCACACGTCATGGTGATCAGGACAGACAAACAACAATAATATACAACCAATAAAAGATAAAACATTTAACAAATTTAAGATGTAAATAAAGTGCAGAGATTTTATGTGGGCTGCAAAGCAGTTATGGATGTATGAGCTGACTAGGAAAAACACTTAACAGCAACATTAAAGCTTAATAATCTGCAGATTCTACATAAATGACCAGAATCTGTTCAGGCTAAAATAAATTTGTTGCTTGTAGCTTGAATGTGGTTAAGAAATTACTAACTTTCTTAAACATTCATTCATTCATTCTCCAAACCTTTCAGCCTACCGATGTTGGTTGAGCAACTGTTGCAACAAGGACACAAGGGACATCAGTGAGAAGTCTGTGGATCGCCGTACTCCTCCTGGAAATGACACCAACCACCCACCAGAGGAAATGCCTCTCAATGACGATATCACCAGCCACAGAAATGAACAAGATAAAGGATAGATGCCTTCTATCTATTACTGAATGAAGCCCCTTTGAAAGTTCAGCAGTGAGCAGAGCTGATCAGAAGTCTTGTAGATATTATCTTTAAATTTGTAAAAATGTAAAGGTACTGTCTGAAGACAGCTGGAGTCAGAGAGGACATGTCTCTGATACACAACCTGATGGAGACAAGGTCACAGCATCCTCACCAGAGAAGGTTGACGTCAGGTTCAGAGTCTGACTCTCTGCTAATCAGACTGCTGAAGAAGTTGATGCTGGTTCTGATAGAAAGGAGTCAGAACATCAGTGGATCACAGGTTGTTTAGTTTGAGGCTGTGGAGCTGCAGACCAGTCAGGGTGTCCATGCTGACCTCTGACCTCTGATGAAAGCTCCTATAATGGACATGAGAAGATGTTGTTATAGAATAATTTCTCTTCCCTATGGATAGTTTATGTGATTACTGCTGGCGTCAGTTATCTTCCCTATTTTCTCTCTGAGGAACATGCCAAGGCCAACGTCCCTCTTTGGCGTCTTCGATCTCACTCTCTGGAGGACACTTTGCATTACAGGCACAGCTGTAATGACGCTCTAACAGACCCTTGTCAATCAGAGGCCCCAGTGTCAAGGTGTAAATGAGGTTGAAGACAGAAGTTGTGTATTGTAAATAGATGTCAGATTAAATCTCAGTCCACCTCCTCTGTTCAGTGAAGGTTTTTCCAGTCTGACCTTTACTCCTCTTTCAAACCATCAGTTTTCTCTGGCAAAGATCTGGACGTTGGTATTTTCAAAGGAGTGTCCTTTGTCCTCCAGGTGTAGGTGGAGTATTTCACAAAATGTTAATGGACACTGGACACTATTGCACCTTACTATCATCCCTGTTTATATACTATATATTCTTCCGTTTCTATTTCTTGTACATTTGTCCATATGTTAATTTGTACATTTCTGCATATACTGTTTTTATTTTTTATATAAATGTATTATATAATATATATATTATTATTTTATCTGTGGTTTTTAAGAGTGTTTTTTTAAGTGCAATTAAGCTACTGTGACCAAGCATTTGCCCTTGTGAATGAACAAAGTTTATCTTGGTCTAAGTCAGACTGTTCTTAGTCTATAGCCTGGTTTTACCAGAATGTGAAGAAAATGAACCAAAGAAAAATCTAATTGACATCAATTTCCATCCTCCACTGTTCTGTTACTGTGACTTCTTGTATTCATTTATTATTCTGTCTTTTTTGTTGTTGTTTTTTCTCGATTTGATCTCAGGATATTTTCTCTGTGTGTTATAATCCAAGCAAATTATGTTTAAACTTTAAAGCATATTTTAGCTCTGCTGAATATGTGTATGTTGAATATTGTTCTTTGATTTTTCTTTTTGTTCAGTTAAAAATAAACATTTTTATGGAGATTTTATCCTCTGGATTAGTTTCTAAGATGTCTCTCCATCAAACATCACCTGCTTTTGAACGCTTCATTTTTTTACATTCTGTAAACATACCATCACATTTAGATAAAATAAGCTGTGCCACTGGAAATAGTCAGAAAACTAATATCCAGATTTTGGAGATCAGATTTTCTAACACACTGAGCACAGACAGTAAAGCCAGAATTTCTTCTTTAGTTACACTAGATACAGACAGCATTTGGTGCCCATGTCCTGATGGAAGGAAGTCCTGATAATCTTCTTCTTCTTCTGTTCTCACCACCCTCTGGAGGCCTTTCCAGTCTGAAGCTGAGCAGCTGCCACACCATAGAACCGTTGGTCAGTAGTAGTTGGACTCATGGAGATGGAGGTCATGTAGTGATGGCCCTCTGACACCGAGGCTCTGACACATGCGCCATAGCTCATGAAGCAATTGTATCGAACCACTGTGCCGAGGCGTGGTTCTTTCTCGTGACCAGGGGCGTAGCACCGAATGCTGGGCCCCGTACACTCTTAGTGTCAGTGGGCCCCTATTCATGCCAGTGTACAAAGCCTGAGCAAAAAATAAATAAATAAACATTGGGGCATTTATTTATAAATAAACAAGCATAAATAGAGTTTTATGCTAAAATCAGATCAGATTATATTGATGACTGGTTCTTTCATTCTACTTGTGCTCAAAGACCTATAAACATTAGGCTACATCTGAATTGTGTACTGACGTTTTGATCCATGACACATTTTGATTTAAAAACATTTATTCTTGAACAACTGTACACAGAAAAAAAACAAAAAAAAACATTTACAGTGTCAGCAGTGGACATTCCTGGTAGTTCTGAACTACCAGAATAATATGTTGGGAGGGTTGTGACACAAAGTTCATTCTCTCAGTTGGTGTTATCAGTATATCAGTATAATTTAAATACGTTGTGACACTAATTAATTGGAGGGCCCAATTCATTCATTAAAAAAAAAAAAAAATATCAGGATTTTCATGGGCCCCCCTCCCGACTCGGGCCCTAAAAATAAATAAAAATAAACCTTAAACCACATATCCATGTAATGTTGTTGAATAGGAATGTGCATGACAAATCAAGTCCCATACAAGCATGAACCAGTAAGACACGTCTCCATTGCACTACATTTTATTGTCCACTAGATGTCCTAATAGAGCACTGAGTCATTGAAGCTTCCAGTAATGAACCTTTTATTGAATCACGTCACTAAAGTCATGTTCTGTTTCAGGGGACAAAAAAAGTTCAGGATGAGGACGTAGCTTCAGTTGGAGAACTTCAGCTTCAGACTGCTGCTTCCTGTTCATGAGGAGATTAAATAACATGAAAAACAGTGAATCAGTTGATTCCACAAGTGATTCCACCTGAGATCCCTGAAGGTGCCTGCTGATTGGTTGGTTTGGCCTGGAATCATCCAATTACGACCCACAGCCTAGACTAAAAGGGAACCAGCCTCAGGATCTGCTGTTTGCGCTTGGTCTGTTTGATCCAGTCTCCTCCCTGCTCCTCCCTGCTCCTCCCTGCTCCTCCCTGCTCCTCCCTGCTGCTGCTGCTGCTGCTTTGCAGCTTTATAACTTTATAATTTTATAACTTGACCATTACTTTATTTGAGATGTGTGGACCTTTGACACCATTTATGTTTACTGTGGTGGAAGGTGTGGACTGTAGAGACATTGGGTAGCGTTATTGGTTGATTTGGTTACATCTCTTAGTAGACAGTTAGGCCTTTTGTTTTTTTGCATTACATTTACATCCACAGGTTACTTTTAAAACTGATCCCGCTCATATAACTGTGAAGAAGCAGGCCTTCAGATCTGGAGATGAGGACGAGTTGAAGAGGATACAGGAGGAAGCTGGAGGCCAAGCTCCAGCAGAACAACACCAGGATGTGTGGAGGAGCATGAGTGGGGACACCACAGGGGACTGTCCTGTCTCCATTTCTGTTCACTCTTTACACCTCAGATCTCCAGTACAGCTCTGGGTCCTGACTCCTGACACCTGCAGAACTTCTCTGATGACTCTGCAGTGGTTAGGTGTCTTATATGGACAGGAGGTGGAGTACAGGACACTGATCAGAGACTTTGTAGAGTGGTCCCAGACAAACCACCTACTCCTGAATGTGGACAAGACCAAGGAGCTGGTTATTGCCTTCAGGAGGAAGAGGACACCAGTGACCAAGCAATTTCCTTTGTGGATCAATAAATCAGAATCAGAATTCAAAAAGTTTGTCTAAGTTTTGTTGCATCGTCAGAAACATTGAGTTTACTGCTCTGTTTAGTTGGATACATGTGTCAAGATATTCAGGAAGTCTGAATCCAGCAGTATCCTGGTGGAGACGGATCAGCTTCAGAGACAGTTTCCTCCTAAATAGATGACTGCTCATTCTTCACACTATCCAGTAGGTGTCAGTGTTGTCAGTGATAAGTGACTGAAGTGCACAGAGAGAGAGGAGCTGACAGTCTGTGTCTGTCTGCTCTGAGCTTTATTCATTCATTCATTCTTCTTCTGTAACTGCTTGTCCTGTGAAGGGTCTGCTGGAGCCTGTCACTGTGATTGGTCTAGAGGGGGGTCCACCCTGGACAGGTCTCCAGTCTATCACAGGGCTAACACAGAGAGACAGAATCACCAATGAACCTAAGCAGCATGTCTTTGGACGGTGGGAGGAAGCTGGAGAACCTGGAGAGAACCCACGCAGACACAGGGAGAACATGCAGACTACACACAGAGAGACTGGTCATGGTCCACATCATGGACGGCATCATTGTCACTGTGGACCTCCACCAGTATGAATACAGGAAGATCAGATCCACAGAGGATGACATATCTTCTGTGGATCACACAGATCAAGGACTCTTATGTCCGTATGCTCTTTGTGGATTTATTATTATTTTAGATTATTGTGGTAGAGAATCATTATCTTAGTTTTATTTCTTTAACTAGTCCGATGTGTAAATTAATGCAGAAAACTTAAAAGTGTGAATTATTTAAAAGCTTTAAAGGGACACTACGTCACAATGTTTCATATAAAAACAGATTCATTTTCATTTTATGTTTCACTGCAACATCACTGCAGTATATGAGGTGTTATGCTGATAAGTGTGAGACTGTGATGTTAAATAAGCATCATGTTTAGTGTTGTTGTCTTGCACTTTAAACTAGATGTTGGTTTGTTTTATTTTCTTATTTACAGTAAACACTGTTTACTGACATACAGAGGATTCTTGTTTTCCTCGTACTTTATCAGTTTAACTTGCCTGAGTGGCTCATCTTAAGATGTTTAATTTTACCTGTAGTCTGTTTAGCTCAGGGCGGATCAGTGGAGCGGTGGTTAGCACTGATGCAGACACATCTTGCACAGAATGCAGCTGTTTTGCACAGACTCTAAATGTTGCGCAATTTTCCGTCACTTTTAACTTTTGCACACTTCCTCAGTGGAACAGGACCGTTTAAAATCTCCACTTATTATAGTGTTTATACTGTTTTTTTGTTTTAGTCTCTGCTATCTCCTCCTCATGCACTAACATGTGTTGTAATGACAATAAAAACTTTAAATCCTTGAATATTAACAACAATTAAATGAAAGTTTATTGGTGATTCTTCAGTTATCAGATGTTTCAGAGTTTAATCCACACTTCCTACCAGCTCTCTTAGTGTCATTATCTGTTTGTTCCAAAGTGAAGTCAGCAGTCCTGTCTGTGTAACAGTGGATGGTGGTGAAGCTGCTCTCAACAACACCAGCAGACAACTGAACTTAAACAGGGTGATGTTGAACCCTTTCCACCCTGGAGGTCCCTTTATCTGTTCTTAAAGCCTCTGTCATTTCAGGAGGATGCAGAGTGTGCTACATGCTCATTGTTGTGATGCATCAACTTTCTTTAGATCAGGTTCAATAACATCAGTGACTGGTTGTTATCAGGATGTTAGAAGGATGATGATTTGATTTAGTGGAAGTAAAAATGTCTCTGTTTCAGATCTGTTTACGGGACGGAGAGAGGAACCGTAACCATGCACACAAGTCACAGGAAGAGTTAGTTCTCTCTACCCATGTTACAGAACTTATAGCTTTCATCTTTTTCTTACAGGAAATAACAGGAAACCTCTGCAACAGGAAACGTACACCGAGGGCAGTTCTGCAGCAAGTGAACCTTCTGCATTTCATTTACATTTAATGCAAGGATACAGAGAAGGTTACATGAGGATACATAAAATTCCATAACACTCTACAGCAACAACAGTCTCCAGCTGTGTTTGCTAATTATTCTGCAGCTGCTGCTGATGTAATGGATCAGCTGTTGTCCCTCAGCGCCTGCACACATCTCTGCAGAAGCTCAGTTGATGCATGGATCCTCCAAATATAAAACGATGCTGATTCCTGAATGCCCCACATTCATCACATCAATCAGCCAAGAACACACAAACTTTTAGAGCTGTCCCTCATCTTTGTGTCCTGGCATCTGGACCGGTCTACCCTCTGAACACAGAGACCAGACGGATCCTGACAGAGAACCAAAACAGTCAACAAGTAGACTAATGAAAAATCAGTGGGATTAATTATCACAGTCCGGGTCATTGTACATCCATGAAGGATCTTTGTTGTTCTGCTTTCCATCTCGGCCTTTCACCAGTATCTTAAAACTGACTTTTTGTTTTTTGTTGTTTTGGGTGGGGTGGCATATGAAAGAAGCATTACTTACGACCACATCCTGTTGCTGAATAGATGCCGTTTCCGAGCACTGCTTCTTCACTCGAAGCAGATTAACTGCAGATTACTGATTTATTGAAGGTGTTCCTGCTGACTGAGGGTCACTGAGACGACCTCCTCACCCCTCTGCCCAGAATACAGCCCTGCCGTTCCCTTTGTTTGCCGTGGCGTGCTCTGCTATGCTTACTCTGTCCTGTGATGTTGCCCATTACTCTGCCATCCCTGCAGCACTTTAAGTTTTCATTAAATACATGTAGTTTCCTACTCCTGCAGCAGTTGAATATCTGTGACAAGTTAAAACATCTCTGGTCTCAATGGAAGGAGGAAAAGGGAAAGAAAAACGAGAGGAGAGGGAAGGAGAATAAAAAGCAGCTCCCAGACGACACTCATCTGGGCGAGTACAGTGTGGGACCGGAAAAAATCTCAGCAACATGAGCACATATGAGCAAACAAATCTTTCACCTTCTTCATTCATTGATTTTCTGTAACTGCTTGTCCTGTGAAGGTCAATCAAAGTCAGTTATCTCTTCAGTCTAAATGTTTCTTCCAGTGACATGACAGAAACTAAGTGGTCCAAGCAGAGCTGTCACAGCTTCTATGAAGAGTGAAAGGCTGCATGGTGGATGTAATCTGCTCTTCATGGATCCATGGTGTGTGTGAGCCTCAGTTCAGAGCTGCTGTAGATCAGGACAACACTGCAGACACACTAGGCCATTCAGTCCTTTAGTCTGTCAGTGCTGGGAAGTGGACCAACCTGGACAACGGCCCACTGGAAGCCAGCCCTTCAAAGTAAAAGTGTAGAGGAGCAACTGTTAAAGTATCTAAAAGGTCTGTAAGTGAGGAAAGTAAAAAAAAAAAAACAAGATTTCATTTCTAAAAGCAGATGTTTTCAGATATTAATGAATTTATTCTTGGTTTAAAACAATCTGTAATATGAAATACATGAAATGATCAGAACAAAACCCAAAAACTACAAAAAACACCCAGAACATAAACCACAGTGACTAACTTCAGCACTGGACAGCTCCTGGATGGACGGACGGACGGATGGATGATGGATGGATGGATGGATGGATGGATGGATGGATGGATGGATGGATGGATCTGCAGAAGCTCAGTTGATTCATGGATCCTCCAAATGTCAAACGATGCTGATTCCTGAATGCCCCACATTCAGGGGCGGACTGGGGGGAAAAAGTGGCCCAGGAGTCATTGACAGACCGGCCCACTTCATGGTCTGTGTGGGGAGTCAACCAGCCGGCAACTCAGGTTTAATGTACCTTGATGAAAAAAAAAAACTGCATTTCATGTTGTTTTGGACCATAATCATATAGTGATTTTAATGGGAACAGGTCATACAATCAAATCTGACTGACCAATTTGCCAGGCTGTTAGAACTGAATGACACTGACTGTATATACCATGGGCAATTATTTTTCTCAAGGGGCCACATGAGAAACAGTAAATATCTTGGAGGGCCGTGCTAATAGGCTGAACTCAATTCTGTGCCCTCAGCATTGGTATGTTTTTTAATAAAGGGATGATCAAGAAAGCAATTAGTCATACTTAAAACTTGAAATGCTTTAATAAGAATAAACACATTCTCTTTTAAAGTGCAGTTAATTAAATCAAATCTGTACCAATGAACTTTTAAAATATGAACAAAATGCATTAACTGTTTTTTTAATGACCATGTATATTTATATTGGCTAATACTACTGTATAATATATTAAATAAATTATCATTCATAAACCACACATGTCAAACTCAAGGCACACACGGCTAACAGAAAACTATGAATGACACCACTGCAGCTAAACATCAGTCTGTTAGCATACATGCTAACATACGCACACACTGAAAGTGACCGTTAGCCAAATAATAGCAGCATGTTTAACACGGCATTAGCATTAGCATTAGCATGTGACCACGCAAAAAAAAGTTCTGTCTGGATGATCTGTGGAGAACAAATGATATGGGCCAGTCAGAGTCAGCCAAAGGGCCGTACACGGCACCACAATTACAACAATAAAACCAGTTCAATGAAAATATTATTTAAAAATGGACAGCACTGGCTCTCAATCCTCCAAAGCTGTCTGGCACCATTAGCGCAGTGTGATTGACAACTGACAGATGCTGCCGCAGCCTGAGGAAATGGGCGGGACTTACCCACAATGACGAAATGTAATTGGCTATCAGCCTAGGCAATGACACGTGAACGCAGGTATAGCCTATCACAACAATAGCCGTCCGACCCAGCCACTAAAGCGGACTACAACGCTGCTGGTCGTTGCTACAACCTTTTGTTTGTTTGTTTGTTTGTTTTTTTGTCATGACCCAGCCCACAAGGCCACCAGCCCACCAGGGAAATCCCTGGTGTCCCCGTACGCCAGTCCGCCCTTGCCCACATTCATCACATCCATCAGCCAAGGACACACAAACATTTACAGCTGTCCCTTATCTTTGTGTCCTGGTGTCTGGACCGGTCTACCCTCTGAACACAGAGACCAGACGGATCCTGACAGAGAACCTGTTATTGACCTTCTTCATCTAGTAAACCCACAATTCTTTTGAATTCCTCCAGTTTTTTTTAATCATAAATGACTTCTTTCCTATAAAGGTCGTGACCCTGGTGACGTTACTGTGACACCATGACAACCAAGCTCATTCTGGATCAGATGATACTGCGCCCCCCTGTCAGACGTGTACTCCCTACTATTAAAAATAATGGCTCTTCCCGTTTCAATATTCATTTCAGTCATATGAAAGAACACGTGTTTGAATGATTCTACATTCACGTGGTGAGTCTCTGTTGTTTCCATCTCAGCCTCTCACCAGTGTCTTAAAATGGACTTTTTGTTTTTTTTGACTAGATGCTGTATCTGAACGCTGCTTCTTCACCTGAAGCAGATTAACTGCAGATTACTGATTTATTGAAGGTGTTCCTGCTGACTGAGGGTCACTGAGACGACCTGAAAGGAACTGAATGTCTGAATGAAACCTGGGTGTGTCTGCTGCCTGTAGTTTGTCTTTGTTTCCTGTGTGTCTTTCTTCATCTGAATCAGATAAAGTTTGTGTGGGTGGTCAGATTATGAAGACTTTGAGCTTCACTGGCTGAATAAATCCCCCTGACATTAAACTAATACAGTAGCTAGGTTAAGTCTCTGTTTACCATCAGGTTGTAGCACACACTAAAAGCCTTCTGGCTGCTCTTCTTCCTCTCAGTGCTAAGTTCTTCTTTGGTGTTTCTCGTGTTACTTCCTGCGTTTGCCCTCCTTTCATTGTTGCATTGCTTTGTGCTTTGTGCTCCATCCTCATTCATTTCACCTCATCCCTCTGCCCACGTGAATACAGCCCTGCCGTTCCCTTTGTTTGCCGTGGAGTAGTCTGCTAGGCTTCCTCTGTCCTGTGATGTTGTCCATTCTGATGGATGTGTGTGTTAGGGTTACCCTGCCATCCCTGCAGTTTTCTTTAAATACATGTAGTTTCCTGCTCCTGCCTCGTTCTTGTGTCAGGTGTAGATAAGACTAAACATGATACAAGGGAAGTGGCAAAGTGTCAAAATAAAGCTATGTAATTAATTTAGAACTAAGAATGAAACCTCCAGAGAGGCACAAAGGTGAACCAGCTGACTCAGGGGTGTCCCAGTGCCCTGTTAGCAAATGTTTGTCTCAAGGCGCTTTACAACATCCAGTCTGAAACCAATCCTGAATGCCCCCAGAGCAATTTGAAGGCGACGGCGGCAAGAAAAAAAAAACTCCCTATTAACAGGACGAAACCTTGAGCAGAACCATGAGCTCATGTGGAGGAACCCGTCTGCCTAAGGCCGGCCGGGTACAGACAGAAAACAGAAGGAGGAAAGCTTCATTGGGGTCATCAGGTGGGCATCCTCCTTGACTGATGTTTTGATGATAGGCCCATAAGACCTCCAGAGCAGAGGGCTCATCGGCAACACCTGACGTCCCAGGTGTGCCCCCCTCTGCTTTCAACCTTTCTGTGCTAACGGTGTAACTTGGCAACCCAGGAGGGGTGTGGCCTCTTCCCCCAGAGCCACCGACTTGCTTCTTCTGCTGCACCCGAGAGGGCTTTGGTGGTTTGGCCTGATGGTAGACTCGCCCACAAAACCTCTGCAGCCGACTTCCACTGGGCAAACCATGGCTTTCCATCCCTGTTGATCAGCTGTCAGTGTGGTACTTAAGGCTCTTACGTTCAAAGGCCTCCTCTACAGCTCCAGGGAACAATGAGCTCTATTACGTAGACGGTGCGACGTGAAGAGGACCAGAGCACAAGGTCTGGTCTGAGGTTTCTCAGATGGGAAGCAGAGCCTCTGGTTCAGATCTGCCACCAACCTCCACTCACGTGCCCGTCCAAGCTGACTGATGGCCGGTGTTGTACGGACTTTGGCTGGCTTCGCACTTTCTGGGATGAACTCTGTTGCAGATACAGGATGGGATAATGGAGGAGGCAGTGCATTTATCTTTACCCTCTTGGTAGCTGCTAGGCACTTGAGAATGTGGTTGTGGCTTGATCAAAAAAGAAAGTCTTAGTCCTTAAAAATAGAGAGAGTGTCTGCTTCCTGAACCCAGACTGGGAGCTGGTTCCACAGGAGAGGAGCCTGATAGCTGAAAGCTCTACCTCCCATTCTACTCTTTGAAATTCTAGGAACCACAAGTAGGCCTGCACTTTCAGACCGAAGTGATCTGTTGGGATGATATGGTACAGTGAGGTCTTTAAGATATGATGGAGCTAGGCCTTTGAGGGCCTTGTATGCAAGGAGGAGGATTTTAAATTCTATTCTAGACTTTAAGGGGAGCCAGTGAAGAGAAGCTAAAACTGGAGTAATATGATCTCTCTGGTTAATTCCTGTCAGTGTTCATGCAGGAAGGTCAAAGAAGGAAATTAAACTCTAAGTACATAACCTCACGTCTGCTCACGACGCGTGTGGTGATATGAGTGAACTCTTGTTCAGAGACCTGTTTCAGTGTCACTACCAGAATCTAAAACTACAATTAAAGATGATTCTGAAGAAAACGCCAGCTGATGTGTGATGACTCATTAGTAAAGTAACGCCACAAGTGACCATCTTCTCCATCCGGGGGTTTCAGTGCTGGAGTCATTCTCCACATGACTACACAATCCACTGATCGTCAGACGGGTTTAAAGATAATCACACACAAGGTTAAAGGATGGATTCAAGGGAGGTGGGGGGTGACAATCAGAAGTTACTGACATATAAATGTAAAGAATATGATTTAAGTATTTGTTAACAAATTGCATTGACATATTCAGCTTCAAATGGAAACACATCAGATTACAGAAGATGAAAAATGTTCAGATTCTCATTTAACTCTTCACTCTGAAGCTGGTGTTGCAGCTTTACCTCATGTCAGGGCAAGCTTAATATCATAATACACTCACTTGGTAAAACATTAACTACACTAGTGCACATGAATGTATTTGAACATAACAGCTGACCTGCATTAAATCCTCCTTTATGAGTGTGGAGCTGTTAAACTGGAATAAATCTACTATAAACCACAGGCTCCATGTTGATTCAAAGGATTCTCAGGCTGTGGTGTCTAGAGGTGAGCTGATGACCTTTAATAGACTCACATGAAACATCCTTTCATTTGTGGGAATGAGGCTTTTATTGTGGAGATATTGTTCCTGTTTGTGTTGAGGACTCAGGTCAGAAATGACTGAAAGAGGATTCTGAGAACTAGTTCTCTTTTCTCCACAGCTACACACTGCACACTTCACCTCCACCAGAATCAGCCTGAACCTGAGTCCTTTCATCTTTCTCAATCCTCGAGTTTATTTCTCTGCAAATGGAGCCTCTGTTCTGAAGGATTCATTTCCGGAAGTGTTGCCTCGTTGCCGCTCGTACATCTCTAGAAGCCACTCCTCACATCTCTACCGACGCATTAAAACACTTTCCGTTCCAAGAGTCCATGTATAGGATCGAATAAACTGATGATTCACCTTGACAGCGATGGAGCTTCTTCCTCTCGTGTGTTTCTGTCTCCTGATCTGCTCTGGAACAACGTTTGGTGACGAAGGTGAGAAAATCCTTTAGACTGATTGAAATGAGCGGACTGTGGATCTTTAGATCAGTTCTTCTGTTAGTTTAGTGAGTAGCTCTGGATAACGGCAGCACCTGCACCTGCTACTTCCGCCTTTAGCTATAATCGACATGATCAGGGTTTGGATGTTTGTTCTAATCTGATGTGTGTTTAACACTGGGTGGGACTGCGCTGCGTCCTCCGGATGCGCCTCTATTTACGGGAAGGAAAAGTGCGCAACGTTTGCGCTATCTTTCTAGTAATATTATTCATTCATTCATTCATTTTGTGTAAGTGCGCCTCCTCTGGAGGGTGGTGGCGGGGCTGGAGTCTATCCCACCCTGGACAGGTCTCCAGTCTATCACAGGGCTAACACAGAGAGACACTCACACCTACGGACAATTTAGAATCAGCAATGAACCTAAGCAGCATGTCTTTGGACGGTGTTGAACCCTTTCCACCCTGGAGGTCCCTTTATCTGTTCTTAAAGCCTCTGTCATTTCAGGAGGATGCAGAGTGTGCTACATGCTCATTGTTGTGATGCATCAACTTTCTTTAGATCAGGTTCAATAACATCAGTGACTGGTTGTTATCAGGATGTTAGAAGGATGATGATTTGATTTAGTGGAAGTAAAAATGTCTCTTTTTCACATGTCTCTCTGTTCTGCTGATGGAGACACAGATTTGTTGGATTTCAGCCACAGAGCCCACGTTGTTCACTTTGATGGAAGTTTGATTTTTTCCATGTGGAGATTGATGAAGCTGTTGTCCAGTTGTTAACTGAACACTCATATGATTTATATAGTGAAATATAATAATAGTGAAATATTTGTAATATTCTGATAGAAAACCCAATAACGTTGGTGGTGAAACATGTAAACTGTGTTACTGACTGATCACTCTGGATGTGAACACACTGATTAATACAATAAATGTTTTTGTCTTCCAGTCATCGAGATGAGAGTGAAAGAAGATGAAGATGTCATTTTACCCTGTTCCTTAGACTCTACCAACATTAGGACTGAGATCTTTGACTGGAAGAAAAATAATCAGAAGGAGGTGTTCTTCTACAGTTCAGGCAGTCATTATAATAACGGTCGTGGAGGTCAAGATCCACAGTTCAAAGGTCGAGTCTTTCATTTTGAAGATCAACTGCAGTCTGGTAATGCCTCCATAGAGATCAAGAAATCAAAGGTGACAGACAGTGGAAGTTACAGCTGTAAGTTTCCATTTCATCAGCCACAGATCAGATCCACCATTGAGCTCCTTGTTGGTGAGTATTTCCATGAAACAGTTTAAGACTCCTGATTATTTCCAGAAGCGACTGGTTCATGTGTCCCAGATGGACTCAAGTCAAATTATCATCAGTCAGAATAATGGTTTGGGATTCTAAAATATGTAATAAACAGAGTGATAATTTCTTTTCTTTTATTTACTGTCAGGTTGATGATTTCACACAACAACTCTAACATATTCTTTCTTTTCTCTTTTAGATTGTATCTTAACCTCTTAGGGGTTTTTATAACCATGAACATCTCTGCATCTTTAAACCTGCCCATTTTAACTTGTTTCTAATCTAAATGCTATAAAGAACTGAAACAGGCCTGTTGTATCACCATGAAGAAAACTCTGAGGTTTCATGTAGTGTGTTAGTATTACTGGTTGCTCTAACACAGGTCATTGGTTGGAGGACTTCAAAGAAAATGATTGGAGCTATGTAGTTTTTAAACTTTAACTTCATACTTCAAACACTAGAAATAAGACATGGAATTGATTCTTCAGTCTGAAATTTCCAGGATGTAATCTCCATTTTGTTAATAATATCTGAGCCAGATTTCATGTTGATAGAGTGAAGTGACTCTGAGATATTTCAGAAAGTGCAGTTCCGAGCATCTCCAGCAGGTGACTACAGAACTCTACAAAAAACTCTCCAAGATGAAAAAATAATGATGATAAATCTTGTTTATGACGCTAAATATTTAACTAAATGTTCAACTTAACTATAAAAATATGTTTAAATCGTTTGCTTAAATATTTACATCTTTATTTTCGTTGAATCGAGTCTTTTTTTACATTTAAAACCAGTTTTTCTCTTAACTTCGTGTCCCACTATGTCGGAAACACCAACTACATTAACTTCCATATATGGTCAGACAGGTAATTTTACCGACTACAAACTCGGAGTGTTTTCATGGTGCTGACTTCCAATTGGATGAAAACAGCTGTCAATCAAACTCGACTTAAGATGCTGTCCTCTGATTGGCTGCTGGAGTTTAAAGACCGTTAAATTCGTCTGTTTACTTCGTAGAAAGATGCGGATTGGTTTGTTTTGTTGGTGGGCGTTTCCTGATTTCAGAGATACTGAACATCATTAGTCAAATCTTTGGTCAACACTTTAAAATGACCGGAAAGTTGTTGTTTTTAAAGTTTGCGTCGCTGCGATAAAACTAAACGATGGAAATAATTCACTTTTATTTCCGTTATTTTTTTGTTCCGCTTGAACTTAAACGAGATGAATTTAATGGTTGGAGTTTTGTTGTTTAAAACGAGCCACAGTTTGTGAATAAATGTTTGTTTTTCGACCTATAAAAGCTTTTTAACTGCGGCGAACAAAGTTAGCAGGAGAGTTGCTAACTATATACTGCCGTAAAGTAAGACGCTGCTGTGTTTATGTCGTAAATCCTTCCTACAGGTTCATGAATGTGTCGTAAAAACGAACATCTGAGCTTTCAAACGAGCTATAATATGTCTGGACGGACGTTTCCGGTCAACATGTAAATATACAGTATGTTTATTTATGAATTTTACATTTAAATATCGGGTCGCATCCAACCTCAGCACCTTAAAAGGTTAAAAGACAGAACAGAGGAAAAGATTGAAGGTGAGTCCTGATTGTGATGACGTCACTGATGAATGGATCTCACCTGGATGTGATGGAACTAATCACTGATTATTGGACACATTTATACACCAACATCTCTTTAGTTTGGACCAGTTTTAATCATGTAGAAGGTTTGTAAATAGTTTTATAGAAATGAAGTGACCTGAAACTATAGAAAGTACATTTTTGACGTCTGGATGATTCTCAATACTTTATTTATGATGCACTAATATTGATAAAGGTTTTCTAAACTGGTGTAGCTGTCTAAGTTAAAATCAGATGATCTTTACATCTCCATGTATCACTGATGGAGACACATTAACATCTTTATGGTTAAATGTAAATGATATATTTCTGAATATTTTACACATCTATACTAGTGATGTTCTTTATTTCCATTCTAATCAATCCAGTATCAGTCAGTGTATCTGTAATGATCCTCTGACACTGATTTAGTCTCATCTGTCAGTTTCTCCTTTATAAAAGTACTTCAGTCTAATTCTACAGCTCTGTAGTTTCTCCTGCTTCAGTTTCTAATGTTTAGTTCTGTGATCATTTGGGTGAATGTTAGTGGTGCTGTCATATGGTATTTATTGTGTATTATATCCTTAGAGGTATAAAAGTGTATTCTTATTTTTAGCTGAAATAAAGTTCACTCTATAAAACGTTGAGATGAAATTCTGTTCATATATCAAGTTCAAACAAAGCTGAGAGGTTCAGTTCAGGTATATATTGAGTTTTTATTTCCTCCTAAACACATTATAATCCACATATATAGAATCAGAAAGGATGAACCAAAACATTTTACTGTTATATGTCAAGGTTTTCTTTCAAGCTGTTGTTTATTCTGTGTTCACAGGTTCATGTCCAAAGCCGTCTGTCACAAACTATAACCAAACAGATGACTGGGCTCTGCTACAGTGTGAAGTTCAAGGTGCTTCCCCAAAACCTAAAGTTCAGTGGTTGGACAGTGAGAACAAGACAGTTCCTGCTGAAGAACCACAAGAAACAGAAAGTGAAGGAAAATACAACATTATCCTCAAAACTACTGTGACAAAGTCTGATGTCTATCGCTGTGTTTCTACACAAGAAGGAATCTGTCATCAGATTGATCAAAGGATCCATGTGTACTGGAGTGGTGAGTTGTTTTTTTTATTTGTTTCTAAGCTGTCAGAAATGTGTAAACATGTATTTAATACTGAGGTCATAGTTGAAGTTAGTGTTGTACTAGATTATATTGTATTGAGAGGTGTTCCTAATGTTGTGGCCATCCCATATTAATACATAAGTGGAGCAGATTATTAAGAACTCCACTCAGGATAAAGCAACACAACACATGACTTATTGTGACCTCAGTAGTACAACATAGACTCAGTGGCCAGTTCATTAGGTACAGCAGTGAATTCATTCTAATAGAACAGTCCTGCTCTAAATCTAGTCTTCATGAAGGTTCTGGTGTTCAGCTTTAGTTTCTAATCACTGTAATTAGAGATTAGACAGAGACTTTAATCAACCAGGTCACACATGAATCACAGAACAAACAACATGAAGGAGCTTCCAGTCATTCATGATTTGATTCAGACTAAAAACTAGGACTGAACTTTAACTCTAAATATGTTAGTAGCAGGTACTGAAATGCCAAGAGCAACTTCTATCAGTGTGTATGAAGGAGGAGGAAATCAACCATGAGGTTTATGTCAAAATCTCTGAGTATTTCACTGAGAAGTTTCTTCCTGTTTCTACAGACACACAGTCCACATTCAGATGATTCAAATATTTCATTTGTTAGATTTGAAATAAATATTTCTGTGTTCAGATTGAAAACAAACTGGGGTTGACATATAGAATGGTTACTCTGAGGCTTCATTGACGTTTGTCTGCAGATACAAGAGGAAGAATTAGAAGCTGTAATAGATTTATAGGAACATGATGTGACTCTAAATGTGTGATAAGGAGGCAGCAACCTTCAGTTATTAATGGTTAACCTGTCATTCATTATATTACAGTGAAGGTGCTGGATGACAAACATGAACAGCTGCTTCATTGACTGCAGCAGAGTGTTGGTTGATTCAAACACAACTAAAGAGAAACACAGGAAATCAAAATGAAAACTGTCTGTTCATGTTCTCATCAAGGTTTTTAAATCACAAATAGAAAAACTCAAATAAATATTAGGAGTTTGTTCAAGGTCCTTCCATCTACCACTGATGTCAGGGACTCCAGCTCTGTCCCTACCACAGAGTCCTCCTTCTGGATCAGCTTGTCCAGCCGTGAGGTGTCCTCCTTCTTAGTGCTGCGTCCCCAGGACACCACAGCGTAGAAGAGGACACTGGCAACGATAGTCTGGTAGAACATGTCCAGCAGCTTCCTGCAGATATTAGATAAGATAAGATAAGATAATACTTTATTGTCTGTTACACACGGTTACAGAAATTTGTCTTTGACAAGGCTCCAGTCACAAGAAAAACATTCACACAGACATATACAAACAGGACATGGGGTGTTGAGGCATCAGCTGACTGTGGTGTTCATTTTGTGCTGTTCAGTTTGGCTATTGCAGAGGGGATAAAGGATTTCTTATAGATGTTTTTACGGGCCAGTGGTACAATGAAACGTCTGCCTGATGGTAGCAGCTGGAAGGAGCGATGGATGGGTGGGAGGGATCCTCTGTGATCAGGTTGGCTTTCCTGATCACAGAGCGACTGTACAGCTCTGATAGGGGGAGATGGGGGGAGCCAGTTATTTTGTCAGCCTGATTCACTGTCCGTGACAGTCTTGTTTTGTGTTTGATGGTGAGTTGGTTGTACTAGGAGACGTTGTTGTGCTTTTTTGTATATTGTATCTGTGTGTTGTGAGAAGGACAGGGAAGCGTCTATTTCTGTGCCCAGGTACCTGAATACTTGCACTTGTTCCACTGGCTGACCCTGGATGCTAATTGGCTGAAACAGAGGTGATGCCTTATCTCTGCCCCCACAGCATAGCTCTTTTGTTTTTGAGATGTAAGTTTGGGTTAGGTTATGTACTACCTGCTGGTAGCAAGTTAGGACATCAATATTGGGCACATGTGCAACTAGAGCAACCATCTGCATATTTAAAAAGTGCCTTCACCGTTACATGTGATGTTGTTGGTGTACACAGAGAAGAGGATTGGGGATAAAACACAACCTTGGGGGAGTCCAGTATTTAAAATAAGCTTTGATTTAACCCCGTTAAAAGACACCTGTTGTGGTCTGTCCAGCAGAAAACTTTTAGTCCACAGGGTCAGTGTTGGGTGAACCTGAAGGTCAGAGAGGTGATATAAAAGTGTGTCAATGCTCACAGTGTTAAAAGCTGAGGAAAAGTCCATGAATAAAATCCTGGTGTGTGGATGTGCTGAGTCCAAGTTCTTGTGACAGTGTCTAAGAGTGTGAGGCTTGCATCCTCCACACCACGTCTTGCTCTGTAAGCAAACTGGAATGGATCCAGCTTGTCTGACACCATGCCTGATAGGAGGTTGCAGACCACCCTCTCCATGCATTTACACAGCACAGATGTCAGTGCCACTGGTCCGTAATCCTTTAGGTCCTTAGCAGGTGCCTTTTTAGGGATTGGAATGATGGTGGATTCCCTCCACTGGTCAGGTACGCAGCCAGAGTCCAGGAGGTGTTGGAACAGCCTGGTGAAGACACCACTTAGCTGAGTGGAGCATTCCTTCAGCACCCTGCCTCCAAGCCTGTCAGGGCCAGAGGCCTTGTGTGGGTTAGCCTCCTGAGGAACTAGAGACGGCTCTGACCTTTGTTGTAGACTGAGTCTATGTTAGCCCACCAGTCCAGTTTGTGATCCAGATGTAGACCCAGGTCCTTCTAGGTCTGAACCACCTCTACACACTCCCTGTTGATGGTTCCAGGCTGCAGGTGGAGCCTGGACCTCCAGAGATCCACGACCATCTCCTTGGTTTTAGCTGCATTGATCTGAAGGTGGTTCTCTCTGCACCATGAGACCAAGTTGTCCACTAGATTCTTGTCCTCCTGCTCCTGTCCATCCCTGATACACAACTACAGTATCATGTGAGAACTTGTGCATATGACATGACTCTGTGTTGTACTTAAAGTCTGAGGTGTACAGGGTGAATAGGACAGAGGAGAGCACAGAGCCCTTATACTGAGGTCTCCCAGTGAGATAGTCCACTATCCAGGAAGTGAGGTGTGAGTCCACTCCCATCTCTATCAGCTTGTCTCTCAGTAACAGGGGCTGGATGCTGTTGAATGATCCTCACAGCAGCATTCCCCCTGTCCAAGTGTGAGAGAGTCTGATGGAGCAGGTAGAGGATGGCGTCCTCCACCTCCACCTTCTCCTGGTACCCAGACTGCAGTGGGTCTAGAGCGTGGTGGACCTGGGGCCTGATGTGATGGAGTAGCAGCCTCTCCATGGTCTTCATGATGCTGGATGTCAGGGCGACCGGTCTGTAGTCGTTCATCTCCCTGGGGTTTGACTTGTTAGGGACAGGGATGATGCAGGATGTCTTCCACTGCAGGGGGACCCTCCTAAGGTGTAGGCTCAGGTTAAATACATGCTGAAGGGGCTCACCCAGCTCAGAAGCACAGGTCTTAAGTCATCGTGGGGACGCTCAGTCTGGGCCGACTGCTTTTCTGGGATGGAGCCTCCTTAGCTGTCTGCTCACCTGAGCTGAAGTGATGGTGGTGGTGTGAGGAGTGGCTACAAGCCAGCTGTCTGCAGCAGTGACTGTGGAAGGTGGAGGTGATGGTGAGGATGAGGCAGCAGAGGGGGCAGGACAGTGGAACCTGTTAAAAACTACTTGAACTGGTTGGCCCTCTCCTCATCCCCCTCCACAGTGCTCCTCTCCTTGGAGCTACAGCTGGTGATGGTCTCCATGTGGTCCCACACCTCTTTAGTGCATCCATCCTTCAGCTTCTGCTCCACCTTAGCTCTGTAGTTCTCCTCCACCTCTTTCAGCCGGACCTTGAGTTCCAGCTGCACACGCTTCAGCTCCTCCTGGTCTCCGTCCTTCAAAGTCCTCTGGAAGCAGTCCTTCAGAGCTTCCTCCACCTCAGGCCACCGTTTCCTGAAGGAGCGTTTGGTGGTGGGTTGCCTAGCAACCAGTGTCCTGTAGTGAGGTTGGAGCTGGATCAGATTCTCACATGGAGCTCTGATGTTGGACATATCTCCACCTACTAATGACAAAAGCATCTGTTCCAGAATCATGTCCAACGTAGCTGAAGGTGGAGCAGAGGATGGACTAAATATCTGCCACTGATGTGAACTGATCCAGTACAGAGTTGAAGCAGTTGATGAGAAGAACTCAGTGACATTAGAGACATCACAGTAGTAGAGTTTATCAACACAGCAGATTAGATGTTAATGGTGCAGGTGTACCTAATAATATGACACTAAGTGTACGTGTCACTGACATGATTCAGTCCTGACACTAAAAGAAGTCCTCAAACTATGGTCAACATGTCAGACATCAGCTTTGATTTAAAGACATTTAAAGGTTGATCAAACGTCTTCAATGTAAATGTGTTCATGTTCTGATATGAGTCAGAAATAGTGTTTACTGTGGTGATGAGTTTCTAGATCTGGACTTAAATCTGCTTTAAAGTTGAAATCAAACGCTGCTGAGATGAATCAGCTGGAATTATGTGCTGCTTTTCTATCCTGATGTTTGACTGAGTTTCTCTTAAATATGTTGTAAGCCTCATGAACAAGCAGAGAAGAGACAGAAACAGGACATCACTGAGTTATACACTCACCTGCCACTTTATTAGGTACACCAGTAAAAACAGATGCATTGTAATACAACAGTCCTGCTCTAGATCATCCAGGTGAATCAGCACCTTTCTGACGCTGTTTCAACCATTACTGAACATTAGAACATTAGAAGGAGGATTTAGATCAGGACTGTTAGAATATGTTCACTAGTGTACCTAATGAACTGGCCACTCACTTATAGGTCTAATATTGTGCTTCTCATAAGTTGTTGTTTGTGTTCACAGGTGCAGCTTCAAAGCCTATTATCTCCATACATAAAGAAACTAATGAAGGAGTGTTGCTGCAGTGTGAAGTTCAAGGTGTTTCTCCAAAACCTAAAGTCGTCTGGAAGGACAGTGCTGGAAACATCGTTCCTGCTAAAGAACCAGAGGTCACAGAACATGAAGGCAGCTACAACATCATCCTCAAAGCTACTGTGACCAAGACTGACAACTATCGCTGTGTATCTACACAAGAGGAAATCAACCATGAGGTTCATACTGAGACATATGTACCTGTTCATGGTGAGTTTTCTCCTTCTTATGATACGTCTTTAAAAATGTTAAACTGAGATTCAGACATCAAATAATTCCCTCCAGTCAGATTTAAACTGAGTCTCTTAGATTCATTGACGTGTGTCTGCAGAGATAAGAGGAAGAACTAGAAGCTGTGATAGATTTAGAAACAGCTGCTGAGACGTAAAAACACCACATGAAGATTTAGAGACTGAACTCATCAGAGTCAGAGACGTTTCTGTTCCAACAGTGAAACTAAAAAAGCTGCAGAGTCTCTGTGGAGCTCTAATGATCTGTAGTTTGATTAGATAGAGACACAGAGAGCTTTACAGCAGCCAGCTCACCCAGGAGTCACACTACAAACTACATGAAGATCAGACCTAATGCTTTTATTACAGGAACATGATGTGACTCTAAATGTGTGATAAGGAGGCAGCAACCTTCAGTTATTAATGGTTAACCTGTGATTCATTATATTACAGTGAAGGTGCTGGATGACAAACATGAACAGCTGCTTCATTGACTGCAGCAGAGTGTTGGTTGATTCAAACACAACTAAAGAAAAACACAGGAAATCAAAATGAAAACTGTCTGTTCATGTTCTCATCAAGGTTTTTAAATCACAAATAGAAAAACTCAAATAAATATTAGACTTTAGAAATGAACTAAACAGTTGTTGGACAGAATAATAAAACATAGAATTCTAGAAAAGTGTAAAAAGACTGAACTTAGATTCTTCTCCTGTAGATGAAACAACTCTCTCTGTTTATTGGTCTGAAGTTAATAACTCAGTTTGAGCCTAGAACCAGTTTCTGAGACCTCTGCTCCACCAACATGATCAATACTTCACTGAAAAACCTGCTGGAAACAATAATGAGACTTGTCATCTGCCCCCTGGTGGATTTATCCAGGCTCTGCACTCAGTAGCTTTTGGCAGCCATTTCCAAGATGGCCGCTTTCATGGAGCCGATAGATTTTGTTTTCAGGGAAATCTTAATTCATTTTAAAAAGGTTACGTTTAGAATATAATTTCTGTTGTTGCTGATATTTCAATATGAATATTTACTTTATTAAATCAACCTTTAATTACTTCATACTTTATACTTTATGTTCTAGTAAAATCATTGTGGATTAAATCTTTTCAGATCAGGTCAGGATCACAGCAGGAGTAAAAGCAGAAGTCACATGGAAAAGCCTAAAGTAGAGAGGCAGGACAGAGATTCAAACATCCTTCATACTGATGAACAACACGTCTCAGAAAGAGGAGGATGCTACAACATCAGCCTCCTCACTACTGACACCAAAACCTAAAGCAAGCTGTTAGCTGTGAAACCAAGCAGGAGGAAACTGGACATTAGATCCATGCTAACATCACTGAGCCTGCTTTTAATCTGCACTGACTGCTAGAGTTTACATTTCAGGAGCATGTACACATGGTGGTGTTCTCTGAGGATGAGGAACTTTCTGTTCATCAAACTGTACGAGTGGAACATTAACTTTATGTCTTCTGTTTCAGATTCATCTACTGGATGGATTGTTGCTGCTGTCTTTGGTGTTCTTTTTGTTATTGCTGTTGGTGCTGCTCTTTACTTCAAACGACAATCCAACAGTAAGTTCTAGATAATTCTCTCTCTCATTAAATCTGATCAGACTCCATCTTGTCTGTGTGTTTCCATGCTCAGAGTCTTGACAGTAGTTTAGTCAGAAATGAAACCTTCTGTTCATGTTTCCACTCATGATCACTGAACCTGTTTGTGATTGCTGTAATCCTTCCTCCTGTTCATACTGATCCTAACATGGACAGGACACAATCTCCAGTCCTCATTCTATTCTCTGGAGTTAATGTGAGGCTTTCAGCAGTCTGACTTCATCCACTGGATATTTGTCAAAGTTTTCTCCTTCATTAAACCAAATGTCCTTTCAGTGTTTCTGTTCCTTTCAGTTCTAAAGTGACAGTAACTTCTGAAGAGACCCACTTGATTTGAGTCTGACTGAGACTGATGAAGCTTCATCTGAACTTTAGAATCTGTTTTAGTTCAGAATGAGGATTGTGGATTTTGACCACTATCACAGGAGGAAGTATGAACAAGAGGAGTGGATCAGAACAACATGATTTAGTTCATTTCTGATACTCAAACACTTTGAGGTGACATACACCGTGTCCCAAAAGTTCATGCACCCCAATGTGCAACATTTTTGTCTGTGTGTCTCCATAATGGGCTGCACCTGGTCAACCAGGTCTTGTGAGGTTGTTTAATTAGTTCATCTGTTTGTGATTGGCCTATAAATTTCTTGGTTGACCATGAAGCATGTCACTGAGAGAACCTTTTCAGTTGTGTTGCCACGATGGCCAAACACAAATCTGGAAAAGCTGCTCTTTCAAAGTCTCAAGTTCGTGCTCAAACTATTGTCTTGTGCAGGAAAACTTTCAGGGAGGTAGCTCAGGACCTTGGCAGAAGCATACGATGGGTGAAGAAGTGGTGGCAGAGACACCAGAGTTGTGACTCCCTTAAAGACATGTCCCGTGCAGGTCGCCCCTCAGTTCTGAGTTCGAGGGCCAAGGACCTCATCTGCAAGATCAAGACCAATCCTGATGCAGACTCAGTCAAAGACTGAAGAATCTTGGGGAAGCAGTCTCTAAGAGAACCATCCATCATGTTCATGATAAACTGGGTCTGAGAGCAACAGAAGACAGAGGATAGCTCACCTTACTAAAAAGCTAAAGGAGAAGCGTCTTGCTTTCACAAAGACGTTTGCTGAAATGACCCAGAGACACTGGGAGGACTGGGTTTTCTCTGATGAGTGTCCTCTCTACTTATTTCCAGCTCTCAACAGTCAAAACGATCGTATTTACACTGATGATAGAATGAAAGTACCACCTTCTGAACAGGTCAAGTTCAGCATCCATTGCATGGTCTGGGGCGTGATGTCATCTTCAGGGTTGTCTGAGTTGCATGTTGTAGCCCAGGGCACCACCATCAACACTGAGTATTATGTTAAGAACATTCTCCAGTCAGTGCTACTTCCTATATTCACCAGGAAGAAGAAATCAGGCCCCGTCACAGCTAGGAAGATGTTCAACAGGCGTGTGGAAATGGTCTTTGTGAAAGATGGTGCCCCCGCTCATACTGCTCGTACTCAGCAGTGGTGTTCTGAGCAGCTTCCTGGCTTTCTGCACAAAGAGGAAAGGCCCCCCAACTCCCTGGACCTCAACCCCATTGAGAACTGCTGGGGGATCCTGAACAGTCGGGTCTTCCACAGCCCATCCCCTACCACCATGAAGCAGCTCAACGTGAGGGCTGTGTGGGAGTGGAGCAACATTGAGCCTTCAGTTCTAAAGAACTTAGTTCATTCTATATCTGACAGGCTGAAGGCAGGAATTAAGATGTGTGGGGGATACACTGGCTTTAGAATAAATTCATTCTGTTGAATATTCACAATCTGAGTTGACTTTTTCTGTGGTGAACGAACTTTTGGGACACGGTGTAAACGTCTTTGTATGTTGAAGACCTTTCTCCTCTCGTCCTCTTGTCTTTTAGTTTTCTGTTCAATACACCATGACCTGGATGAGTCACTGTCTGTACATTAAGCCAGTGTTCATTATAGAAGTGTAACAAGAATATGTTTTAATAGACAGTTAAATCAAACATGTGTCAGTGTCCAAACATATATGAACTAACTGGATATTTTTATTTTCTTTCCTGCAGGTGTGCTTTAAGAAAAAGAAACTCATCCACTGAATGAACAGGAGAGTCACCAGCTGAACTAATAAGTCATCTGATGATTTCTATGCTTCACTTTAGACTTTAGACTTTAGTTTTTATTCTTGTGAGGGACAGTGAACGTATTCATTGACTCATCTTTTGTTCTCATTTATAAGATTTTTAAGTTCAGGTCAAGTTTTAAAATTAACGACAGAAGTTTGTTTCTGTTTCACACTCAGGTGCTGAGTTGTGTTTTTTTTTCTGCTGATGAAGTTTGAAGTTGTTTCTTGGTTTCTTGATAAACGCTGCTGTAAATATGTGGAGGTTAATCCAGCGTCAGTTTTTAATCTGAAGACTACTTAGACTTCAACAGGACATTCAGAGCTTTATTATTAATATCTGATGGTCACATTGAAGAACAGATTGATGCATGTGACCATGAAACATCATCTACTGATAGAAAACATGTGGAAACATCCAGAGTTGACAGTGAAGTGTTGACATGAAGAATGAGAGCACCATGAAAGACACATTGAGTTAGAGTTGAGCTGTCAGTCCTACAGAGACAGACTGTTTCTTTTAGAGCTGATTATCACTGAATCATTGCTTTAACTTAGATGAAGAATATGTGTTTAGTTCTCTGATATGTGATGACATAGATTTGTGCTCTTGTGCAGCTTTGACAGAAACAGACTGAGGAGGAACATGTTTGCTTGTTAATGTTTCAGAGACTCTTTGGACTCTGTTGTGTTGCTTTGATTGTTCAGTGTTTTCATGGTTTTATCCAACACTGCTGTGTCTCATTTTGACTCTTAATGTTGTTGATGCAGATTTATCTCATTCATGCAGGTGGTATAATGTCAGAGGACAATAAAAACTGAGGACATTATACTTCCTGGATAAATGAGATCAAGCTGCATGGAAACAATCCAAACTCCCAGAGGAACATTTGTCTTTTTAAAAACAAGGATTGATATTATTTTCTACAGCCTGTTGCTTCTTTGTAGGAATTACTTTTTAGGTATTCATTGACTCATCTTTTGTTTTCATTTATAAGATTTTTAAGTTCAGGTCAAGTTTTAAAATTAACGACAGAAGTTTGTTTCTGTATCGTTTTAACACTCAGGTGCTGAGTTGTGTTTTTTTTCTGCTGATGAAGTTTGAAGTTGTTTCTCTTGGTTTCTTACTTTGGTTGATTTCATCCAGACTGAGCTCCTTGATAAACGCTGCTGTAAATATGTGGAGGTTAATCCAGCGTCAGTTTTTAATCTGAAAACTAATTAGTTCAATTCAAGCTGCATCTTTTTCTGATCACACTGTTGCTCGTTGTTCACTGAGTCACACATGGACATTGAGAAAAACACCAGACTTCACTGAACTAAAGCTGTTGTTCTGGAGATGAACACAAATATTATTTAGAGCTGAATATAATGTGACTTTGTTTGATATTATTTTCTACAGCCTGTTGCTTCTTTTTAGGAATTAACATGAGTCTCTCATGTACAGTTCCAAACAGAACATCTATGCTCTTGTTGACTGTCATATCTGAATATATATATGAGGTATGTTTTTATTTAGAGCTTCAGCTAAATCTGTTTTTATTGCCATTATTCATCAATTATTGCTGAATAAAAGTCAATAATGTGCCTAATCATTTCTTAGAGTCTTGAATGATGTCTTCAAAGTCCAAAGAGAATAACTTTATTAAATGTAAAAGAGAAATGAAGGAGATGACTACATTTGAATCCATCAAATATTCACTTTGATTGTTTCATTGTTCCAGCTCTAATGTTAATAACTGATGATGCTCTTGCTGATTATCATGTAGCTTCACGCTGTGCTTTATTATTTCTATCAAGACATTTAAATAAACATGAAAATATCAAAGTGACTGTTCTGGATGTTTTTTGTGTGATGATAGAAACAGAAGTGATTCAACTCTGAGATGATTCCTGTTTGGCAGCAGTTGGTTTTTAATTCAAGAAGAAACATTTTGAATGGAACAGAGATTGTGTATTTCAAATAAGATTTCTACTCCCTGTTGTCTGTTATTAGTGAAAACATATCCACTCATTAAATATCCAGATAAACCTTCAATCATTTCTTTTCTCCTCACACAGATTTAGATGAAACATGTGAAGATAAAGTAGGAGGAGTTTTTATTCCAAATCCTCTTCTCATGTTCCTGGAGCTTTTATTGTGAAGGTCTCCACCGGAAGTGTTTCCAGTGTCTCCAGGTGAGTGTGTTGGGGCTGTCAGGAGTCGCTCATGTTGGTCAGTGATGTTAAAGTCATGTTTGATCCTCGGAGGACTTGGACAGCTGTGGAGCTTCTTCCACTCGTGTTTCTCTGTCTGCTGACTTTCTCTGGATCAACGTTTGCTGATGGAAACGGTGACAAAACTAAAGACTGACACAATCAATGCTTTACATGTGAACGGATGCTGTTCCTAGGGTGGACATGTCCACAACACCAACAAGGAGGACACTGCGGCATTTAGTGAGGACAGAGAAATCACAACATACAACTCTAGTGTCCTCCCCACGACAATACAATGATACATGATAACGATGGTATCACGATACAGTGATTCTGAGATACTCTGTTCATCACAAGACAAGTGTCAATATTACAAGTATCATGATGTATGTGGAACAGAAGAGGAACAAATATTCCTGAGAAGCTAAAAACTATTTGTATTTATTCAATACATCTGTCTTGCAAAGTGCAGTGACACAAAGCAGAACATTTATGACCTTAAATGTGGAAAAAATATAGATTCTAGTTCTTAAGCATAAATAACTTTTTAATGTAAACAACAAAAGACATTAAGAAGAAAAAACCACCATGTAACGGGTGAATATTGAACTGTAAAGTCCACAGTGTATTCCACTGTATTCCATAGTGATTCAGTCCTTTACATGTCTGCAGTGTATTTGTGTTTATTGTGCTAACGTCCACATCACAGCGACAAAGTGCAATACGCATGAAAATCATCTTTTACTGACAAACGTGTTCTCTTTTGAATATTCTGCATTAAATCAGGTCCATCTTTTCTACACGTTAACATTCAGTTAGTGTCTGACAGAGCTAGCACGTGGGAACAGGGGGCGACTTGTTTACATTTTCAACCAATGAGAAATCAGAGAATTGAGTGACACCGCTTTTAGCCAATCATTTTAACCTTCAGGTGGTCAGGGTTGAAGAAATACACTCCTCGATGTCAAGTTACTTGTTTAATGACAATGATGAAGAAGCCCTGCAGCAATACACAAATAGCAACATAAGCTACGATAAATAATTCCTACATGCACGTGTCTAACATAAATACCAGTAAGAATTTAACGAACCTTGACAGCAACAAAATAGTAATAAAGAATGATAATGGACTTACATGAATTAAGTTCACAGCTTATTCAGTCTCTGTAACAGGAACGTCTGTAATGCTGCCAACAACAACATGGCCCGTAAGGTAAGCTGTCTTAATGAGATACTGCCCCCTAGTGGCCAGCGGTAAACTCTGCAAGGATTACTACACATGTACAACTATATGTAGTATATATATATATCAGAGCTGCCAACTCTCACGCTTTCGCCGTGTGACACACGGTTTTGCCTGTTTTCACACGCACTCACGCCACACATGCAATTTCTCACGCAAAAAAAACCCAAAAAACGATCTTGGTCCGGTCCGAGACTCCGTTCGTTTTCAAACTCCACGACGGTAGATGGCGCTGATGAGCGCCCCTGAACCTTTGCGCTGCACCTGCAGCGCACCCTGGGTGCCTTTGTCTAATTTGCTAAGTTGTGTCGTAGCTACTGGATGCCCGATCCTCCGTATATCGTTAACAGATACTTTCGTCCATCCGGCAAACACCTTGTGAACTTATCTGCCATCGTAATGTCAAGTGCCACTGTCTAATGTTTTCTTCATGTAACCGGAAATGTCACATCATCCTTAAGTGATGCGTGCATAGAGGCAATCAAATTCTGCCGCTAACGTCAATGGTGACCCGCCCTACTCTGCCTCGGATTGGCTCTGACCAGGAGACAATAACAGCCAATCATAAAGGAGGGGCGTTTCCGGGCCGTCTATTCAGTGCCCGCCCCCAAAGTGCCAAAAGTCAGGAAAGTCGAGTGAGCAGATACACAGAGGCGGGAGGAGAAAAACTTTTCGCGCGAGCAGAGATCAGCTTCGAGCGAGAGAGGGAGTAATTTTCGAGGGCGCGTCAGCCTGCCCGCCCCCTAGTGGCTGATTCGTGCACAGTTCACCGAATCCTGCTTGCTCGCAGCAATTTTCTCCTCGGGCGAGGAGATCATATTTACGCGTGTGACATATTACAATACGCCCGATTGCATTTTGCTCGAGTGAGTGCGTAATGGCACTGTTCTGACGCCATACAGCGCACCCCTCCTGCACCAAAGAGCTGCACCCCGAAGTAGACAGAAGAAGAGATACAGAGACCGCCAAGACAGCAGGAAAAACCAGAAACTACTTTGAGAAGTCTGATAAAGAAGAGAATCCGAGCTGAGACTAGGTATGTAACAATGAAATGTCGTCCAATTGAGTAACCTACTCACTCTCTTAAACTTTAAATGTCGAAGGAAATTATTTGTTTGTGTTTGTCCGTGTTAGGATGATTTAGTGTGGTGAATGTAAACTCAGCTGTAGTAAGCAGCTGAAGAGCACCTTGTTAACGTGGTATTAGGCTACTGCAGTGATCCTCACTATTTTTTTCACAAAATCCACATTGGCAGTGCAAAATCAAAAGGCGAGTATAGAACATACTATACTAAGTCACCTTTGTGCATTTCTACACATAAATTGGACATCCCACAAAAAATAAATAACACGGCCAATACATTTTTATTTAAGACCAGATTTACTTTAATGAGCTCGTTTCTGTCTCTCTTTTTTTTTTTTTTTATTAAAAAACGGTCCATTTTGTGTTTTACGCAACGTGCGTTGCGGTCATGTTTTGTAAACAATGCCACATGGCCACTTTCGTGCTTTCCGTGATTCAGCTGGGTGAAATGCATTACAACTTATCGCCACGATGTGGCAGTTTAAGTAGCATTGCCGGTAAATAGTGGATTGCATTCAAAGGCAAGTGGTAGTGTGATACTGTAAGCTACCATGCGAGCCGCCAGTTATAGCTTGACTAGTCGCATGTGGCTCACGAGCCGTGCAATGAGTAACTGTGGGCTACTGCATTCTCAAAACATTAGCTCATAGCATTGTTTATTTACTCACATTTATCTTTTTATTAACAGGCCAAAGAAAAGGGCTCACTGTGGATGAAGACTTTTTCTGTTGGACCAGGAAAACAGGTAAGATGTGTTTCAAAGAATTTAACATAAATACAGGAAATTTGTGTAATAGAGATGGGCATGTTTTTGTAACTGAGAGTAGAGATATTAAACCATATGACCATTTGAATTCTTAAATATTTCAAAGATGTTCCATAAAAGACCTTTACCAGGACAACAGTGAAACCTTTTATTTTTTTTAAGAACCATCCAAGTGTTTTTTCTTTGTTAATGGATCAACCTACAGTATACTTACAGTATTACCATTTTCCATAGGTGACAAGAGCCAAAGAATTTGAGAGGCTTGCTGCCGTTGCACACAGATCATAGACAAAGACAGCTTCTGATCTGCATCTGATACTGATTATGCCTCATTTTAGCGATTCTTGTAATGCATTCATCTGTTTTATTGCTTGAAAAACTTGTACTGTTTAAGCACTTTATTTGTCTCTGATGGACCACGTGGTGGGAGACTTTGAAAGAAGAATAAAGTCCTAAATAATCTTGTGTCGTTTTTGGCTGAACATAAATCATTAAGTGCTCTTCAGAATACAGTTACTCACAACATAGGTTAGGTTTTAGTTAAGAATTACTTTAATACCATTTTAATCAAAATATCAATTAACCTACCTAGGTCAAATCTTAAACACTGATCTATGAATAACGTCATTTAGGCACACCAATAGTTTTCTGGTTGAATGTTCAGCTCAAGTCTACAGACTTAAGACGTCATGATGCCGAACATGAATGAGAATAAGTTCAGGTATTGCACATCTTTAGCAGACCGCCCAAAAATCCACTAGAATGCTGGAAACCACATCTACTTAATCCAAAATCTCCTGAGGGTGGACCTTTACAACATCAAATCAATTATATATCTGAGCCACCAATTTGTGTGTCTGCGTGTACTGCATAACTTTGGTCACCCACGACAAAATCTCACTCCAAGGTTTTTTGAAAAGTTGGCAGGTATGATATATATATATATATATATACAGTTCTAGCTTTGTAATCAGTTTGGCTGCTCCAACATGATCAACTCAATCCTCCATCCATGGAAGTGGAGAACTATCAGGTTTTGTCACATCAGTCACTTTTGTGAAACCTGTACTGAAGCGATCTTCACTGTTTCTTTGATCAGCAGCAAACATGGAGAACTCCAAGCTCTACAGCTGGGCTCAGCAACACCATGCTGCATCATGTCCTCTATCTGCTGCTCAGGACGCTGACGTTTGTCAGGATAAACTCCATATGGGTGCTGTTTGATTGGCTGGGAGTCAAACACGTCAATACTGTGTGTTAGCAAATGATTTACTAGACTCAGTTAACTCTAGCAGATCAGAAAGATGAGCCAAGAAACCTGGGAGATTGTTCAAAGATTCAGGGTTTGACAACTTTCCTTGGGTCAAGACCACTGATAAACCACAGTGAGTAAGTTCAGCACTGGACAGCTCCTCTGAAGCCTCTCTACTAGCAGGCTAACACAAGGAGAGCTCACTTCAGCTCTGGACACATTAACTTCCTCTGTCTCAGCTTGAGGCTTTACTTGTACATGTTCCCTGTCACAGTACGGCTTCAGCATGTTGACAAGACGGAGACGAGATCTGCATTGATGACCTGGAGTGGACCAGATCTCTGTCACCAACATGAGGTCCAGTATGTTGAGCTTCCAAGCTAGACCCAGGGATCTGAAGCAGCACTAAAACCTTGTCACCAGGTGAAAATGTTCTACTTTTGTCGTGCTTGTCAAACTGATCTTTCATCCCTGACCTGTGCTGCATCAGGATTAACAATCCCCACTATGTCCATGTCTGAGCTGCACTGAGCAAGTACCAAAGCCCTGCTGGTTTGATTTGAGCTTCTATAAAGCTACAGGGCCCCGTTAAGGTTTGTTTTTAATCAGAATTATTTTGGATATGTCCATCTTTTTCTGCCATTGCCATGCTTCCTTGGTTGTTGTGTCTGTCTCTCTGTGTTCTTCTCTCTGGAGGTTGGTCTGGAGCTGGGTGGAGCTGGAGCCACTGCACACCTGCAAGCAATGGAACCTCATCAGTCATCTACTCCCCTTGTCCATAAAATCCTGGTTCAGTCCTCCACTTGTTGCTGGATTGTCTGCTTACCTTAGTGGTATTGTGCTGTGGCTCAAGTCTTTAGTTGTGAATCCCTCTAGTCTGTTGCATTTACTTATTGTTGTCTTCTCTGTCTTCAGCTCCTTGAATCATCAACTCACCTGCTCTGCCGTGTTCTCTCTCTGGAAGCCTGCCCCAGCTCTGCCAGTCCACCAGCCTCCCTCTCAACATACCTGCCCCAGTTACCCCAGATCCCCACCCTCAGGGAAGTTTTTGTCCCAGTGCTGCATGTTATTTTTATTTTGTTATTTAGGCTCGATCAAGGAGAAAAGAAGATTCATCATCACAATATAAGTGCATGAGTCCACCTCAATTCTAAGGGACAAACAGTAAACTCAAAGTCTTATACTAAGAAGGTGGACCGAGGCAGAGGAAGATGTGTCAATATCCCATTGGTTATTGTACATAAACAAGAAGATAAGGATTCACACCAACTAGGAAATACAAATTGTCAGACAGTGACAGAGGACATTATCATCTAACTCTACAGCTGTGTCTGTTGACAGCCAGTGAGACTGAAGACGCCATGAGAGGGACCATGGCCTTGGCATGTTCCTCAGAGAGAAAATAGGGCAGATACCTGACCCCAGCTGTAGGGAAGAGAAATTATTCTCTAACAATCCCCTCTTATTGATCATAAGATCAATACAATATAATTTAGTACCTTAAGGGTGAATTTAATGTCAAGCCATCAGAGTCAAAGACCATCATGCAATACAAGAACCCAATGAGATCAAACACATCAACATAGATAAAGATGATGTTGTAAAATAAAACACAAACACCCAATCACGTAATTCAAATAACATCATTCAGTAATATTCACACCCCTCTTATACAGCATGTTAGCCTATCTAACATGTGACCATGAATCCCACCTTCCCGTCAACAAGGACCGCTGGAGGCAAACCCTCAATGGGATAAAGAACCCCTGAAACAACTAAGTGTTAGAAGGGCTCACGATGGAAATCACAGCCACATGAACTTACTTACAGGAAACCAAAAACCCCCCCTTTCTTGACGAGATGAGGCAAAAGACCCCTGCGCTAATTATTCTAACCATGGAGCCAGACCTACGGGAAAAATCTCAATGTCATGATGGAAAACCCAAAGTCTAGTCTCATCCAGATGATGTCATAAGGGTGTGTAATCACTCGGTACAACACATGAATCAATAACAGTAATACATGAAGATTACATAACAGTGATGATTACTAAATGCATGAAGGTAAATATGAAACCTTCAAAATGGAATTACAGTAATCAAGACAAAGCAATCATAATAATGTAATAGTAGTAACAGTTGAAAGGAGGAATGATCTTCAACCCATGTGCTGAGTGCACAGTAGAGGGTCACCACCATGGAGAGGTTACTAGCACATACGATGCATGGTGGGATGGAATCCATCTCTTTCATCTTCAACTTCTCCCCATGTGTCATGTAGACATGTGCATCAATGATTTATTACCTCAATGAGTGATGAGGACTTCAAACAACAATAACAACACAAATATTCTAATCAGAAGAGAGTATAAATAATTTGAACTACTCTGTTACTTTACAATTACTATGTGATTTAAATTTAAGTGTAACTAAAAGATAATATATGTCGTGTATCAGATAAGTAAACTCATCCTGATAACTTTCTTTCTGCCTCTCTCCTGTCATACCTAAATCAGAGTGTCAGAGCGTGCCTCTGTGCCATCAGCAGTTTCATCACCATACAGTACATACTGTACAGCTGCATCCAGTCTCCCAACTGCTCAGGAGGGTCAACCTGTGCAGCAAGAGTAGAGATACCTGCATCCCGAGTCACAAGTTTAGGGGCCTGCATCACTACACCAGCAGCCTTTGTGTAGCACAACTTAATCACTACTCTGAGACAGGAACACAAAACAGCTAGAAGAACAATAATAACAACAAGAAGGATCAACAGTCTGACAATTCTCGCGCCCCAATGTCCAAATGTGCCAGTAAAATCACCAAGGGTGAAACTATGGATTTTGTGCAGTTCTTCAATACCTTGCTCAGTGGTGTGTACCAGGTCTATGACATCGGCTGTAGCATCAGAGATCCTAATGCAACATTCAGTACCTAATACCTTACATACTCCACCTTGGGCAGCCAGAATCAAATCAACAGCCATGCGATTTTCTAAAACGACGTTTTTTATCTCCTGAACTTCTTTATTCTAGGACACGATAGCTTTAGTTGTGCTATTGTTCTGTTTCTCCATCACATCCTGTTCGTGACACCAATTGTTAGGGAGAAATTTGTGGTGATGCCGATGAAGAAGAAGTACTAGAGGCCTGTATGTCTTTTACCTTAAGGAGTTTATTTAGGCCCGTATACGAGGAGAACAGAAGATTCATCATCACAATATAAGTGCATGAGTCCACCTCAGTTCTAAGGGACAAACAGTAAACTCAAAGTCTTATACTAAGAAGGTGGACCGAGGCAGAGGGAGATGTGTCAATATCTCATTGGTTATTGTACATAAACATGAAGATAAGGATTCACACCAACTAGGAAATACAGATTGTCAGACAGTGACAGAGGACATTATCATCTATCTCTACAGCTGTGTCTGTTGACAGCCAGTGAGACTGAAGACGCCATAAGAGGGACCATGGCCTTGGCATGTTCCTCAGAGAGAAAATAGGGCAGATACCTGACCCCAGCTGTAGGGAAGAGAAATTATTCTCTAACACTGCAAACCTTAAAATAGTCCACCTAAAAAAAAATCATTCTCACTTTAGTTTTACTGCTCAGTGGGCAACAACTGCACACAAGGCTGGATTAAGAATCCAGAGGCCCCTGGGCCAGACTCTTATAGGCCCTCAAATGCACGCCCACACGCACACACACAGTGTTGTTTTTGGCGCATTTCAGATTTAGTCTTAGTCTTTTGGACGAAAATGCTTATTAGTTTTAGTGACATTTTTGTCATTTCTATATGTGATGGTTTTAGTCAATTTTAGTTAAAAGAAAAAAACAAAGTATTTTCACCAATAATTACAATAACAAATGAATGGTTTTAAACAAGTTTTCCACCCTGCTATAAGCATTATGCATTACACACTGATAAAATGGTAACAGTGTATAGTTATAGTAACTTGTGCTACAGTGTTAAAAGCTCTATACAGCTTTGTTTTTATTTTTATCGAGAAAATTGGTGCACTGCACCTTTAGAAAAATAGCGCTGTCTCTTTAAGAAAGACGGTAGTCTTGAGTTGTTGTTGAAGTTGTGCGTGGATGTGGATGTGTGCTGCTGAACTGAGGGCATGTTGTAAATATAAAGTAAAAATAAATAGGCTAAAGTTGAAGGTTTGTCACATTTAGTGTGTGACACACACTAAATGTATGGTCATATATTATGTAATAAAATGTTGGTTTATTTTATTGTGTTTATTGTTCCTCTGAAAGAGAAATATTCCTAATGAGCCATAATGGTCAATCATTGTCTCTTGGTAACACTACAAGACTTCTCTCTGATACACTGGGAGTGTTTCAGTTTCACCAGCAGGGGGCAGTGTCACATTAGAGAGTGTTTCTCTCATGGACTCTCTTTGCTTATTTTCTCAGTCTGCTGAGAGAAGCTGCATTGAACAGAAGCTCTTGTCACTTGTCTCATTCTTTCTCTTTTCCATAAATCTTATCTACATATGGGTTCTACAGTCTGGGACCTGGAACAGGTTCATGTAGCAGCTCACCTTTTGTTAGATCAAATACAGACTGGTGAACATCAGACCACTTCAAATGATTCATCTGTGATTAGAATCAAAGCAAAGGTCTGATTATTATCAGACTGATGGATAAACTATGAGAAACAGTCTGAACTTTGGAGGTGAAGTTAAAACCTGGAATGCAGAACAAGCCTTTCACATTGTTCTTCACATTAAAGAGTCAGGAGTTGATGATGAAGCTAAAAACCCTGGCTCCTTTCTGCTGACTTTTAGTCGTCCTGCACAAATAATATCTCTTCAGTCTAAATGTTTCTTCCAGTGACATGACAGAAACTAAGTGGTCCAAGCAGAGCTGTCACAGCTTCTATGAAGAGTGAAAGGCTGCATGGTGGATGTAATCTGCTCTTCATGGATCCATGGTGTGTGTGAGCCTCAGTTCAGAGCTGCTGTAGATCAGGACAACAACACTGCAGACACACTAGGTCATTCAGTCCTTTAGTCTGTCAGTGCTGGGAAGTGGACCAACCTGGACAACGGCCCACTGGAAGACAGCCCTTCAAAGTAAAAGTGTAGAGGAGCAACATGTATGAGTAGAAAATAAGATAATCCTTTATTTATCCCACAGTAGATTTAGGATGACTGTAAGACATGAGCACTGGGCAGGTTGCTGGGGTCAGGACCACACATCAGAAACCATTAAATAGGTCCTGTTAGGGCAAATACAGTCAAACAAACAGTGGAGGTGTTACTCTCTGTGTGAAGATACACTCTGACACACAAAGTGGAGGAAACTGGTTCTCTACGGAGCCTTAGCAGGTTAAAGTTTGACAGAAGCAGCTTTCCACCATGAACCACTCTACCCAAAGTAAATCCTCACAACACTTAGTTTATTCTGGTCTGGAGCCAAAGTCAACTCTGAACACTTTTAGTAATACACAGGACAAGATGTTACAATCCCTTGTGCCGACATCCCAGGCAAAACACGTTTAGAGGCCCTGTTCGACTAAGAGGCGCTACCAAGCCTACAGTCATATAATATGACCAATAACCTATATTCTACCTAGGCTAACTAGAAGCTGCTGGCTTGTAAGCCCATTGAGCAGCAGAGGATACCTCAAACATTGTAAAACATACCTAACTAAACGCTGCTGGCTTGTATGTCCCGCTCAGCAGCAAACCATGGCTACCAAGTAACATGAGAACATGATCTGAACAACAGCAGTATGCAGCATATCATTGGGGTTTTCAAGTGGGCACCTCCCTTCACCGATGTTTCTTTAAGTTAGGCCCACGACACCTCAAGAAGGCTTAACAGTGATTTCCAGCGTCCTGGAATCACCCCCCTCCACACCGCCACTACACAACCCTCTCTTCCTCACCATTCGATGTCTATCAACAACTAGTATGGAAACTAATAACCACGAGCCAAACAAACAAAGCTACCATGCTCTGCTCCGTTGATGCAAGCTGAAGCAACAAACAAATCAACTGTGGCCTACATGCTGCTAACTCTGCATACTTAGCTCTTTTTCTCTCGTTAGCCTCCTCAACTCTATCCTCCTACGGAACAGTCAGCTCTATGAAATAGACTACTTTCTCTGGCTCAGACCACAACAGCAGATCTGGCCGTAGTCGAGTGCTAGCTATCTCACCTGGGACAACCAGTTGGCTATTTAAGTCCGCCCTCATCTCCCAGTCTCCTCCTACCCTGAACCTTAATCCTCCTGTTCAGTCAGTTTATCTGAGGTTAGAGGCTTCAGCAGCTGGGTTTCATTCTCAGGCTGTGGTGTCTAGAGGTGAGCTGATGACCTTTAATAGACTCACATGAAACATCCTTTCATTTGTGGGAATGAGGCTTTTATTGTGGAGATATTGTTCCTGTTTGTGTTGAGGACTCAGGTCAGAAATGACTGAAAGAGGATTCTGAGAACTAGTTCTCTTTTCTCCACAGCTACACACTGCACACTTCACCTCCACCAGAATCAGCCTGAACCTGAGTCCTTTCATCTTTCGCAATCCTCGAGTTTATTTCTCTGGAAATGGAGCCTCTGTTCTGAAGGATTCATTTCCGGAAGTGGCGTGTTGCTGCTTGCTGGAAAACGAAAGTGTGTGGATGCGTCGGCTGAGCTGTGAGGAGTGGCCTCAGGAGTCTTTACGTAGGAACAGAGAACTGCTGTTGGGATGTTTCAGCTTCAGAGGACTTGGACAGCGATGGAGCTTCTTCCTCTCGTGTGTTTCTGTCTCCTGATCTGCTCTGGAACAACGTTTGGTGACGAAGGTGAGAAAATCCTTTAGACTGATTGAAATGAGCGGACTGTGGATCTTTAGATCAGTTCTTCTGTTAGTTTAGTGAGTAGCTCTGGATAACGGCAGCACCTGCACCTGCTACTTCCGCCTTTAGCTATAATCGACATGATCAGGGTTTGGATGTTTGTTCTAATCTGATGTGTGTTTAACACTGGGTGGGACTGCGCTGCGTCCTCCGGATGCGCCTCTATTTACGGGAAGGAAAAGTGCGCAACGTTTGCGCTATCTTTCTAGTAATATTATTCATTCATTCATTCATTTTGTGTAAGTGCGCCTCCTCTGGAGGGTGGTGGCGGGGCTGGAGTCTATCCCACCCTGGACAGGTCTCCAGTCTATCACAGGGCTAACACAGAGAGACACTCACACCTACGGACAATTTAGAATCAGCAATGAACCTAAGCAGCATGTCTTTGGACGGTGTTGAACCCTTTCCACCCTGGAGGTCCCTTTATCTGTTCTTAAAGCCTCTGTCATTTCAGGAGGATGCAGAGTGTGCTACATGCTCATTGTTGTGATGCATCAACTTTCTTTAGATCAGGTTCAATAACATCAGTGACTGGTTGTTATCAGGATGTTAGAAGGATGATGATTTGATTTAGTGGAAGTAAAAATGTCTCTTTTTCACATGTCTCTCTGTTCTGCTGATGGAGACACAGATTTGTTGGATTTCAGCCACAGAGCCCACGTTGTTCACTTTGATGGAAGTTTGATTTTTTCCATGTGGAGATTTAATAAAAAGCTTCAGTTTAAAGGGTTGACGCCATGTTTGACATGAAGCTGATACTGACACTGAAGTTCATCAAGTCAAGACGTGGTGATCCTTTTAGCGTGCCAACTAGTTTACATGACAGAGTGATGTTTGGAATTTACACTTGTTTCTGTTTGTCTCAGTTTAAAATGTGAAGATTCTTTGTACCAAACCATAACTTCTGTCTCACTGAAATGTTTTCTTACGTGACCAAACATGAATGAACAAACACCAGTTAACACGAGGAGAATCCAGTTAATTCAAAGCAGATGAACATTTAATGAAGCTGTTGTCCAGTTGTTAACTGAACACTCATATGATTTATATAGTGAAATATAATAATAGTGAAATATTTGTAATATTCTGATAGAAAACCCAATAACGTTGGTGGTGAAACATGTAAACTGTGTTACTGACTGATCACTCTGGATGTGAACACACTGATTAATACAATAAATGTTTTTGTCTTCCAGTCATCGAGATGAGAGTGAAACCAGGAGAAGATGTCATTTTACCCTGTTCCTTAGACTCTACCAACATTAGGACTCAAACCTTTAACTGGAAGAAAGATGATCAGAATGTGTTCCAGTACAGTTCAGGGAGTCATTATAATAACGGTCGTGGAGGTCAAGATCCACAGTTCAAAGGTCGAGTCTTTCATTTTGAAGATCAACTGCAGTCTGGTAATGCCTCCATAGTTATCAGAAAAACAACATACAAAGACAGTGGAAGTTACAGCTGTATTTTTCCATTTCCTCAGCCAACGATCAGATCCATCATTGAGCTCCTTGTTGGTGAGTATTTCCATGAAACAGTTAAAGACTCCTGATTATTTCCAGAAGCGACTGGTTCATGTGTCCCAGATGGACTCAAGTCAAATCATCATCAAACAGTCACAATGACACATCTAACATGGTCCAGGTCCTGCCTCATTGACAGGCTGCACAACATCTTCATATCCATAATATCAGCTCCATTAGTTGTTCCTGTCTAACAGTGTTTGTCTGGAAATAATCCAAACCCTCTACTGTTTATGTTCTGAGAGTTCTCACTGAATGAAAACACTTTTTGTGTCTTCAGTGACCAAAGTTCCAACAGTTTCATCTCATCTCAGATTCAGTTTGAGCCTCTGCTCTTGATCTGTTGCTGTTAGACCCAACTCTGTGACTATAAGCCACTAAACACTGATAGAAACCAGTCTCTGCTGGAAATGTGACAGGACCTTGATGACATCTGTTAATGTGACTTTTTTTAATCATAAAATCTTTTTTGTAATAAACAGGATGCTAATTTCTTTTCTTGTCCTCAGTTTTATTTACTGTCAGGTTGATGATTTCACACAAACAACTCTAACATATTCTTTCTTTTCTCTTTTAGATTGTATCTTAACCTCTTAGGGGTTTTTATAACCATGAACATCTCTGCATCTTTAAACCTGCCCATTTTAACTTGTTTCTAATCTAAATGCTATAAAGAACTGAAACAGGCCTGTTGTATCACCATGAAGAAAACTCTGAGGTTCATGTAGTGTGTTAGTATTACTGGTTGCTCTAACACAGGTCATTGGTTGGAGGACTTCAAAGAAATGATTGGAGCTATGTAGTTTTTAAACTTTAACTTCATACTTCAAACACTAGAATAAGACATGGAATTGATTCTCAGTCTGAAATTTCCAGGATGTAATCTCCATTTTGTTAATAATATCTGAGCCAGATTTCATGTTGATAGAGTGAAGTGACTCTGAGATATTTCAGAAAGTGCAGTTCCGAGCATCTCCAGCAGGTGACTACAGAACTCTACAAAAAACTCTCCAAGATGAAAAAATAATGATGATAAATCTTGTTTATGACGCTAAATATTTAACTAAATGTTCAACGTAACTATAAAATATGTTTTTTATCGTTTACTTCAATATTCACGCGTTTATTTTCGTTGAATCGAGTCTTTTTTTACATTTAAAACCAGTTTTTCTCTTAACTTCGTGTCCCACTATGTCGGAAACACCAACTACATTAACTTCCATATATGGTCAGACAGGTAATTTTACCGGCTACAAACTCTGAGTGTTTTCACGGTGCTGACTTCCTATTGGATGAAAGCAGCTGTCAATCAAACTCGAGTTAAGATGCTCTCCTCTGATTGGCTGCTGGAGTTTAAAGACCGTTAAATTCGTCTGTTTACTTCGTAGAAAGATGCGGATTGGTTTGTTTTGTTGGTGGGCGTTTCCTGATTTCAGAGATACTGAACATCATTGGTCAAATCTTTGGTCAACACTTTAAAATGACCGGAAAGTTGTTGTTTTTAAAGTTTGCGTCGCTGCGATAAAACTAAACGATGGAAATAATTCACTTTTATTTCCGTTATTTTTTTGTTCCGCTTGAACTTAAACGAGATGAATTTAATGGTTGGAGTTTTGTTGTTTAAACAGGACACAGTTTGTGAATAAATGTTTGTTTTTCGACCTATAAAAGCTTTTTAACTGCGGCGAACAAAGTTAGCAGGAGAGTTGCGAACTATTTACTACCGTAAAGTAAGACGCTGCTGTGTTTATGTCGTAAATCCTTCCTAGAGGTTCATGAATGTGTCGTAAAAACGAACATCTGAGCTTTCAAACGAGCTATAATATGTCTGGACGGACGTTTCCGGTCAACATGTAAATATACAGTATGTTTATTTATTAATTTTACATTTAAATATCGGGTCGCATCCAACCTCAGCACCTTAAAAGGTTAAAAGACAGAACAGGGAACAGATTGAAGGTGAGTCCTGATTGTGATGACGTCACTGATGAAATGTGAATGATCTCACCTGGATGTGATGGAACTAATCACTGATTATTGGACACATTTATACACCAACATCTCTTTAGTTTGGACCAGTTTTAATCATGTAGAAGGTTTGTAAATAGTTTTATAGAAATGAAGTGACCTGAAACTATAGAAAGTACATTTTTGACGTCTGGATGATTCTCAATACTTTATTTATGATGCACTAATATTGATAAAGGTTTTCTAAACTGGTGTAGCTGTCTAAGTTAAAATCAGATGATCTTTACATCTCCATGTATCACTGATGGAGACACATTAACATCTTTATGGTTAAATGTTAATGATATATTTCTGAATATTTTACACATCTATACTAGTGATGTTCTTTATTTCCATTCTAATCAATCCAGTATCAGTCAGTGTATCTGTAATGATCCTCTGACACTGATTTAGTCTCATCTGTCAGTTTCTCCTTTACTGTTATATGTCAAGTGTTTCTTTCAAACTCTTGTTTATTCTGTGTTCACAGGTTCATGTCCAGAACCGTATGTCACAAACCTTGATGAAACCAAGGACTGGGCTCTACTGGAGTGTAAAGTTCAAGGTGTTTTTCCAAAACCTAAAGTTCAGTGGTTGGACAGTGAGAACAAGACAGTTCCTGCTGAAGAACCACAAGAAACAGAAAATGAAGGAAAATACAACATTATCCTCAAAACCACTGTGACAAAGTCTGATGTCTATCGCTGTGTTTCTACACAAGAAGGAATCTGTCATCAGATTCATCAAAGGATAAAAGTAGTTTTGTCTGGTGAGTGTTTATTTAAATCTTCAGTTGTTCTCATTTATTTTTTTAACTCCATTCTCTCATAATTTCTACTTTTACAAAGTTCCTAATGTTTTAGTTGTTAAGCTGTCAGAAATGTGTAAACATGTATTTAATACTGAGGTCATAGTTGAAGTTAGTGTTGTACTAGATTATATTGTATTGAGAGGTGTTCCTAATGTTGTGGCCATCCCATATTAATACATAAGTGGAGCAGATTATTAAGAACTCCACTCAGGATAAAGCAACACAACACATGACTGATTGTGACCTCAGTAGTACAACATAGACTCAGTGGCCAGTTCATTAGGTACAGCAGTGAATTCATTCTAATAGAACAGTCCTGCTCTAAATCTAGTCTTCATGAAGGTTCTGGTGTTCAGCTTTAGTTTCTAATCACTGTAATTAGAGATTAGACAGAGACTTTAATCAACCAGGTCACACATGAATCACAGAACAAACAACATGAAGGAGCTTCCAGTCATTCATGATTTGATTCAGACTAAAAACTAGGACTGAACTTTAACTCTAAATATGTTAGTAGCAGGTACTGAAATGCCAAGAGCAACTTCTATCAGTGTGTATGAAGGAGGAGGAAATCAACCATGAGGTTTATGTCAAAATCTCTGAGTATTTCACTGAGAAGTTTCTTCCTGTTTCTACAGACACACAGTCCACATTCAGATGATTCAAATATTTCATTTGTTAGATTTGAAATAAATATTTCTGTGTTCAGATTGAAAACAAACTGGGGTTGACATATAGAATGGTTACTCTGAGGCTTCATTGACGTTTGTCTGCAGATACAAGAGGAAGAATTAGAAGCTGTAATAGATTTATAGGAACATGATGTGACTCTAAATGTGTGATAAGGAGGCAGCAACCTTCAGTTATTAATGGTTAACCTGTGATTCATTATATTACAGTGAAGGTGCTGGATGACAAACATGAACAGCTGCTTCATTGACTGCAGCAGAGTGTTGGTTGATTCAAACACAACTAAAGAGAAACACAGGAAATCAAAATGAAAACTGTCTGTTCATGTTCTCATCAAGGTTTTTAAATCACAAATAGAAAAACTCAAATAAATATTAGGAGTTTGTTCAAGGTCCTTCCATCTACCACTGATGTCAGGGACTCCAGCTCTGTCCCTACCACAGAGTCCTCCTTCTGGATCAGCTTGTCCAGCCGTGAGGTGTCCTCCTTCTTAGTGCTGCGTCCCCAGGACACCACAGCGTAGAAGAGGACACTGGCAACGATAGTCTGGTAGAACATGTCCAGCAGCTTCCTGCAGATATTAAACCACCTTAGCCTCCTGAGGAACTAGAGACGGCTCTGACCTTTGTTGTAGACTGAGTCTATGTTAGCCCACCAGTCCAGTTTGTGATCCAGATGTAGACCCAGGTCCTTCTAGGTCTGAACCACCTCTACACACTCCCTGTTGATGGTTCCAGGCTGCAGGTGGAGCCTGGACCTCCAGAGATCCACGACCATCTCCTTGGTTTTAGCTGCATTGATCTGAAGGTGGTTCTCTCTGCACCATGAGACCAAGTTGTCCACTAGATTCTTGTCCTCCTGCTCCTGTCCATCCCTGATACACAACTACAGTATCATCTGAGAACTTGTGCATATGACATGACTCTGTGTTGTACTTAAAGTCTGAGGTGTACAGGGTGAATAGGACAGAGGAGAGCACAGAGCCCTTATACTGAGGTCTCCCAGTGAGATAGTCCACTATCCAGGAAGTGAGGTGTGAGTCCACTCCCATCTCTATCAGCTTGTCTCTCAGTAACAGGGGCTGGATGCTGTTGAATGATCCTCACAGCAGCATTCCCCCTGTCCAAGTGTGAGAGAGTCTGATGGAGCAGGTAGAGGATGGCGTCCTCCACCTCCACCTTCTCCTGGTACCCAGACTGCAGTGGGTCTAGAGCGTGGTGGACCTGGGGCCTGATGTGATGGAGTAGCAGCCTCTCCATGGTCTTCATGATGCTGGATGTCAGGGCGACCGGTCTGTAGTCGTTCATCTCCCTGGGGTTTGACTTGTTAGGGACAGGGATGATGCAGGATGTCTTCCACTGCAGGGGGACCCTCCTAAGGTGTAGGCTCAGGTTAAATACATGCTGAAGGGGCTCAACCAGCTCAGAAGCACAGGCCTTAAGTCATGGTGGGGACGCTCAGTCTGGGCCGGCTGCTTTTCTGGGATGGAGCCTCCTTAGCTGTCTGCTCACCTGAGCTGAAGTGATGGTGGTGGTGGTGTGAGGGGTGGCTACCAGCCAGCTGTCTGCAGCAGTGACTGTGGAAGGTGGAGGTGATGGTGAGGATGAGGCAGTAGAGGGGGCAGGACAGTGGAACCTGTTAAAAACTACTTGAACTGGTTGGCCCTCTCCTCATCCCCCTCCACAGTGCTCCTCTCCTTGGAGCTACAGCTGGTGATGGTCTCCATGTGGTCCCACACCTCTTTAGTGCATCCATCCTTCAGCTTCTGCTCCACCTTAGCTCTGTAGTTCTCCTCCACCTCTTTCAGCCGGACCTTGAGTTCCAGCTGCACACGCTTCAGCTCCTCCTGGTCTCCGTCCTTCAAAGTCCTCTGGAAGCAGTCCTTCAGAGCTTCCTCCACCTCAGGCCACCGTTTCCTGAAGGAGGGAGCGTTTGGTGGTGGGTTGCCTAGCAACCAGTGTCCTGTAGTGAGGTTGGAGCTGGATCAGATTCTCACATGGAGCTCTGATGTTGGACATATCTCCACCTACTAATGACAAAAGCATCTGTTCCAGAATCATGTCCAACGTAGCTGAAGGTGGAGCAGAGGATGGACTAAATATCTGCCACTGATGTGAACTGATCCAGTACAGAGTTGAAGCAGTTGATGAGAAGAACTCAGTGACATTAGAGACATCACAGTAGTAGAGTTTATCAACACAGCAGATTAGATGTTAATGGTGCAGGTGTACCTAATAATATGACACTAAGTGTACGTGTCACTGACATGATTCAGTCCTGACACTAAAAGAAGTCCTCAAACTATGGTCAACATGTCAGACATCAGCTTTGATTTAAAGACATTTAAAGGTTGATCAAACGTCTTCAATGTAAATGTGTTCATGTTCTGATATGAGTCAGAAATAGTGTTTACTGTGGTGATGAGTTTCTAGATCTGGACTTAAATCTGCTTTAAAGTTGAAATCAAACGCTGCTGAGATGAATCAGCTGGAATTATGTGCTGCTTTTCTATCCTGATGTTTGACTGAGTTTCTCTTAAATATGTTGTAAGCCTCATGAACAAGCAGAGAAGAGACAGAAACAGGACATCACTGAGTTATACACTCACCTGCCACTTTATTAGGTACACCAGTAAAAACAGATGCATTGTAATACAACAGTCCTGCTCTAGATCATCCAGGTGAATCAGCACCTTTCTGACGCTGTTTCAACCATTACTGAACATTAGAACATTAGAAGGAGGATTTAGATCAGGACTGTTAGAATATGTTCACTAGTGTACCTAATGAACTGGCCACTCACTTATAGGTCTAATATTGTGCTTCTCATAAGTTGTTGTTTGTGTTCACAGGTGCAGCTTCAAGGCCGTCTGTGTCAGTACTTGAAGAAACTAAAGACTGGGCTTTACTGCAGTGTGAAGTTCAAGGTGTTTCTCCAAAACCTAAAGTCGTCTGGAAGGACAGTGCTGGAAACATCGTTCCTGCTAAAGAACCAGAGGTCACAGAAAATGAAGGCAGCTACAACATCATCCTCAAAGCTACTGTGACTAAGACTGACAACTATCGCTGTGTATCTACACAAGAGGAAATCAACCATGAGGTTCATGCTGAGACATATGTACATTTGAATGGTGAGTTCAGTTGTTCATGTTTTATTAGTCGCTGCATGTTCTGATTGGATTTTAAGTTATTTACAATAAAGACATAAAATAATTAGCTACAGTCAAATATAAACTGACCCAGGAGTCACACTACAAACTACATGAAGATCAGACCTAATGCTTTTATTACAGGAACATGATGTGACTCTGAATGTGTGATAAGGAGGCAGCAACCTTCAGTTATTAATGGTTAACCTGTGATTCATTATATTACAGTGAAGGTGCTGGATGACAAACATGAACAGCTGCTTCATTGACTGCAGCAGAGTGTTGGTTGATTCAAACACAACTAAAGAAAAACACAGGAAATCAAAATGAAAACTGTCTGTTCATGTTCTCATCAAGGTTTTTAAATCACAAATAGAAAAACTCAAATAAATATTAGACTTTAGAAATGAACTAAACAGTTGTTGGACAGAATAATAAAACATAGAATTCTAGAAAAGTGTAAAAAGACTGAACTTAGATTCTTCTCCTGTAGATGAAACAACTCTCTCTGTTTATTGATCTGAAGTTAATAACTCAGTTTGAGCCTAGAACCAGTTTCTGAGACCTCTGCTCCACCAACATGATCAATACTTCACTGAAAAACCTGCTGGAAACAATAATGAGACTTGTCATCTGCCCCCTGGTGGATTTATCCAGGCTCTGCACTCAGTAGCTTTTGGCAGCCATTTCCAAGATGGCCGCTTTCATGGAGCTGATAGATTTTGTTTTCAGGGAAATCTTAATTCATTTTAAAAAGGTTACGTTTAGAATATAATTTCTGTTGTTGCTGATATTTCAATATGAATATTTACTTTATTAAATCAACCTTTAATTACTTCATACTTTATACTTTATGTTCTAGTAAAATCATTGTGGATTAAATCTGAATCTCTGAATAACTTTGATTTATTGACATGGAAGAATCTGAACGTAAATGTTTTTTATGAATGAGTTCAAAGTGTATTTAGAGCTTGAAGAGGCTCCTGCTGACCCAGCACCAAGAAACACTTGATGATTTAAATCTTTACTCTGCACAAGTCAGTGGAGGAGGAAGTACTCAGATTCTTTACTGAAGTAAAAGTACAAATAAATACTACAATGAAGAAAGATCTGCGTTCAAAAGTCACCTTAACAAATAAGAACAAAACCAACTTAAAGTAGAATTAAAAAGTATTCTAAATGTGGTAAATTAAAGTATAAATGAGTATAAAGTGTAATTGTTAGTATCTTTAAACTGTACTTGGAGTAGTTGAGTAATTGTACTTAGTTTGTCTCCAGCACTGACAGTCGTGGTTGTAACAGCTGCAGCAGAAAGTGGAGTCAGATGTTAACATGTTAGTGTTACTGGATGTCTCAGTCTGCTCAGTGAAGCATGAACCTTGTTAAGTGGAGAAGATTTGATGTGAACAAAGCTCATCAATAGTAGCTCCAATAAGAAGCATGATGAGATGAAGATGTTTCTGAGATGTAGTCCAGAGTCCATCATCACAGCCTCGGCTCAGGGTGGAGAAAACCTCCAGACAGACTGTCAGACATGTTTTCAGATCAGGTCAGGATCACAGCAGGAGTAAAAGCAGAAGTCACATGGAAAAGCCTAAAGTAGAGAGGCAGGACAGAGATTCAAACATCCTTCATACTGATGAACAACACGTCTCAGAAAGAGGAGGATGCTACAACATCAGCCTCCTCACTACTGACACCAAAACCTAAAGCAAGCTGTTAGCTGTGAAACCAAGCAGGAGGAAACTGGACATTAGATCCATGCTAACATCACTGAGCCTGCTTTTAATCTGCACTGACTGCTAGAGTTTACATTTCAGGAGCATGTACACATGGTGGTGTTCTCTGAGGATGAGGAACTTTCTGTTCATCAAACTGTACGAGTGGAACATTAACTTTATGTCTTCTGTTTCAGGATCATCTACTGGATGGATTGTTTTTGCTGTGGTTCTCATTGTTCTTCTATGTATTGCCGCTGTCGTTATTGCTGTTCTTTGTATCAAATTAAAATCTAAAAGTAAGTTCTAGATAATTCTCTCTCCCAGTAAATCTGATCAGACTCCATCTTGTCTGTGTGTTTCCATGCTCAGAGTCTTGACAGTAGTTTAGTCAGAAATGAAACCTTCTGTTCATGTTTCCACTCATGATCACTGAACCTGTTTGTGATTGCTGTAATCCTTCCTCCTGTTCATACTGATCCTAACATGGACAGGACACAATCTCCAGTCCTCATTCTATTCTCTGGAGTTAATGTGAGGCTTTCAGCAGTCTGACTTCATCCACTGGATATTTGTCAAAGTTTTCTCCTTCATTAAACCAAATGTCCTTTCAGTGTTTCTGTTCCTTTCAGTTCTAAAGTGACAGTAACTTCTGAAGAGACCCACTTGATTTGAGTCTGACTGAGACTGATGAAGCTTCATCTGAACTTTAGAATCTGTTTTAGTTCAGAATGAGGATTGTGGATTTTGACCACTATCACAGGAGGAAGTATGAACAAGAGGAGTGGATCAGAACAACATGATTTAGTTCATTTATGATACTCAAACACTTTGAGGTGACAGACACCGTGTCCCATAAGTTCATGCATGTTGTGCAACATGTTGGTCTGTGTGTCTCCATAATGGGCTGCACCTGGTCAACCAGGTCTTGTGAGGTTGTTTAATTAGTTCATCTGTTTGTGATAGGCCTATAAATTTCTTGGTTGACCATGAAGCATGTCACTGAGAGAACCTTTTCAGTTGTGTTGCCACGATGGCCAAACACAAATCTGGAAAAGCTGCCCTTTCAAAGTCTCAAGTTCGTGCTCAAACTATTGTCTTGTGCAGGAAAACTTTCAGGGAGGTAGCTCAGGACCTCGGCAGAAGCATATGATGGGTGAAGAAGTGGTGGCAGAGACACCAGAGTTGTGACTCCCTTAAAGACATGTCCCGTGCAGGTCGCCCCTCAGTTCTGAGTTCGAGGGCCAAGGACCTCATCTGCAAGATCAAGACCAATCCTGCCACAGACTCAGTCAAAGACTGAAGAATCTTGTGGAAGCAGTCTCTAAGAGAACCATGATAAACTGGGTCTGAGAGCAACAGAAGACAGCTGATAGCTCACCTTACTAAAAAGCTAAAGGAGAAGCGTCTTGCTTTCACAAAGACGTTTGCTGAAATGACCCCGAGACACTGGGAGGACTGTGTTTTCTCTGATGAGTGTCCTCTCTACTTATTTCCAGCTCTCAACAGTCAAAACGACCGTATTTACACTGATGATAGAATGAAAGTACCACCTTCTGAACAGGTCAAGTTCAGCATCCATTGCATGGTCTGGGGTGTGATGTCATCTTCAGGGTTGTCTGAGTTTCATGTTGTAGCCCAGGGCACCACCATCAACACTGAGTATTATGTTAAGAACATTCTCCAGTCAGTGCTACTTCCTATATTCACCAGGAAGAAGAAATCAGGCCCCGTCACAGCTAGGAAGATGTTCAACAGGCGTGTGGAAATGGTCTTTGTGAAAGATGGTGCCCCCGCTCATACTGCTCGTACTCAGCAGTGGTGTTCTGAGCAGCTTCCTGGCTTTCTGCACAAAGAGGAAAGGCCCCCCAACTCCCTGGACCTCAACCCCATTGAGAACTGCTGGGGTATCCTGAACAGTCGGGTCTTCCACAGCCCATCCCCTACCACCATGAAGCAGCTCAACGTGAGGGCTGTGTGGGAGTGGAGCAACATTGAGCCTTCAGTTCTAAAGAACTTAGTTCATTCTATATCTGACAGGCTGAAGGCAGGAATTAAGATGTGTGGGGGATACACTGGCTTTAGAATAAATTCATTCTGTTGAATATTCACAATCTGAGTTGACTTTTTCTGTGGTGAACGAACTTTTGGGACACGGTGTAAACGTCTTTGTATGTTGAAGACCTTTCTCCTCTCGTCCTCTTGTCTTTGTTTTAGTTTTCTGTTCAATACACCATGACCTGGATGAGTCACTGTCTGTACATTAAGCCAGTGTTCATTATAGAAGTGTAACATGAATATGTTTTAATAGACAGTTAAATAAAACATGTGTCAGTGTCCAAACATATATGAACTAACTGGACATTTTTCTTTCTTTCCTGCAGGTGTGGTTTAAGAAAAAGAAACTCATCCACTGAATGAACAGGAGAGTCACCAGCTGAACTAATAAGTCATCTGATGATTTCTATGCTTCACTTTAGTCTTTAGACTTTAGTTTTTATTCTTGTGAGGGACAGTGAACGTATTCATTGACTCATCTTTTGTTCTCATTTATAAGATTTTTAAGTTCAGGTCAACTTTTTTTCTGTATCGTTTTAACATTCAGGTGCGGAGTTGTGTGTTTTTTTTCTGCTGATGAAGTTTGAAGTTGTTTCTCTTGGTTTCTTACTTTGGTTGATTTCATCCAGACTGAGCTCCTTGATAAACGCTGCTGTAAATATGTGGAGGTTAATCCAGCCTCAGTTTTTAATCTGAAAACTAATTAGTTCAATTCAAGCTGCATCTTTTTCTGATCACACTGTTGGTCGTTGTTCACTGAGTCACACATGGACATTGAGAAAAACACCAGACTTCACTGAACTAAAGCTGTTGTTCTGGAGATGAACACAAATATTATTTAGAGGTGAATATAATGTGACTTTGTTTGATATTATTTTCTACAGCCTGTTGCTTCTTTTTAGGAATTAACATGAGTCTCTCATGTACAGTTCCAAACAGAACATCTATGCTCTTGTTGACTGTCATATCTGAATATATATATATGAGGTATGTTTTTATTTAGAGCTTCAGCTAAATCTGTTTTTATTGCCATTATTCATCAATTATTGCTGAATAAAAGTCAATAATGTGCCTAATCATTTCTTAGAGTCTTGAATGATGTCTTCAAAGTCCAAAGAGAATAACTTTATTAAAGGTCTCCACCGGAAGTGTTTCCAGTGTCTCCAGGTGAGTGTGTTTGATTTGATTTGATTTGATTGTAAATTACATTGAAAAGCAAGTCAGAATCGCTTCAGATCCAGTATTTGGTGATATACAGGACACTCTTCCGGGAAAGGCAGGTATTAAAGGCAAGCTGCCTCACCTTAAATCACAACTCAAGAGAAATAGTTTTGCAACACATGTGTCTGTGAATGATGACCTGAAAGCAGATACTATTAAGAATACAGTTGTTACAATGGCAAAGACAAATACTACATCCTGCCTGTATTGCACAGGTGGTCATGTATTGGAACTGTGTCCACAACTGGGAAAAAGGGCGCACAGAGAGAAACTTGACTTTCTAAAGGAGAAAGGTCTCTGTTTTGGTTGCTTATGTACAGGACATTTGAGCAGGAATTGCGATAGGCGCAGTACTTGCAAACAATGCAACCAAACGCATCCCAGCATTTTGCATGTGGAGAGCAAGTGTAAGGCCACTGAAGGAACTGTAAACCTGCCAAAGAAAAAATTGGAAAATTGTACAACTGTTTCAACTTGTGGTCACACAGGGGCTGGCTACAACAATGGCATGCTTCCCATCCTGCCCGTGCAAGTGAAGTGCATAAAGGGAAATAAGGTGACAAGGACATACGCTTTCCTGGATCCAGGAAGCACTGGAACCTTTTGTTCTGAAAGGCTGGTGAACAAGCTACAAGCAGAAGGGCGAAGAGTTAAAATTCATCTTCGCACCATGGGGCTTGACAAGAAAGTACCAAGCAGCATTATTAACGGCTTAGAAATTTCAGATTTGTCTGGCAAGCACTTCTACAAGCTTACAGAGGTGTTTACACAGAGAGAGATGCCTGTGACCCCAGACAATATCATCAGTGAAGTGGAGATGTCCAAGTGGCCGTACCTCAGAGGAATTCAGATCCCTCGTATAAATGCAGATGTTGACCTATTAATCGGCACCAATGCCTCCAAGTTAATGGAACCGTGGGAAGAGATTAATAGTCACATGGATGGACCATATGCAATTAAAACTCTACTGGGGTGGGTAATTAATGGTCCATTACAAGGAAATGATAGGCAAAATCAAAAAGGTTACCCTGCATTCACCGTCAACAGGATTGATATCGACAGGATAGAGGAATTATTAACCAATCAGTACCATCACGACTTTAACGAGAAAACCTGTACCGACCAAGAGGAGATGTCTCGAGAAGAGAAAAGGTTTATGGAACTTGTGGAAAGCTCTGTGCAGCTTCAAGAGGGACACTACATGCTTAAACTGCCATTTAAAAGGGAACATGTCAGCATGGCGAACAATCTCTGTGTCGCTAAGCAGCGTATTCACGGCCTGAAAAAGAAGTTTAAGAAGAACACAAAGTTTCATGAGGAGTACAGAAACTTTCTTTCGGATATAATTTATAAAGGCTACGCTGAACAAGTGCCACAGCATCAGTTGGATCCATGTGAGGGTAAGGTGTGGTTCCTAACCTCATCATGGAGTGTATCATCCAAGGAAGGGAACACTGCGAGTCGTGTTCGATTGTGGAGCAGAGTTTAAAGGAGTCTCACTCAATAGCCAACTTCTGCAAGGCCCAAACCTGACGAGCACATTGATAGGAGTTCTCATGCGATTCAGACAAGAGCCAGTGGCATTAATGGTGGATATCCAAGCTATGTTTCACCAAGTCAAGGTGGCAGAAGAGCATGTTGACTTCTGAAGATTTTTGTGGTGGCCTGATGGCAACCTGGAGCAGGATCTTGTGGAGCATCGCATGACGGTTCACTTATTTGGAGCAACATCTTCACCTAGCTGCGCATGCTTCACTCTTAGGAGGATTGCAGAGGATAATTGTGCCACTTTTCCGGTAGAAGTTATCGAGACTGTCAACAGAAACTTCTATATGGATGACCTTCTGAAAAGTCTCTCTTCAGAAGAAGACGCTGTCACCATGGTTGATAACCTCAGAACCATTTGCAGCAAGGGAGGGTTTAATCTAACAAAATGGGTCAGCAACAGCCGGAAAGTGCTTCAAAACATTCCAGAAGAGCACATATCAAAAAACCTGTATGAGCTGGATCTGGACAGAGATAAGCTGCCAGTGGAAAGGGCCTTAGGCTTGCAATGGTGTATCGAGATGGACACTTTCAAATTCAAACTGAAAGTCAAACAACAGCCCTACACCAAACGTGGCTTGCTCTCCACAATTAGTTCTGTTTACGATCCATTGGGATTCTTGGCACCTGTCCTACTTCCCGCCAAACTACTGTTGCAAGAGTTGTGTCGCAGCAAATGCGGTTGGGATGACCTGATGCCGCAGTCTTTCCAGCTGAAGTGGAGCCAATGGCTAACAGACTTGGGAATGGTGGCGAAATTCAAGGTCAGCAGGTGTATCAAGCCCAAAGGTTTTGGAAGGATTTCTAGTGCTCAGCTGCATCATTTTTCAGATGCTAGCGAGGCTGGATATGGCACGTTCACTTATCTCAGAATGCAAAACATTAAGAAATTGGTCCATGTTGCTTTCTTGTTTGGCAAAGCAAGAGTAGCCCCGCTGAAACCCATCACCATCCCTCGCTTAGAGCTCACTGCTGCTGTGGTTGCCATTAGAATCGACAAAAAACTTCAGTCAGAACTGCAACTTCCATTGACAGAATCCATATTTTGGACTGACAGCACCGCAGTCCTTAAGTACATTAAAAATTAGGACAAAAGGTTTCAAACCTTTGTGGCAAATAGGGTGACCACAATAAGAGACTTTTCAAATGGTTTGTGTTACGCCCCTGTAAAGGGGAATAATAAATGAAACACAGACACGATGTTGTTTCACTCAAGTCCAGTGTTATAATGGATATTTTCAGAAATTCACAATTTCATCAACATTACATTACCATCAAATCAGCAACTATCATAACAACTGTTATGTCTGAAGGTTTCTAAGTTATACAAATAAATCATGTTTTAAATCTGCTTCAGTTCAAATATAATGAAAAGTGTATAAGAAACAAAGTGTATCACATTCATCATTAAGTATCCTTATTACATGTGGAACATTGCACGTAACCAGGACAACTTCACCTCTGAAGCAACATCACCCGCGCTACACGAGGGGACTAGCAAAGAAGCTACAACAGGTGTAACACTCAAGGAAAACAAAACATATTAGCTCTCAAAGTTACTTCAAACACCAGTATTTCACTTCTGACTCATCTCTTGAAACACAGAAAACATAGAAAACACATCATGAAACCGATAGTGTTTACTTTTCTTACCTGTAAAGGGGAATAATAAATGAAACACAGACACGATGTTGTTTCACTCAAGTCCAGTGTTATAATGGATGAGCGAAAACGCGATCTTCCCCTCTACTACTTTAGCTCAGGCAAAAGCAATCGAACCCCGAACACTGAGAGTTTAGCTTTCAATACACAACAAAGAAGAAACATTCATCAGTTTCCCCAAAATAATATGCGAGATAAATTATGTTTTAAACACAAATTATCACAAATTAACAAACCATTAATATTTTAACATAGCTCACTCTATACTCGTTTGGCTAGGAGACCAGAGTAGCAGATAACAAATCACTCGATCAGCAGATCACAGTGAATTTCACCTTTTTCTTTATACCTTTAACATTACTTGTGATGTGATTTTTAACCATGCACTTTCATGAACTAAAGTATTCTTTTGCTTACTGTTATACAGCATTTTAACATAAGTTTTCAGAATATTCATCATTCATTTTTTTACCATTACATACTCCCCCTCAACAAAGATGTCGTCCTCGACATGAAACGATGAAGGCAGGTGCATAGCAAACAACCACAGCATCCAACAGTTCGTATGTAGACACTTGGTCCACCCAAAGTCCTCGAGTGTGTGCAATGTGTGATGTGTATGGCAGTTCATGCTGCTTCAACAGTTCATGATGAGTATGTGTGTAACACTCTGCTTCTTCAAGAGTCCATGAGTGTATGAGGTGTGTTTGTGAGTGTATGTCGGCATTCAGCTTCTGCAAAAGTCCATGTGAGTGCATATGTAAAACAGTCCATAGTATGCATATGGTTACGCATGCAAAGGCACAGGCTGGTATGTGGGGTATTGGACAAAATCTGGCCACATGGTCCCTGGTTGATGGCCTCTGTAGTGTTGCATAGGGTGGAACCTGTACATGGATCTGGCCGGCGGTCCCATGCTGCAGCAAACTGGATTACCAAACTCATTATAGGTAAACAACTTTGGTGGTCGTCGTTCTCTCCTTGGCCGCCCTTGTGCTTGTTCACTTTCACTTTGACTGTCACCTGGTGGGGGTGATGGAGGTGGCGGTACAGGGTTCTCTCCAAGAAGTTCCAGTTCCTCTGAAGCCTCACCCGTGTCCAGCAATTCAACTCCTCCTGGATCCTCCCTCAGGTGCATCAGTCTTTCCTGTTCCTCTCTTTCTTTGTGATGTACTCCTGTTGTTTCAGAGTCTGATGTCTGGCCAACGTTTCCCTCTCTGTCACATGTCTGTGGGTGTGTATCTTGAGGAGGCTGCTGAGGGAGGTAATAGAACCAGTCGTCCTCTGAGTCCTCATCACTTTCATTCTCTTGCTGAGTCTTTTCATTTGTCTGTTTTAACATTTTCCTCTGTGATCTGGCGACTTTTAGGGGAACTTCCAAAGGCAGATGGTCACAAGGAAGCAAGAGATTGCGATGTAATATCCTGCTATCTCTCACTTTTCCTTGTTCTGGCACAACTTCATAAACTGGAGTATCCTTGTTTACGCGTCGAACAATCTTGTGGATAGTTTCTTCCCAATGACTGCGTAGCTTGCCAGTGCCTCCTCTTGGTGTCAAGTTTCTAACCAGAACGCGATCTCCTGGTTCCAGCTCTGATGTCCTTACTTTGCGATCATGGTTTCTTTTACCTCGTTCAGCTGACTTTCTTGCACTGTTTTTGGTTATTTCATAGGCTTCTTGCATCCCTTCTCGCCACCTTCGCATGTACTCTCTGTGGTCAGGCGTACCTGTTTCAGGTCTCAGGCGGAAGAGTATGTCGACAGGCAGTCTTGGAGTTCTTCCAAAAAGGAGATAAAAGGGAGAAAAGCCAGTGACTTCACATCTTGTACAGTTATATGAAAAAATCAACTTGTTCAATGAGTCCTTCCAGTTCGATTTCTCTTTTTCCGTCAGTGTTTTTAGCATCTGTATCAGTGTCCGGTTGAAGCGTTCAACTTGGCCATTTCCTTCGGGGTGGTATGGCGTTGTCCGTGAACCAAGCACTCCCGAGGTCTGTTTCAGTTGTGCGAGGAGCTGGTTTTGGAATTCACCCCCCTGGTCATGATGGATGCGTTGAGGGAATCCAAATTTCAATGCATAATCATTGAAAAGCTTGTCTGCTACTGTTTTCGCTGATTTGGAGGTTGTAGCGTAAGCTTGGGCAAATCTTGAGAAATGATCAATGATAACCAATACATACTCATACCCACCAGCACATTTGTCAAGGTGTAGGAAATCAATGGAGACCAATTCAAAGGGCTGGGTGGTGACAATGTTGGTCAGGGGTGCTCTAGGCTCTCGGCTGGGTTTCTTTTGCTTCAGACATGAGCAGCTTCGAGCCACATAGTGTTCAATGTCCTGTTGCATATAAGGCCAAAAGAAGCGTTCTCTTACCAGTGAGGTGGTTCTGTCAACTCCTTGGTGCCCCATATTATTATGCAGTTCTTTCAAAACAGTTGCTTTGTACTTTTCTGGCAGAACAAGCTGTGTTCGCGTGGCTGTTTTCCGGTACAGGATGCCATCATCATTTATGGTGAGTTTTTCCCATTCACGTAACAGTCTTTTACATTGTGCACTGAATGATTTTAACTGTTTGTTATCAGGTCTTTTATTTAACAGACGACACTCAATCACTGGGCCGATATTTTTATCTTCCTTCTGAGCTTGACAAATCTCTGCAGGCAAGAGAGGCTGATGTTCTGACTGTTTCATGTCTTTGCACTGAGCTGACAGAGCCATGGACCATACTGGATTAGGACTTGGGTCCTCAACTGACTGTACCACTGCTTGTACTGAACGAGATGACAGTTCCTCAGTGCAGGTCTTCAACATGGTGTCGATGTCTACTGGCATCCTCGAGAGACTGTCAGCATCAACATTTTCTCTTCCTGACCGGTATCTTATGGTGAGGTGAAAATCTGCTAATTCAGCAACCCACCGGCATCCAGTTGCATTCAGCTTGGCTGTGGACAGAACATAAGTGAGCGGATTATTATCCGTGTACACAGTGCATGATGAGCCGATCAAATAGTCCCTAAATTTTTCACACACGGCCCATTTAAGGGCAAGGAACTCCAATTTTCCGGAATGTAGGTGGTAATTCTTCTCAGCTGCAGTGAGGGTTCGGGATGCGTATGCTATTACTCGCATTTTTTCCTCCTGTTCTTGATACAATACTGCCCCCAGGCCCAGGTTGGATGCATCAGTATGTAGGACAAACGGTTTACTGAAGTCAGGAAAGGCAAGTATCGGTGGCTCCACTAGATGATCCAGAAGTTCCTCTAGTAAGTGCTGATGCTCCTCTGTCCATACAATGGGCTGGCTAGAGGGTGCTCCATTGTTTTTCCTTTTCGTTTGTCTCGTTCTTGTTCCATGTTTATTACTGTTTTGTACATCAGCAGGGGTTCTCAAGAGGTCGTACAGAGGAGCAGCTATTTGAGAGAAGTTACGAATGTACTGGCGATAGTAACTGAGGAGACCCATGATGGCTCTTAATTCTCCCACAGTAGTTGGTTGCTTGTCTTTGAGGGCTCTGACAGCTATGGTGTCCGCAGGGTCGATTTTGCTGCCCTCTGATGAAACAACCCGCCCAAGATAGCGGACCTCTCGACGAAACATCTCACACTTGGCCGGCTTCAACTTTATGCCACACCCTGCCAAACGCCTCAGCACAGTCCTGACATTTTCAACATGACCTTCAAATGACTGACTGAACACAAGGATGTCATCAAGATATGGAATACAAATCTGATCTCGAATCCCCTCCAGGCACTCTTCCATGCATCGCTGGAAGGCAGCGGGTGCGTTCATCAAGCCAAAGGGAATTCGGATCCATTCATATAAGCCCCAGGGGGTCACGAAAGCAGTGAGGGGCTGACTCTCTTCCGCCATGAACCCCTGATGGTAGGCCTTCCCTTGGTCCAAGAGCGAAAACCATGAGTGACCACCCAGGCCGTCCATAATGTCTTGGACCCTGGGGATGGGCTGACGGTCTGGTACAGTCTTGTGATTTAACTGACGGTAATCTATACACAGGCGTAAAGTTCCATCTTTTTTTCGAACGCACACAACTGGGGATGCATAGGATGAGTTTGATTTGCGCACCCAACCTTGTGCGATGAGGTCATGTAAGTAACTCTTCATCTCTTGATAGAGTGGTTTTGGAACAGAGATGTAAGTTTTGGCCACAGGTTCAATGTCTTTCAGCGAGATGGAGAGCCGCAGATTCTCAATACAGCCAATGTCGTCATCCGACTTGGAGAAAGAGTCTGACTCTTCTCTTAACATTTGTTTAACTACTTCTCTTTCAGATGGGCTGAGATGATTCACATCGACGGGGGGATCCCATTCACCACAAGAGGTTTGTTCTTCCTTTACTTCCACCTTACTCACCATTACTGGAGGAGAGGTACATCGTTCGAAGATCATCGGTGGATAAACTGCATGAATCTGCTGCACTGTCCCAATAAGAGTTCTGCCGCTGAGCACCATATCATGGTCTGTTGGATTCTGCACATCCACAATTATGAATGGTTTTGCCCCTTTTTTAAGCATCACAACAGTATCAGTGAATTCAAGACCCTCTGGCCACTGTGGATTAACATTCGGCTCAAAAATCAGTGTTGTGTCATCTTGCAAGGGTGCTGTCTGAACACGGCAGTCTACCTTTACAGATGTGTGTTTGGGGACATGCACTCGTTCTCTGGTCGTCTTGACTACATATTCATGTGATCTCTGTTCTGCAGTAACTTGTTCTACAAAAACTTTAGCCTGATCCAGTTCAAAGCCAGGAAAAGCTGCTTGGACAGTTTTAATAAGCTGCTGTTGGTCAGTGGCGTTGTTCTGCTGAAGCTCAGTATCAACAATCAGTCCAATAACATTTGAGCCAATGATCGGTCGTGCAAGATTGGCACCTTTAGTAACCAGGGTGGGAACAGCGACCTCTGTTGTGGGTACTCCCTCTGCAGCCAATCTAAATGCCACCTCTATCCATCCTATGTATGGCATTTCTTCTCCATTAGCGGCGATGAGGTTTAAAGTGTCATTGGCATCAATAATGTCAGAAATGTCTCTCAGTATTGCATGTGGTAAGTGCTCTGTTTTCCAAAGTTCACTCACTACAGTCACTTGTGAGCCAGAGTCCCATAAGGCTCTAACCGGTTGGTCTTGAATGTAGCAGTCAACAAGATATTTCCTTCCTACCAGGGGAGCAGTTTTAATTAGTTTTCTCTTTCGTGCTGTGGCTCGGATTGTATTACATGAGGTTTTGAAGCACTGATTTCTGTGGACGATCCAGTGTTCATGTTGACATGCTTTGGAGCAGTATAATACACCTTTACATGCTGCACATTGTCTCAGCCTCACCTTACTTCCATGCGCACCGCAGTGTGTACAATGTTGGGGCACTGTTGATGAAGTGGTCACTCCCGGCCCCGCGGGGGTGGCCCTTGCCCGTTTAAAGTGTCCCCTCTGAATTGTCCAGATCTGCTCATCCTGCAACCAGCTGCAAAGTGCTCATTACTGCCACATCTGAAGCAGTGAATACAGTCTTCAACATTTTCCTGCTCACAAGCATAACATCTCCTTCTACGGCGCGGTGCGGGTGTGGGGAGAGGGCGTTGACTGACATATCTTTGATTGGATGGAAGATAGCCGTGTCGAGCTGCAGGGGCTGGAGCAGACCAATGTCTCTGTGGTTGGTCATAGTGGACTGGTGGTGGCACTGGATCTGGGTGCTGTCTGGGTGGATAAGAAGGGTGCTGCATGGACTCTTTAATGGAAGCCACTTCAGCTTTGAGGTCCTTTAAGAGAGACATGTTAGCTTTCATTTCCTGCAGTTCTGAGAGAATGTCAGCTTGATTCTTACCATGACCTGGCTGGTTTGTTTTTTCTTTCTTTTCAGCAGGAGTATGGTCAGACTGAGCCGAGTGAACAGCTACAGATCGTTGTGGTGTTGTCATTTTCCTCTTGTCTTGCCTCTCACTTTCATGAGTACAGGCTGTATTCAGTTTTTCAAACAGGACTTCATCAGAAACATTGGCTTGTTCCAGATATGGCTGGAGATCTCGTTTGACATTATCATTCTGTAGGCCAGTCAGCACTGAGTGAAGAAACATGTTCTGTACTAGCACTGGATCATATCTTAGGCCTGACTCCGACTCTTGTGAGGCAAACAGAATCTTCTGCCTTAGATCTAGAGCACGGATGAGAAAATTTTGAGGCGTCTCCTTTATGCCCTGAACTTCAGATGACAGCTGTTTGTATAATTCTGTTGCGCTCTTCTCTTGAAAATGACATCGAAGTATCCTTCTAAGTGTTGGTAATTTGAGGTCACCTTTCCCCTCTAAGTAACTGCGTAGCTGCATTCCAGGAACAATGGCTCTTACGACAGCATCAACAATTTCAGTTTCAGAAAAGCCCTTGAGGAGGCCATATTCAATTTGCCGCGCTAGACTGGAAAATGTAAGCCGGTCCTTCTGTCCAGGTTCTCCAATTTGGCCTAAGATTTTGAATTCCTTGTGCCAGAAGGAAGGTGCAAAGTGGTGAGCTGTGTTTTGTGTTACCTGTTCGGTATGGCCATTGTTGTTGGCGTCTGTTCTCTTCTCGTCGTCTCTTTTCTCCTTTGTAAGGGCTAACTGCAGCTGCAAAGCCTCGATTTCCTTTAATAGTTTTTTTTCCTCTTCATCTTGTTTTTTCTGCTGCTCCTTTGCTTGTCTTTCTACACTGGCATTAGATGCAGCCTGTAGCTCGTGGATTTTGTCTTGGAGATGGAGCAAATCAGCCATCCCTTGATCCTCAAGTTTCGCTAACTCTCCTCGCTGGATGTAGCTTGTAATTAGCGTGATGAGAGCCGTCCGTCCCTTCTCGCTAACTTGCTCAAGCTCTGCTCCGGTGATAAAGTATTCACACAGTTCCCTTAAACTTTCTCTTGACAGCACACACAGTTCTCTTATAACCCCGAGTTGCAATTTCTCTAACTCTGTAGACTCCATTCTCTTAGCAGGTGGGTATTAGCGACGGCGTGGTACCGACTAATCTCTGTAGCTGTAGCTTTCCTGGTATGTAACAATACCTCAGTTAGCATGCAGCCGAAGGTGGTCGACTCCTCGCTTGCTCCGAGCTCTGGGTTGTTGTTTTTTTTTTTTTTTTTTTTTTTAGAAGGGATGTGTGACGGCTGGGGACACCTCTGCTCGATGCCTATCCGCGCTGCACACTATCCCAGCGGTGCCTCCAGAAAATGTTACGCCCCTGTAAAGGGGAATAATAAATGAAACACAGACACGATGTTGTTTCACTCAAGTCCAGTGTTATAATGGATATTTTCAGAAATTCACAATTTCATCAACATTACATTACCATCAAATCAGCAACTATCATAACAACTGTTATGTCTGAAGGTTTCTAAGTTATACAAATAAATCATGTTTTAAATCTGCTTCAGTTCAAATATAATGAAAAGTGTATAAGAAACAAAGTGTATCACATTCATCATTAAGTATCCTTATTACATGTGGAACATTGCACGTAACCAGGACAACTTCACCTCTGAAGCAACATCACCCGCGCTACACGAGGGGACTAGCAAAGAAGCTACAACAGGTGTAACACTCAAGGAAAACAAAACATATTAGCTCTCAAAGTTACTTCAAACACCAGTATTTCACTTCTGACTCATCTCTTGAAACACAGAAAACATAGAAAACACATCATGAAACCGATAGTGTTTACTTTTCTTACCTGTAAAGGGGAATAATAAATGAAACACAGACACGATGTTGTTTCACTCAAGTCCAGTGTTATAATGGATGAGCGAAAACGCGATCTTCCCCTCTACTACTTTAGCTCAGGCAAAAGCAATCGAACCCCGAACACTGAGAGTTTAGCTTTCAATACACAACAAAGAAGAAACATTCATCAGTTTCCCCAAAATAATATGCGAGATAAATTATGTTTTAAACACAAATTATCACAAATTAACAAACCATTAATATATTAACATAGCTCACTCTATACTCGTTTGGCTAGGAGACCAGAGTAGCAGATAACAAATCACTCGATCAGCAGATCACAGTGAATTTCACCTTTTTCTTTATACCTTTAACATTACTTGTGATGTGATTTTTAACCATGCACTTTCATGAACTAAAGTATTCTTTTGCTTACTGTTATACAGCATTTTAACATAAGTTTTCAGAATATTCATCATTCATTTTTTTACCATTACATTTGCAGTGGAAATACATTCCCTCTTCACTGAATCCTGCAGACGATGCTTCAAGAGGTTTGAAGGCAGAAAATCTGGCCACCCAGAGATGGATTGAGGGTCCAGAGTTTCTATGGGAACCTGAGGAAAAGTGGCCAATATGCCCTACCGACATCCCTATTCCTGCTGACGACCCAGAAATAAAACGGAAAGTCATGGTGAATGTGACTATTCTGGACAGTGTGAATGCCACTCATCAGCTGATAACCTATTTTTCTGACTGGCAACGGTTAAGGGTCGCTGTAGCCTGGTTCCTCAAACTGAAAGACATTCTGTTGAAATTAAGTAAGAAAAGAAAACAGTTGCAGCATGCAATCACTACTGCTAGTGGAGCAGCATCATTGGACGTGCATAAAACAATGCAAGCCTTCAAAGCTTCGCTTAGTAATCAAAGGATGACACTGAATGATATTTCGTGTGCCGAAATCGCAATAATTTCCTTTTGCCAACGAGAGGTGTTCCATCAAGAAATTGCTGTGTTAATGAACAATGCAGAAATAAAGAAAGGAAGCACCATTTACAAGCTCGATCCAGTCTTGGAAGGAGGTCTTCTCAGGGTTGGAGGTCGACTAAATAAAGCATCCATGCCTGAGGACGTAAAGCACCCCCTCATCTTGTCTAAAACCCAGCATGTCTCCTACTTAATACTCCGTCACTTTCACGAAAAGCTAGGCCATGGTGGAAGAAATCAAGTTCTTTCCAAAGTAAGGAAGAAATACTGGATTACAAATGCCAATTCTCTCGTAAGAAAAGTAATATCAAAGTGCAAATTTTGCATCCGTTACAGAGGAAAAACCGGAGAGCAAAAAATGGCAGATTTACCCATAGAAAGAATTGTCCCTGATCTTCCTCCCTTTACTAATGTTGGCGTGGATTATTTTGGGCCCATCGATGTGAAAAGAGGACGCAACATAGTAAAACGGTATGGAGTGATCTTCACTTGCATGGCAAGTAGAGCCGTTCACTTGGAAGTAGCCTACTCTCTCGACACGGACTCTTGCATTAATGCTCTTAGAAGATTCATCTGTAGAAGAGGACAAGTTTCTCATATGAGATCCGACAATGGAACAAACTTCGTGGGAGCAGAAAGGGAGCTAAGGGAAGCCATAGCCTCTTTAAACCATAACCACATTGAAGGAGCCATGGCACAAAGAGGAATTAAGTGGAGCTTCAACCCACCTGCTGGTTCGCACCATGGCGGTACATGGGAACGTATCATTCGGATGGTCAGAAAAATTTTAAGTTCTGTCCTCCGTCAACATATCTTGGACGACGAAGGGTTTCAAACTGTGCTCTGTGAAGCCGAGGCAATACTAAACGATCGCCCCATTACAAAACTGGCTGAAGATCCAAATGATCTCGAAGCACTGACCCCAAACCACTTGCTTCTCATGAAAGGAAAGCCAGTCCTTCCTCCAGGATTGTTTGCAAAGACAGATCTTTATTCAAAAAGAAGATGGAAGCAAGTTCAGTATATTGCTAATCTTTTCTGGAAAAGATGGGTTCATGAATATCTCCCATTACTGCAAGAACGACAAAGATGGTCAAAGGCAAGGAGAAGTTTTATGCCTGGAGACATTGTTATAGTCGTGGATTCCACAGCACCAAGAGGATCTTGGCTGCTTGGACGGATATTTGAAACCTTTCCAGATAAAAAGGGCCTTGTGCGTTCTGTCAGGCTTCAAACTAAGACAAGTGTAATTGAAAGACCTATAACTAAAATATGTCTACTCTGTGAAGCTGCAGAATAATATCGATATCAACAGCCAGTACTGATTAATCATGCAATAAGCAACCATTTGTAAAGTATGAATGTATAATGGCATTGGTTTATTGTTTGTGGCTCTTTACTATTGTTTGTTTATAATTGCTTTGTCTTCTGCCAGAAGCAATTAGGGGCTGGCGTGTAAGAGCCACATATTCTTTATGAGGGTTATTTTCCTCCGAGCCACCGGGGGGCAGTACCAGTCAAGCTTGGTTGAATTTCATGCGGCCGTATGGTGGCTACAGGTGTTTTTAAGTTTGGTTTAATTTGTGTTTCGTGGCTGTAGTGGAGCAGGCCAACAGTTTTTCGACTGTACTTGAGTTTATTATTTTCAACCGTTTTGTTTTTCAATATTATCAGAGAAAGAAAATAAAAGGACATTTAACCTAACGGACTATTGATTATTATTTTTATTTTTAAACGAGTACACGTCCTAACAGCTTCATCCACTAGCAGCCAGTAGCGGCTAAATAGGGTCTAGCCACTACAGCGTCCATCAGTCAATGTGTTTTACTATATACAGTTGATGGCTTTAATCCAATTCCTTCATTTTGGTAGCCGTTAGCCGCATATAGCATATACAGTATGATATAAATATGCATATAGTTAGGCGAGCTCTGATGTGTGTGTCACTATAATCGGTGTGCCAGGAAATCGTGCATGTTTGGAGTGAGAACCGCGATTAGAGACAAGAACCTAAGGTCAGTCGCCACCAAGTGGTCAGGTGTCTGAACTGCAGTCTGTCAAAATGACTGATGGCCTTCAGATTTTGTTTTAAGAAAATGGTCAGTGACGGAAAATCTTTGGTTAATGCAACCCCTGCTATTACCACTACAACTTCATTCATTTTATTACTTTTAGGAAACAGTAATTGTCCCAGTTTCTACATTTCATCCTGATAACATAATTCTTTCTTTGTTTTTTTTTTCTTTTTTTTTATCTCAGAGTTTGAAATGTCCCCGGATTTCATTTCAGAAATCTGGTCACCTTACCCTACATAGGGAAATACATGTAGTGCACTACATATTGAGCTCAACAGAAAAAAAAATCGGACACTTTCGGACACTTCTCTTGGCGCTGGTAATTACGTCATCGCTGTCGCTTAATTAAAACGTACCACATTAACATCGTCTCACATAATATTTGTCCCTTTACTACTGCATTTTTATTAAATTAGAGTCTTTTGGTTCGAAATGTCATCTTAGCGCAAACTGCTGCCGACACAGCACCACTCTCACAAGAACATTAGGCAAAAAATAAAATAGAAACTGCTCCCGTGGCCACAAACTTCACACCACAGACATAATTTATACATAGAAACGTAGGAAAATTTGTCTTCTCGCTCACAATTTGTCTGCTAAAGCTGTAAGTCTTACAGTTTTGGCATGAGACGCAAAGATGTGCCAGCAAACCCCTTCCTCGCTCCATAGACTGCAATGTTAAATTTCTGGAGCAAAGCAGAAGCAATCCTTTGTTTTAAATCGCTTTAAATAGCTCACATTTCTACATTTTACCCACAAACTGCATATCTAGACGTTCAGGAAAGCCGCAAGATGCCCAAAGTGAAGTCGGTTCAATGATTGGACACACGGTTTGGCCACAAACCTGTTCGAGGCCGTCCTGTTCGAGGCCGTCCTGTTCGAGGCCGTGGTTTCAGCATTTTCGCTCACTCTAGCCGTTTTCTAACTGAAATTCAAACTGGTAACCGTGGCAACCAGGGGCTCCACAGAAAGAGGCGGGAAAACATAAGTAACTGGTCTGTAGGGCGGCCATTTTGGGGCAATGTTAATGGAAACAGGTTAATGAAGCATTTTTCTTTTGTTCCCCACAAAAACTATGGCATCATTTACTTTGATTGTTGTGCTTATGTCTCTTTGCCCTTAAAACATCCAAAGAGTCATAGCAGCCCCAATTCCTCTGTGATGCGTTTAAGTGCTAAGCTGATATTATCAGCTGTATGCTGCCCATGGAAAGTGTGGGTTTCCAAAACAAATTCCATCATTTTCCAGTTTTCAGTGAGTTGACATGTTACAGTCAAATATGCTTCTGTGGACACTGAACCTGTGTCATATCAGTGGTGAGTACATCACTATGTACAGACACAACTTCCAAGATGGCGGCATCGGTGCGTTCACGTTTGTCTGCGTAGTTTTACCTGTGTCTGTATCTGTGTTTTAACACATGTGATGGTCTATCTGACTCAGAATAACTTTCATCTTGGGCCTCAGAACTATCAACGTGGTGATGGTAAACAGTAAACAGCAACATAGACTCTATAATAGCGAAACAAGCTGGTCCAGCTGGACCAAGACCAAGATGGCGGCGCGAGAACATCGCGCGGCTCAGCGTCTCCCCAGTTTTTGCAATTTTGCAGTTTTATTCCTGCTCATCTCGGGTCTGTTTGGACAAAACAACTGTGCCTTTACATCATACACCCGGTATGAGCTTTTGGAGATCGGATTACGTTTCTCGGACACTTTTATCACCGATCTCCCTTCCATCCCGGAGATCGCCAGAACACCGGTGGCTTCGCACTCTACCCGGCCGGGCGGAAGTGCTCGCAGGCGGCGCAGAGATCGTAAACAACGGCGAGGGAAACGCGGAGGGCTAAAAGCAAGGCTAAGACTTACACCACACCGGCTTCCCTTGCCCAGCATCTTCCTCGCTAATGTTCGGTCTTTGGCTAACAAGATGGACGAGATACGACTGCGCCTCACTCACAGTAAGAGACTTTTGGACTGCAATGTCATGATTCTCACCGAAACATGGCTACACGGCGGTGTACCGGACAGTGCTATCGAGCTTGACGGACGCCACACACACCGGGCGGATAGATCAGCTGATGACTCCGGCAAGACCAGAGGCAGAGGTTTGTGCATTTATGTCAACAAAGCTTGGTGTACAGACTCTGTTACTCTTGGAAGCCACTGCTCAGCTAACCTGGAGTTTCTCATGGTTAAATGTAGACCTTTCTATCTGCCACGGGAATTTACATCCACCATCATCACTGCTGCTTATATTCCACCGGATGCTAATGCTAAGCTCGCAATGAACGAACTTTATGCGGCCATTAGTAAACAACAGACTGACCACCTGGAGGCGGCTTTTATTGTTGCGGGTGATTTTAATCACTCAAACTTAAAGACTGTACTCCCCAAATTCCACCAGCATGTTTCCTGCCACACCAGAGGAAACAAGACTTTGGACCATGTTTACACTAACATGGCTGCCGCTTACACCGCGACCCCCCTCCCCCACATCGGACAGTCAGATCACCTTTCTTTGTTCCTCACCCCCAAATATTCACCCCTCATCAACCGTGTCAGGCCATCAGTGAGGACCATCAAGGTGTGGCCAGCAGAGACAGACTCTGTACTCCAGGACAGGTTTCAACACACAGACTGGAGTACGTTTGCTTCTCAAGCCACCTGTGGCTCACACTTGGACATTGACAATTATGCCTCCTCTGTTATGGACTACATCACCACCATCATTGATGACGTCACGACAGAGAAACAGATCACCACCTACCCCAACCAGAAGCCATGGATGAACAAGGAGGTGCGGCTCCTGCTGAAGGCCCGTAATGCTGCCTTCAGATCAGGGGATGCACAGGCCTACAGCACATCCAGGGCAAACCTGAGGAGGGGCATCAAGAAGGCCAAGCACTGCTACAAGCTGAGGATAGAGGGTCACTTTTCCAACTATGACCCCCGACGCATGTGGCAAGGCATCCAGGCCATCACAGACTACAGGCCCAGCAACCCCACCCCCACAGCCACGGATGTCTCCTTCCTGAACGAGCTAAACCACTTCTATGCTCGCTTTGAGAGAGACAACAGAGACACCGCCACCAAGACAACGCTCCCTGCAGACCACCAGCCCCTCTCGCTCTCCCCCACTGATGTCCACACGGCACTGAGCAGAATCAAGGCACACAAGGCTGCTGGACCAGACGGCATCCCAGGACGTGTGCTCAGAGCATGTGCGGAGCAGCTCACTGGGATCTTCACGGACATTTTCAACCTGTCCCTCGCCCAAGCAGCTGTGCCAACATGCTTTAAAGCGACATCCATCGTGCCAGTGCCAAAACACTCCAAGCCGACATGCCTCAACGACTACCGCCCTGTAGCACTCACACCTATCATCATGAAGTGCTTCGAGCGACTGGTCCTGGCGCACCTGAAGGACTCCCTCCCTCCCACACTGGATCCACATCAGTTTGCTTACCGTAGCAACAGGAGCATAGACGATGCAGTCTCCACAGCACTGCACTCTGTGCTCTCACATCTGGACAATAACCACACCTATGCACGTTTGCTGTTCATTGACTTCAGCTCAGCATTCAACACGGTCATCCCCTCCAAGTTAATCACCAAACTTGGAGCCCTGGGCACCAACACCGCCCTCTGCAACTGGATCATGGACTTTCTGACCAACAGACCACAACACGTGAGGTCAGGCCACATCTGCTCCACCACTGTCACACTCAACACCGGTGTGCCACAAGGCTGTGTGCTGAGCCCCTTCCTGTACTCCCTCTTCACCCACGACTGCAGACCTGTGCATGGATCCAACTCCATCATCAAGTTTGCAGACGACACCACCGTGATTGGTCTCATCACTAACAACGACGAGACAGCCTACAGAGAGGAGGTACAGCACCTGACCACATGGTGCGCCGACAATAACCTGCTCCTTAACACCAGCAAGACCAAGGAGCTCATTGTGGACTTCAGGAAGGAGAGAAGAAGCACGCATGACTCCATTCACATGAACGGAATGGCCGTCGAACGTGTCTCCAGCTTCAAGTTCCTGGGGACCCACATCTCAGAGGACCTGTCCTGGACCACCAACACCTCCAGCCTGGTCAAAAAGCTCACCAGCGCCTCTTCTTCCTGAGGACTCTGAAGAAGAACCATCTGTCTTCAGCCATCCTGGTGAACTTCTACCACTGCGTGATCGAGAGCATCCTAACAAACTGTGTCACAGTCTGGTACGGAAGCTGCTCTGCTGCGGAGCGCAAACACCTGCAGCGCGTAGTGAAAACTGCCCAGCGCATCACAGGAACTCCACTCCCTGCCATTGAGGACGTCCAGAAGAAGCGCTGTCTGCGTCGTGCCCGCAGCATTTTGAAGGACCCCTCCCACCCGGCACATGGACTATTTTCCCTCCTGCCCTCTGGCAGGCGTTTCAGAAGCCTCCGGACAAGGACCAGCAGACTGAGGAACAGCTTTTTCCCCAGAGCTGTGACCTTACTGAACTCTGACCCCCACTGACACACCAATTCACAGTCACTCAGTCACTGACCAAAGACTTTTACACCATCACACTGCACTATTGGACTACTCTGCACATGCTCACTTTCACTTATACAATCTGTTTGCACAGTACTATGTACCGAACATTGCACTAGTCTAGTAACTTAGATAGCCACTGCTATTATTTATTTTTGCACTATAAGTTGCTCATGTCATCTGTCTTTGTATCGCCTAATTTATCATCTGCCATCTCCTCTATTGTAAATTATGTTATGCTAGTTCCTGTTTATAGTCTTCTCCCACTTAACGAACAATCCATCTGTATAATATGTTCATAGTACCTCCCCCAATCATTATGTATATCTTGCTCATTAACCTGTATATATGGTCTCACCTGTACATAGCTTCTGATCTGTAAATATTGTCCATACACTGTAAAAACAACATGTAACATACTTTTTATATACCACAATATTTATGCCACATGCACTTTACTGCCTATTGCACTTCTGGTTGGATGCTAAACTGCATTTCGTTGCCCTGTACATGTACATGTGTAATGACAATAAAGTTGAATCTAATCTAATCTAATCTAATCTAATCAACAACATGAGACCGGTTTACCTGTTGCTCGCTTATCTGCTGAGCTCACCGGCTGTGGACGCTCTGGGACCTGGTGATGGATCATTTGTATCTTCACGGATTATTCTCCCAAATTCGGCAACTATGCTGCTTTCTGATACCGGTGGTTTTGGGTCAATCCGCATGACTCCATCAGGCTTCCTTGACTGCTCTACTGCGACCCTGAACAAGTACGACCGGTTCCCTTGGACAGAAACACGGCAGTTTCAATCCATTTCCTACAGGCGCAACTATGGAGTTGGCACCACCCGCCTAACAAGATCAGCAGGCTTTTGGATTACTCTACTTTTGTTCCTATCAGGTAACATCCATCCCAACCCAGGCCCAGAACTGATCGAACTTTTAAATCCTGGCAATTTAAAAAATAGCAGTGGCTTGTGTTTTATTCATGTCAACGTGCGCAGCCTAATTAATAAAATCGACGCTATTCGTCTGTGGGCTAAACTGACAGAAAGTGATATAATTTTCTTATCAGAGACGTGGCTTAAACCATCAATCATGATCAATATGATTCACATCGAAGGGTACGATCTCTATAGGATGGATCGCGTGAGTAAAGGAGGGGGAGTAGCCATATATGTCAAGGCATTATTGAACTGTTGTTCTGTCGAAACAATAACAAAGCCAAAGTTCCTTGAACTATGTGCCATTAAATTAAATCTCCCCAATGGCGCATTTCTGACTGTGGTAGGATGCCACCGCCCACCTACGGCTGCAGCTTGAGCAACTGCCATGCTGTCTGACTTCTTGCATAATCTGTCCAACGAATATATTGTCATAGGAGACTTGAACTGGGACTAGCTGTCGACTTCATCAGCGTTAAGAGACCTATGTGATACGTTGCACCTGACACAACTAGTACAGTCACCTACACATCTCAACTCAAAACGAATGGACAAGTCTACATTAAATGATGTTATTCTGACTAATGCTCCACATAAGTATTCGGCTGCTGGAGTTTTCTGTAATGATGTCAGTGATCACTGTATGATTGGCTGTGTCAGAAATTGTAAACGGATTAAAACCAAGCCACGGTTTATCTTTATACGAAATTATAAACGTTTTAATGAACAATCTGAATAATCTGAGTGATCTAAACTTAGTCTGTGCTATGGATGATGTTGAGCTGGCCTGGTCTTATTTTAAAAAAACCTTTTTAGCCATAGTTGATAAACATGCCCCTATTAGAAGATATACAGTGAAGGGCAGAGATAATCCTTGGTTTAATGACTCTATTGCAACTGCTATTAGAGATAGGAATGAAGCATGGATCAAAGCAAAAAAAAAAAAATAATAATGATAAATGTTGGTTAAATTATAGGGTATTAAGAAACAAATGCACACGACTAATAAAAAGTACAAAAAGTGAATATTATCTGAATTTAATTAATGAAAACCTTAATGACCCCAAAAAGTTTTGGAAAACAATTAAATCTTCTTCAGGTGACGTGCCACCCCCCACTATCCCTGAAGTTATAATAACAAGCCAGGGTGAAGTAAGGGGTAAACAAAATATAGTAGATGCCTTCAACAAGCACTTTATTAATGCAGGAATAGCTACTCAGTCAACACTCCCAGTCAACCCCACGGATAGTGTAACCTCCAGGCTGGGAAAACACATCTCAGACTCCCGTACCATCAGCACGGGTTCCCCTCAAGGCTGTGTCCTTTCTCCTCTGCTCTTCTCCCTGTACACCAACAGCTGCACCTCCAGTCACGAGTCTGTCAAGCTCCTGAAGTTTGCGGATGACACCACCCTCATCGGGCTCATCTCAGGTGGAGATGAGAGCGCCTACAGACTGGAGATTGACCGCTTGGTGACTTGGTGACAATCTGGAGCTGAACGTCTCCAAAACAGTGGAGATGATTGTGGATTACAGGAAGAACACAGCCCCACTCCTCCCCATCATCCTGTCTGACTCTACAGTCAACACTGTGGAGTCCTTCCGTTTCCTGGGCACCATCATCTCCCAGGACCTCAAATGGGAGCTAAACATCAGCGCCCTGATCAAAAAAGCACAGCAGAGGATGTACTTCCTGCGGCAGCTGAAGAAATTCAACCTGCCAAAGACAATGATGGTTCACTTCTACACTGCCATCATTGAGTCCATCCTCACCAGCTCCATCACCACCTGGTATGCTGCAGCCTCTGCTAAGGACAAGAGCAGACTGCAGCGTGTCATTCGCTCTGCAGAGAAGGTGATTGGCTGCAGTCTGAAGTCTCTGGACGAGCTGTACGCTTCCAGGACTCTGAAGCGTGCAGCTAAGATTGTGGCTGATCCCTCTCACCCTGGACATGGACTATTCAACAGACTCCCCTCTGGCAGACGGCTGCGATCCATCGAGTGTAGGACCACTCGCATGGCGAACAGTTTTTTCCCATCCGCAGTCCGTCTGCTGAACAATACCAAGCCCCCCCCCTGAACACATCAATCTCACCATCACCCCACAGTTCTGGTGGAATATATATACTGTGTATATATTTTGTAGTTTTTGTATTTTTGTATTTTAAATATAGTTTCTATATTTATTTTATTTTATTCTATTTTATTTTGTTTTTATGCGTACCAACACCAAGGCAAATTCCTTGTATGCACAAACATGCTTGGCAATAAAGTCCTTTCTGATTCTGATTCTGATTCTGATCACAGACTTGTCTAATGCAAGTTTAAATAATTTCAACTTTACTTCTATATCTGTCTCCGAAGTACGAAAGGCTCTGTTAGGCCTGGACTGTAAAAAATCTGCTGGCCCAGACCAGATTGATCCATACTTTCTCAAAACTGCTGCAAACTTGTGTTAGATATAAAAGAGTTAAGGAAGGAAACAGTACAGGACTGAAAGAGGTGTCCTTCTTTCCTTCTTGTACTGTTCAGATATGTCATTATCTACTGCTTCGCTTCAGCTTGCTCACTAGATAAGAGGCACCACATGCATAATTCACCTTGAAGACATCAGTTAGGGCTGGCGCCGACCTCGGCCACACATAGAATACCACTGATACACGACAGGCCGCGCTCCTCCTATTGGTCCCGGGTGGAGCCCAGATAGAATAAAACCTGTGTGCAGACTCAGTTAGGGGCTTCTCTTCTCTACCCTTAAGGTGGTTAAGTTGAAGTCTCAGTGCTGATGCTGTACCTATTCTCTGCGTGTCAAATAAATTGTTGAATTGGAGAGAAGTTGTTGGGTGCTCTATTCGTAGTTGGACTAACCTTTCCAATAGGTATAAAGAACCTGGGCTGAAGGAGAGGAATACATTCCTCCTTCGACAAATTGGGGGCTCGTCCGGGATACCTGGAAAGGAATAGTTACACTGGAGGAACGTCTCTTACAGCCAGCGGCCGCATTTAAATGAGAGGTAAGCAGAAAACCTTTTAAACCAATTTCTGCATGTCTTTCGAGACATTCTTTGGCTGTGAGAGTATGATCCAACAGTAGTGTTGATTTTAAAGAGATATAAACGCAGAAAATTTGTACGGCTTAGAGAGAAAAAGAGTTAAAAGAGGTGGGTTTAAAGGTCCCTCATCTTAGACATTTAGGCCTTCTCGGCCTGGGTGTCTCGATGTAAAAGCTCCCCTCTGTGTAGTAATAGGAGAAAGGTCAGGGAGTCTGATCAGCCCCCAGTCCAACAGGTTGAGTTATAAGTCTCCTCATTTGAGGAGGGTGGAAATTATTTTGGATGTAAAAAGTGACTTGTAGGGATAGAAATACATTTTTACGGTACCAGGGAAAGATAAAAACGGGGAAATAAGTGTATTGGTGTCTTTGTGTATTTACTGTTGTGTGTGAGATCCAGAGAGCACGCTGAAGCAGCGGGTGGACAGAAACCTAACGGTGCTAACACAAGTTCACTGTCTGTTGAAGTAGGCTGCTCAGGGTCTGAATAAGTTCTGGTGTCGAGACTGAATCCTTACGTGATCTGTCTTTTGGGCTGAGTACTTTGGACATAGCGTGCCGCATTTCTCAGCTGACCAGATCGTGTGAAAGAGAACACAGAATGTGTGTTTCAGAACCATTAGAGCCAGGGTCATTGGGAGCCTGCTTAATGAAAGGGAGAGAAATAATAAAATGATCCTTCCCAGGGAAAAAGGCTAAAGGAGAACTGAAAGATTTTAAAAAGTGGTGTAACGATATGAGAGCCGACGGGCTGTTCGGGGAATTGGGGGGCCCCCCTCCGACAGCCACGGAGCAAAAAATCTTTTAAAGACCCTCGAAAATAAAATATACCTATTGACAACTGAAACTGAAAAAGCAGGAAAGCTATCAAAGGGAAGGAAAGAAAAAAAAAAAAAGGGAAAAGATAGTAGAGCATATGAAACGTACACATCAGCTTAACTGGAGCGCTAGCCACATCAGCGCTCCAGTGCAAACGGTCCAAACAGAAGAAAAATAACAGAACCAGCCCGATGTAAGTGAGACTACCATCGCAACTACTGGTGAGTCACCTGGTCTTGTACCATCTCTATACACAACACCAAGGGCGCAAGCTAGTGAATCGACGCCTGAATATTTATATGCAACAGCTAGAACTACGATGGAAGAAACAGGACAGGAAAACCCTTACAACCAATATAGGCCAAATAATCCATCTGTGCAGATGCCACAAGTAAATATAACCGAAAGTATGTTAACATATGAACTAAAACCCACGCCAGGGGAGGCTGCTAAGCAGGCTTTAAAAGAAATAAAAACAATGTTGAATACATCAAAGGAAGGCATGGAGCAGTTACAGTTTCAAAGGTTTATTGGTCACATGTTCCAAGTTAACTGTCAAAGCCAAAAAGGGAAAGACGGTGTCACTGAATGATGGGATAGAAAGGAAGAGAGAAATTCTGTTGTGGGTCAGAGCAGATGAGATAGGAGGGGCGAGGAGAGAGCAGACAATGACAGAACTAGAAGTGGAAAGGGAACGGATCACGAGACTGGAGGAGACACTGAAATTAATGGAGGAACACACTAAAAGAGAAATCGAGGCATTCCATGAGATAGGAGGGAGGTCATAACTGGGTTCAGGAATTTTTGAAAGCCTTTTGTGAGTTAGATGCAGGCAGCGAAGCATTCACATTCACTCATGAGTTTTTAATGCAGCAGCAATACCCAGTAAATCTGTTTGCTCGAGATTTGATCACAGAAATGGGAGCTACAGTCGTCTGTTCTCACCACTCTACTGAGGATGTTTTCCCTAACGATAAGATTATCAGAACACATACGGACATAGATACTCAGTACAAGTAATACATTGGTATGGTGGGGAAAGTTATGTGAACCAGAGCAAACTGTTCTATTTGATGTGATAAACCGGTGGCATGTTTGGATACATCATCGGCGCTCATATCAGGACCCGGGAGATCCTGCTCATGTCACTCTAAATTATCTGCGTTGCCCGGAGCGAAGTGAGGAAGGAGAAAACTATGAAGAACTAGAAAATTCCCTCGGAAATTTTTAAAGTGCCGAGTGGGCTGTTGCCATTAGCTGCTAATGTTAGCAATTAGCATGATGCGCTAGCCACTAACTTTAGCATTAGTTTAGTGTTAGCATGTCTCTTTAGACACTAAAAATTAAATACATTCTAATTGTTAGCATGCTAATGCTAACATGCTAATTGGTAATATGCTATTCGCCAACATGCTAATGCTGCCACTAATGCAACCACCAATTCGTAGCCACTAAAAATTAGCATTAGCCGCTAATGTTAGCAATTAGCATGAGGCGCTAGCCACTAATTTTAGCATTGGTTTAGTGTTAGCATGTCTTTTTAGACACTAAAAATTAAATACATGCTAATTGTTAGCATGCTAATGCTAACATGCTAATTGCTAATATGCTATTCGCTAACATGCTAATGCTGCCACTAATGCTACCACCAATTTCTAGCTACTAAACATTAGCATTAGCCGCTAATGTTAGCAATTAGCATGACGCGCTAGCCAATGACAGACAGACACCTGTCATTGTTCAACTTGGGTGCCAAAATGGCCGCCCCACAGACCAGTTACTTCAGTTAGAAGTTTCCAGAGTGGGCTGTTTCTATTAACATTGCCCCAAAATGGCCGCCCTACAGACCAGTTACTTATGTTTTCTCGCCTCTTTCTGTGGAGCCCCTGGTTGCCATGGTTACCAGTTTGAATATCAGTTAGAAAAACGACTAGAGTGGGCGAAAATGCTGAAACCACGGCCTCGAACAGGAAGGCCTTGTGGCCAAACCGTGTGTCCAATCGTTGAACCGACTTCACTTTGGGCATCTTGAGGCTTTCCTGAACGTCTAGATATGCAGTTTGTGGGTAAAATGTAGAAATGTGAGCTATTTAAAGCGATTTAAAACAAAGGATTGCTTCTGCTTTCCTCCACAAATTTAACATTGCAGTCTATGGAGCGAGGAAGGGGTTTGCTGGCGCAGCTTTGCGTCTCACGCCAAAACTATAAGACTTACAGCTTTAGCAGACAAATTGTGAGCGAGAAGACAAATTTTCCTACGTTTCTATGTATAAATTATGTCTGTGGTGTGAAATCTGTGGCCACGGGAGCAGTTTCTGTTTTATTTTTTGCCTAATTTTCTTCTCTCTTCTCACTCTAGCTGTCCCTCTAGCGCGAACATTCCGCGCAATACACACCCATTATAAACCCCGAAATTTGAGTAAAAACCTACACCGCTTTGAGGCTTCATAGTTTAAAAACAGTAAAAGGTGTCGATAAGTGGAGGGAATCTCTGAAGAGAAGACAAGAGTGCCTTCATTTTAAAGTTTAAATGAAGTCTCTGGGTGAAAGTATGCCAGAGCAGTTGATCGTTGAAAATGCCTGTTGATTTTTCGGGGTCTCCCATTCATTTGAATGGGAAATTATTCGCGCTTTTTCGCGAATAAATTCGCGAAAAACTCATCAATCGCTTATCCAAGTAATAGCATAGGATTCGGGATCAAAACACACGTTTCGATATATCATGTGTTGGGGTCCTCTGGCCAGTTCGGGCCGCATTAATTGCCGAAAAAGGGCGGAAAATGAATAATATTAAGTAAAAAAAACTGCAAAGAAACACACAGAAGATCAAGAGTTGCCTCGTGCCTATGGCACGAGGCCCCTCCTCCCTATGGGAGGAGGGGCCTCTTGACATAGGCACTCGGCACTAATTATGGGAAACAACACTAAACATCCTCAAGAATAAATTTGCAAGTGAAGAACCAAAACCTAAATTAAAATAGGATAGTATTTATATTGGTGAACAGGGTGTGTGTGTTGCTGTTGAACTAACTGAAGAATTGGACATGTTTTATAAATTAAGACCTGAAATGTTTCCCCACATTACCCTAAGGATAGTGAGTGGGGGAGAAGCTAAAAACCTGGGACCTATGGTGAAACAAGCTAAAGATGCACTTGATTGGCAAACAGTAACAGGGACTAGGGACAAGGTGAAGCAGCCCCCCATGAAAAACAGGCGTGGGTTGAAAAAAGGTGCCACTAAATGTAAAACAACAGGCACATGGAGGTCACATGATGGGAGAATTGTAGCCTCCCCTACCTTGCTGATGATGTTATGCGAAGAAGGACACAAACGGGGACATCAATCAGGAAGAAGACATACTGAGATGATAGGACAAAAATGGTGGCATCCCTATCTATCAGAAGTGTGTAAATATTTTGTAGATACTTGCTCCAGTTGCTCTAAGTTTAATCCTTGAGCGACTCTTAAGACGGGGATGAGACCATGACAGGAAGTGGTGATTGACTTTACTGACATGGGGATGAATCAAAGAGTAAAGGGCTGTAGATATTTGCTTGTTTGTGTTGATACTTTTATTCGATGGGTGAAAACAAAACTCCCCAAAACTGAAACAGCTCAATGTCCCGCTATGGTGTCCCTGAATGTATTCGTTCTGATAATGGGACTCATTTTACAGCGGAGACCTTGAAAGAAGTTGAAAAATACTTTGGGATCCAGCACCGCTTTGGGTCTGCCTACCACCCAGCATCACAGGGACTGGTAGAGAGAACTAATCAGTCAATTAAACAACAACTGGCTAAAATATGTGATGCAACAAAAATCTGAGGGGATAAAAGAGGGAGAGTGGATCTACAGAAAGAAACCTCAGAGAAATCAGAAAGCACCTAAGGGATATAGACAAGAAATAGAGGAAGAACAAAATGTGGACCTTTGGGTCGTGGCCTACGCTGGCCTGTTTTGCAGCGGTAGGTCTGTTAATAGTCCTGTAATTTTTATGGCAGAATATAGATAGATAAGTTACAAACTCAGTCAAGTCATGGGTTACCAAATATAACCATTCCAAGTGGAACAAATATCTCAACAGGGGGAGTCAAAATTTGATTGTTATGATTGATTATTCAATTGTTGATACTGGCTGACAGAGGAGGTGTTTGGAGAAATGCACTGTATGTTTTGTAGTGGAAATTTTCTGAGTGCTGGCTAGCATGACAGAATGTTGACGAAATGAATGACCTTTGTAACAGATAATGTTATTTGGAAGCGGTGTCTCGGTGCCCCGTTCGCTCCTATAGTGGAGAAATTCTTAAGTACTGATTGTCATACTTTTGCTCACACAAGACAAAACATGTCGGCACCAGCTCAGCTGTCTCTGTGATGACCTTCTCAAGGTCCCATTGTTGTTGCGAAGGCTAATAGATATAAAACATCATACGAGAGGAACAAGAACCAATGGATGGAAAGTGACTGTACCATATGCAAATTGACAACGTCTAGTTTGAAGGATAAAATATCTTGTAAGACCCATACTAGGCGGAGAGAGTCCTCGGAGCATTGTTATGATAACACCGCCCCTGACGGATCTCTGACTAAACCCTGAGAGGCCTCAAAGCCCTCTCAAATGAATTAAAATAACATTCTGGGGTCTCTGATCCCCTAATTGGCCTGTTTGATAAATTCTTAGGAAAATGGGGCAACTTAGTAGCTTAGTGGCCACATCCTTAGCCACTGTCTTCGTTGTGTTTGTCTTGTGTGGCTGTTGTTGCATTCCTTGCATTAGGGCACTCATCGTGCGATGTATCAACAAGGCGCTGGGGAATGTGGAGTTAAAAGGAGCTCCTCCAGCTTATCAGATGAACCTATCGGAGGGTGTGCCTCTGATCTATTCGAACGATCCAGGATCTGACGAGGAGCAGTCTGACATGGAAGATGATGTCTGAGTTAGGGTCTACTTAAGGATCTTAAGGATGTAGGCCGCATGTAGGCCGCATGTAGGCCGCATGTAGGTCCCAGTTGATTTGTTTGTTGCTTGTCACAGATTTGGTGGTTACGCGCTTCAGCTTGCATCAACGGAGCGGAGCATGGTAGATTTGTTTGTTTGTTATGGATTTGTTTGTTTGTTATGTGCTTCAGCTCGCATCAACGGAGCGGAGCATGGTAGATTTGTTTGTTTGGCTTGTGGCTATTAGTTTCCATACTAGTTGTTGATAGACATCGAATGGTGAGGAAGAGAGGGTTGTGTAGTGGCGGTGTGGAGGGGGGTGATTCCAGGACGCTGGAAATCACTGTTAAGCCTTCTTGAGGTGTCGTGGGCCTAACTTAACGAAACATCGGTGAAGGGAGGTGCCCACTTGAAAACCCCAATGATATGCTGCATACTGCTGTTGTTCAGATCATGTTCTCATGGTATTTGGTAGCCATGGTTTGCTGCTGAGCGGGCCATACAAGCCAGCAGCGTTTAGTTAGGTATGTTTTACAATGTTTGAGGTATCCTCTGCTGCTCAATGGGCTTACAAGCCAGCAGCCTCTAGTTAGCCTAGGTAGAATATAGGTTATTGGTCATATTATATGACTGTAGGCTTGGTAGGGCCTCTTAGTCGAACAGGGCCTCTAAACGTGTTTTGCCTGGGAATTCGGCACAAGGGATTGTAACATCTTGTCCTGTGTATTTCTAAATGTCTATCTAGTCTAGGCTAGTGACTGTTGTGAATAGTGCAGCTGACAACTAGGGAAAGACCTAGTGACAGCATGGAAAGACAGCTGACAGGAGGGAACAGTCCCCACCGGGGCTACAGTGGGTTAGCAGCTCATTGTGGCAGTAGCCCAGGCTTTAATAAGCCATGGACTACACCCCAAGTTGCTACAAATACGATTAATGATAAAATACCCCTAGAGTCAGCGAGAGCAGGGGCGGAAGATGACTCACTTTGGACTGACACGGCTTTTGACCCAGGATTGAATTTGACACTGAGTAGGCAAGGCACGTTACTGGAAGCTACTAGTTCAGATGGAGATGGAAAGAAGCAGCAGGTTTGTGTGTGTGGCTGGCAGAAGTTAACAACAATGAAGGGCCTCAGAATCCATCAAGGGAGGAAAAAGTGCTTGGCAGAGGGAACACAGGGACCCCGCATTGATAGCTACTTCTTAAGAAGTGCATTAAGTCAGTCGGTTGAAGTCCAGCGACAGGAGTTAACCCACAGTTCGCAGGACATCAGCACCCCTAATGTTGAAGTAGGTGCAAGCACTGAGGCAGACAGAGAGGTTAGCCAGCCAAAAAGGGAGAAAATTAGCAGTCAGAAAGGAAGGATCAAATGGCCAGGTGCAGCAGATATTAGGCAGTGGGAAGATATTAATAGCGATTTGGTTTGTGTACTAGGTAGGCTTAAAGGGACAGCGGAGAGTAAGTTGGAGAAAATGGGAGATCTCATTTATGATTACGGTAAGGAAAGATTTGGTGTGGCCGAAAAACAGAAGAAGCAAAAGGGACAGGTGGTTAGATCGAGGCGTCAGCAAGAGATTGATAGACTCATACAGGAGAGGAGACTCCTTAAGAAGCAGTGGAGGAAAGCTACAGTTGAAGAGAAGGAAGGTATTGATTGTTTACAGGCAGATGTTAGGAAGCGGTTGGCAGCTTTAAGAAGGGCAGAGAACATTAGGAAAAATAGGAAAAGGAAAGAGCGGGCTAGAATAGCATTTTATAAGGACCCATTTAGGTTTGTGAAGTCACTATTTAGTAAGGAAAAGAATGGTAGCCTTACGGTACCAAAAGAGAAACTAGAGGAGTACTTGGAGGAGGTGCATAAAGATGCGGACAGGTTTAGAAAGTTGTCTCTACCCTCTGATATTCCACCTATTGGTGAAATTGTTAGCCAGTGTGATGACAGCCCACCAAGGTGGAAAGAGGTTCAGGAGGTGGTAAGACGCGCAAGAGCCTCTTCAGCCCCGGGACCTAATGGGGTTCCCTACCGGCTGTACAAGAGTGCACCAGATGTGTTGAGGTTCTTGTGGAAATTAATGAAGGTAGTGTGGAAGAAACAGGTTATTCCCAAGGCATGGCGCAGGGCAGGGGGGATTTTTATTCCCAAAGAGAGGGACTCGTTGGAAATAAGCCAGTTTAGACCAATTAGTCTACTGAATGTTGAGGGGAAGATCTTCTTCAGTGTTGTGGCACAGAGGTTGTCTAGTTACTTAGTGAAAAACGGGCTAGTTGATACGTCGGTGCAAAAGGCTGGGATCCCCGGCTTCTCTGGGTGCTTAGAGCACACCAGCATGATTTGGCACCAAATTCAGTCAGCAAAGCAAGAGAAGAGAGACCTGCATGTTGTATTCTTAGACCTGGCTAATGCTTTCGGATCAGTGCCACATAGTTTGTTATGGGAAGCATTTGATTTCTTTAGAGTTCCAGGTAGTATAAAAAACTTAGTCAAAGCATACTTCTTAGACATTCAGCTCTGCTTTACCACAGCAGAGTACACTACAGCATGGCAGCAGCTGGAGGTAGGCATTATGGCAGGGTGTACAATCTCTCCGCTAGCCTTTACAATGGCAATGGAGGTCATTATTAGGGCTTCCAAATGGGTGGTAGGTGGAGAAAGGCTGCAGGGAGGGCTTCGCCTCCCCCCAATTAGGGCCTACATGGACGACATGACGACAACAACGTCAACCGCTCCTTGTACTAGAAGATTGCTGGATAAGTTAAATAGCAATCTGCAGTGGGCTAGGATGAAAGTGAAGCCTACTAAATCTAGGAGTATTTCCATTATTAAAGGAAAAGTGGTAGATAAGAAGTTTTTTATAAATGATGAGGTAATTCCCACAGTGCTGGAGAAGCCAGTGAAGAGTTTGGGAAGATGGTACGATGCAAGTCTTAGTGATAAGGCGCAGTTTGAAGGGTTGAGGCAGGAAATGATTCAAGGCATTTCAAGCATAGACCGGTCAGGGCTACCAGGCAAGCTAAAACTGTGGTGCTGGCAATTTGGTTTACTGCCCCGGCTAATGTGGCCGCTGACGGTGTACGAGGTTGCCCTTTCAAAGGTAGAAAAGCTAGAAAGAATGAGTAATTCATTTATCAGAAAGTGGCTTGGTGTCCCACGCTGCCTAAGTAGCACAGCGTTGTATGGGAAAGGCATACTGGAGCTCCCAGTTACCTGCCTAACAGAGGAGTTTAAGTGCACTAAAGTTAGGCTGGAAATGACTCTAACTCAGTCAAAGGATCCAGTGGTTAGGAGCGTAGCACCTACTATTAAGACAGGGAGGAAGTGGAAGGCAAAAGAGGCAGTGCAGCAAGCACAGGCAGCTCTTAAGCATAGGGATATCATAGGCCATGTACAGCAAGGGCGTGGAGGCCTAGGACTGTGTGCAGGGAAACCTCTGTGGAGCAAGGCATCAGCAGTAGAAAGGAGAAAGATGATAGTGGAAGAGGTACAGAGGCAAGAGGAAATGGTTAGATGCTCGAAGGCAGTGTCGCAGGCTAAGCAGGGTCAATGGGTGAACTGGGAGAGTGTGGAGAAAAGGAAGGTGAAGTGGAGAGAGCTTTGGAGCATGGAGGCCAGCAGGATTAGATTTATGTTAGGGGCTACTTATGATGTGCTGCCAACTCCCCAGAACCTGAACCAGTGGGTAGGTGAGGATGCTGCCTGTCCACTGTGCACTTGTGTCTGCACGCTTAGTCATATTCTGACAGGTTGTAAGGTTAGTCTCTCCCAAGGACGTTATACCTGGCGTCACAATCAGGTATTGAAATGTTTAGCAGCTGCAATAGAGGAAAAACGGGTGAATGTAAATTCCGTGGCCGTTAACAGAGAGAATAGAGGTATTAAGTTTGTACGGGAAGGAGAAAAGGCTAGAGGAGCAGGCTTCAGGCATAACATGGGACAGCTAAGGGTAGGAGGAGCCTGGGAGATGAGGGCGGACTTAAATAGCCAACTGGTTGTCCCAGGTGAGATAGCTAGCACTCGACTACGGCCAGATCTGCTGTTGTGGTCTGAGCCAGAGAAAGCAGTCTATTTCATAGAGCTGACTGTCCCGTGGGAGGATAGAGTTGAGGAGGCTAATGAGAGAAAAAGAGCTAAGTATGCAGAGTTAGCAGCAGATGCAGAGCAAAATGGATGGAAGGCTTATGTCCGCCCGGTAGAAGTGGGCTGCCGTGGATTTGTGGCAAAGTCGGTCATTGCTCTGCTGAGTGAGCTGGGCATACGAGGAAGAAGCCAGAGGACTGCGGTTAGCAATATGTCCCGGGCAGCAGAGAGAGCCAGTGACTGGTTATGGGTGCGCAGGAAGCATGCTAGCTGGGGAGCTAACTAAGGTAAGGATGTAGGCCGCATGTAGGCCGCATGTAGGCCGCATGTAGGTCCCAGTTGATTTGTTTGTTGCTTGTCACAGATTTGGTGGTTACGCGCTTCAGCTTGCATCAACGGAGCGGAGCATGGTAGATTTGTTTGTTTGTTATGGATTTGTTTGTTTGTTATGTGCTTCAGCTCGCATCAACGGAGCGGAGCATGGTAGATTTGTTTGTTTGGCTTGTGGCTATTAGTTTCCATACTAGTTGTTGATAGACATCGAATGGTGAGGAAGAGAGGGTTGTGTAGTGGCGGTGTGGAGGGGGGTGATTCCAGGACGCTGGAAATCACTGTTAAGCCTTCTTGAGGTGTCGTGGGCCTAACTTAACGAAACATCGGTGAAGGGAGGTGCCCACTTGAAAACCCCAATGATATGCTGCATACTGCTGTTGTTCAGATCATGTTCTCATGGTATTTGGTAGCCATGGTTTGCTGCTGAGCGGGCCATACAAGCCAGCAGCGTTTAGTTAGGTATGTTTTACAATGTTTGAGGTATCCTCTGCTGCTCAATGGGCTTACAAGCCAGCAGCCTCTAGTTAGCCTAGGTAGAATATAGGTTATTGGTCATATTATATGACTGTAGGCTTGGTAGGGCCTCTTAGTCGAACAGGGCCTCTAAACGTGTTTTGCCTGGGAATTCGGCACAAGGGATTGTAACATCTTGTCCTGTGTATTTCTAAAAAAAATACAATAACTGATCTCACAATGTTAGAATGGTATTTTGCTCTGCCGCTTGCTTTTCTGCTTTAGGTTTATATATATATATATATATATGTATCCATTTTATAGAAATAGCCAATGTTAGTTGATTTTCCAGGCTGTTACATACACAACCTGAGTCTACCGGAGAGATGGCAGCGTGTCTGGGGGAGCACGTTCACGTGACCGCTGGAAGGAGGCTCAGGTTACACATATAGGTTACTCTGCATCCATACACCCGTTTTTATGATTTTAGGTGATAGGCCAGGATAAGGGGTGGCGTGTCCTTAAGGCACGCCAACAGGGGGATTTGTTAGATATAAAAGAGTTAAGGAAGGAAACAGTACAGGACTGAAAGAGGTGTCCTTCTTTCCTTCTTGTACTGTTCAGATATGTCATTATGTAATGCTTCGCTTCAGCTTGCTGACTAGATAAGAGGCACCACATGCATAATTCACCTTGAAGACATCAGTTAGGGCTGGCGCCGACCTCGGCCGCGCTCCTCCTATTGGTCCCGGGTGGAGCCCAGATAGAATAAAACCTGTGTGCAGACTGTGTCCGGGGCTTCTCTTCTCTACCCTTAAGGTGGTTAAGTTGAAGTCTCAGTGCTGATGCTGTACCTATTCTCTGCGTGTCAAATAAATTGTTGAATTGGAGAGAAGTTGTTGGGTGCTCTATTCGTAGTTGGACTAACCTTTCCAATAGGTATAAAGAACCTGGGCTGAAGGAGAGGAATACATTCCTCCTTCGACACTTGATTGCTGGTCCTATCTCCTCCATTTTCAATCTAAGTTTACACAGTGGTTCTATTCCCAATTAATGGAAATCTGCATTTGTTCTCCCGCTTCTAAAAAGTGGAGACCCGTCTGTCTTAGACAACTACCGCCCAATCTCTTGACTGTCTGTCTTGGCTAAAGTATTTGAATCTCTTATAAATGAGCAATTAAAGCATTTTTTAGCTGACAACTGTATTTTAAGTCCTACTCAGTCTGGTTTTCGACAAGGACATAGTACAATTACGGCTGTAACCTCTGTTGCAAATGATATTATTAATGCGTTAGATAACAAAAAATCTTGTGCTGCTCTATTCATTGACTTATCTAAAGCATTTGACACCGTTATAATAATAATAATAATAATACATTTTATTTAGAAAGCGCCTTTCATGCCACTCAAGGACACTTTACAGCAGTTAAAATAAAACACACAGCACAGAGTAAACAACATTAAAAGCACAAAATAAACAACAATAAACACAATGAATAATGAAAAGAACAAATAAATAAAACTGTGCAGAATAAAAGGGAAGTGTTAGGGTGAGGGGTGGTGGGGTGGATAGGCAACTTGAAACAGGTGGGTTTTGATTTTTGTTTTGAAGAGAGGGAGAGAGTCAATGTTACGGATGTAAGATGGTAAAGAGTTCCAGAGTCGGGGAGCAGAGCGACTGTAAGCTCTGCTCCCCATGGTGCTGAGGAGAGCAGGGGGGACGGTGAGATGGAGAGAGGAGGAAGATCTGAGGGAGCGTGCTGGAGTGGCAATGTGGAGAAGATCAGACAAGTATGGAGGGGCGAGGTTGTGGATAGCTTTGAAAGTATACAGAAGGATTTTGAATTGGATTCGTAGTGTGACCGGGAGCCAGTGAAGTTGCTGTAGGATGGGAGTGATATGGTGGGAAGAAGGGGTTTTGGTGATGACACGTGCAGCAGAGTTTTGAACCAGTTGAAGCTTATGGAGAGACTTGTGAGGGAGACCGAAGAGGAGCGAATTGCAGTAATCAAGACGGGAGGTGACGAGGCTGTGAACAAGGATGGAGGCGGTGTTGGGAGTGAGGGAGGGACGGAGTCGATTGATATTACGTAAATGAAAGTAGGCAGCCCGAGTGGTGTTATTGATGTGAGATTTGAATGATAGAGTGCTGTCAAGGATGACACCCAGACTCTTAACCTGAGGGGAGGGGGAAACTGAGGAACTGTCGATAAGAAGGGGGAAACGGTCAATTTTGGATAGTGTAGATTTCATGCCAACTAGAAGGATTTCTGTTTTATCACTGTTTAATTTGAGGAAGTTGGAAGTGAACCAGGATTTGATTTCGGTTAAGCAGGTGATAAGGGAAGAGGGTGGGAGTGCGGAGTTTGGTTTACTGGAAAGGTAGAGCTGGGTGTCATCCGCGTAGCAGTGGTAATGGATGTTGTATTTACGGAAGATGGTGCCAAGGGGGAGGAGATAAGTGATGAAGAGAAGGGGCCCCAGGACAGAGCCCTGGGGCACACCTGTAGTGACTGGGGAGGGGTCAGACTTAAATGATTTGAGCTGGATGAACTGAGTGCGGCCTGAGAGATAGGAGTGGAACCAGTGAAGGGGGGTGTGGGTGATGCCGATGGAGGAGAGTCTATGAAGGAGGATGGGGTGGGAAATGGTGTCAAAAGCTGCACTTAGGTCGAGGAGGATGAGGATGGAAAGTGAACCGGAATCAGCTGCAGTGAGAAGATCGTTGGTGATTTTTATGAGTGCAGTTTCGGTGCTGTGGCGGGGGCGGAAACCAGATTGAAAAGGATCATAGAGGGAGTTTTGAGCTAAGTGGGTGTGTAATTGGGTGGCGACTATTTTTTCAAGGATTTTGGATATGAAAGGTAGGTTGGAGATGGGGCGGAGATTATTGTAGTTGTTGGGGTCTAAGCCAGGTTTTTTCAGAATAGGGGTGATAGCTGCAGTTTTGAGGGGTGAGGGAACAGTTCCAGTGGTGAGTGAAGAGTGAATGATGGCAGATATGAGGGGAAGCACAGAGGGGAGACAAGATTTGACAAGGGTGGTGGGAAGGGGGTCAAGCTGGCAGGTAGAGGGTTTGGATTTGCGGATGAGGTCATAGATTTGAAGGTCAGTGGGGGGTTGGAAACTAGAGAAGTGCTGACAGTGTGGCAGAGGTGCTGGTGGGAGGAGAGGAAGTGCAGGTGGGAGAGAGGGAAGTGAGTCTGAATCTAAGAGTTGGTGAATGATGGAGATTTTGTCATTGAAAAACTGCATTAGGGAGTTACAGGTGTCAGTTGAATACAGGTGGGGAGATAAGGAGTCAGGTGGCTGGAGAGTTCTGTTGAGCAGTGTGAACAGTGATCTGGTGTTTCCTTCATTGGAGATAATCTGAGCGGAGTAGTGGTTTGTTTTGGCTTGGATGATTGAGTCCTTGTAATGGTGTATGTGGGTTATGTACATTTCTTTGTGAATGGTGAGTCCAGTTTTCTTATAGAGTCGTTCCAGTTGGCGGCCTTTAGTTTTCATGGAGCGGAGATGAGGGGTATACCAGGGGGCAGTTGTGGAGAAGGAGACAGAGCGTGTTTTGAGTGGAGCGAGGGAGTTGAGGATATTGCTTAGACTTGTGTTGTAGAGGGTTATCATTTCATCAGAGGTGGTAGAACAGTCCGGGATCAGAATAGTGTCAATGTTGGAGCGGAGAGTGTCAATGTTGATGTTCTTTAGGTTCCGGAATGAAATGAAGCGTGGTGACTTGATTCTTGAGAGGCAGAGTGCAGTGCTAAAAGAGATGAGGAAATGGTCACTCACATGGAGATCGTCAGCAGTGCAGTTGGAGGGGGTGAGGCCAGAGCAGCAGATTAGGTCCAGAGTGTGTCCTTTTGTGTGTGTTGGGAAGTTGATGAATTGATGGAATCCAAAACTGTCCAGGCATGATGAAAAGTCTCTGGTGAGGGGTGAATTAATGTTGTCCATGTGTATATTGAAGTCCCCTAGTAATATGATGTTTGGTGATAGAGTGGATAGATGGGTGAGTAAGACGGCAAAGTCATTTAAGAAGTCACTGTGGGGCTTGGGAGGGCGGTAGAAAGTGGCAATGATGGTGGGAGTGGGTCCAGGGAGTGTAAGTGCAAGATGTTCAAATGAGGAGAAGACAGGCAGTGACTGTGGTAGGACTTTCCATTTCTTATGGTGAATGACTGCAATACCTCCCCCACGGCCGTGGCTACGGGGGTGGGAGAGGTAAGTAAAGTCCGGTGGGGTGGAGTCGTTCAGTGAGGAGAAGTCATTTGGTTGTTGCCAGGTTTCAGTCAAACAGAGGAAGTCGAGCTTGCGGTCGGTGAGGAGATCATGGATGAGGTGTCCTTTGTTTGTAAGTGAGCGGATGTTGAGAAGTCCAAAGCTGACAGATGAGTTATCATATTTGGTGTGAGTGGAAGCCAGCATAGATGGGCTGGCTAGTACAGAGTGATTAACAGTCCGGGTGGTGTTTCTGCCAGAGTGGTGTCTGTTTGTAATATGGACAGGAATAGGGAGTGGTTGGGTGTTGCTGTGGTTATTGGACAGAGTAATGATGGAGAGGCCAGCAGCTGAGAGAGACGATGACAGGTGTGGCCAGCAGGGGGAGCTCTGGGGAGAAGCTGTCGACAGTGACTGCACCACAGAGGGAGAGGGGGGCGTGAGTCGGGGGGAAGTAAACAGTCAGTCATGAGGGAAGGAGTGTACAGTGTGCTGCAGATTAGCCGCTAGCATGCGGCTACCTACGTGGCTGGGGTGTATTCCATCTGACTTAAAAAAGGATGAGCGGTTCCAGAAAAGATTAAAATAGTCCACAAAGGCAATGCTGTGAGCTTGGCACGCAGACTGGAGCCAGGTGTGCAGACTGAGGACTCGGCTGAAACGCCCACATCCACGGCCAGAAGTGGGGATGGGGCCGCTGATGAATGCAGAGAGTTCAGAGTTTTTCAGGAAATTTAAAAGTCGGATGAAGTGATTCTTCGTGAGCTCAGTCTGGCGGAGGGATGTGTCATTTGTACCGACATGGATTATAACTCTCTGGATGGAGGTTGGCAGAGTTTTCAACAGAGTGGGGAGATGTGTTAAAATGTCAAGGACCTTCGCACCGGGGAAACACCGTGTGACTGCGTTGAAAAAGCGGATGTTTTTTACGATGGAGTCACCTACAATTAAAGTCGTCGGAGGGAAAAGAGGACGTGGAGACTGCGTGACCGGAGAGGGACAGGACGATGGAGGGGAGCTCAGCCTCTCCAGGGAGGACAGTGTTGACAGGACAGAAGGGGCACGGGGGACACGGGCCCGCTGCGGTGCAGGTGTGAAGCACGGTATTGACAGCCGGCGGGACCCGGTGAAGGAGCGCTCCGGGGCGGCAGGTGGACAGGACGGGGGCGGAGGAGCATCATCTCCTTCTGCAAAGATTGCAAAGCATAGGTATAGGCAGCACTGTGTTAAATTGGTTAACTAATTACCTGAGTGAAAGATCCCAATGTGTGGCACTAGATGACTGTACCTCATCCTTGCTAGAAGTAAAAATGGGTGTCCCTCAAGGATCAGTGTTGGGTCCTATTTTATTTTCTATTTATATAAATAATGTAGGCATGAATTTGAACCAAGCTAAAGCTCATCTTTATGCAGATGACACTATCTTGTACACTTCTGCTAAGTCACTGAAAGAAGCAATTCATAATTTACAGTCTGCCTTTGGTCAGGTACAAAAATCTCTGGTAGGGTAAAAATTGATATTAAATGCTCAAAAAACAAAATCAATGTTTTTTACACGTTCACATTTTCCTATAGATTTTACTATTTTAACACAAAATGGTACTCCAATAGAGAGAGTAACTTCCTACAAATACCTAGGTATTTGGCTTGATGAGAAATTGTCTTTTAGGGTACATATTGAGAGCCTTTTAAAAAAACTCAGACCCAAGTTAGGTTTTTATTTTAGATTAAAGAAGTGTTTTCCTTATTCAGCAAGGAAAAGGTTGGTGCAGAGCACATTCTTATCAGTGTTGGATTACAGTGACCTAATTTATATGCACTCCTCTTCATCTTTATTAAAAAAACTAGATGTATTGTACCCAGAGATGGACAGAGTACTGGATCCCAGTACTTGAGTAAGAGTTCAAATACTCTTGGTCAAAATTTACTCCGCTACAAGTAAGAGTAGCCCAGTCAATACATTACTTGAGTAAGAGTAAGAAAGTACTTGCTTTTAAATGTACTTAAGTATTCAAGAGTAAATGCTTTTAAATGTACTTAGAGTAAAAGTAAGAGTAAGAGTAAATTCCTATTTTGGAATGGACCTGACTGAATTAGTCATTTTACAATTTTATATACTTACTTGCATCTCGTTTCAGAGAAAACTCTTTGAAACACCTGCACTGATGTGCTTGCCTGTAGAACCATTCTGTTATACTGTACCAAGCCTTCCCCAAAATCTATAAAAATGGAAAGAAAATGAATGGAATCATCAAAGACGACAGTGATGTCATTTTCAATAATATTTGTTTGAATTGTCGCATTCCCAAAACAATAATTCAATTTTAATACATGTACCCAGTGGCGGATCTAGGGGGTGGCTCCTGGGGCTCAAGCCCCGGATGTTTTCTGAAGAGCCCCGGATCTCGCATCTGCGCTGGGCTGAGTATAAAATGCAGTACCGGAATTCACCAGAGTGGCAGCATGCGCAGGAAAGCAGCCTGTAGCCTACCTGTCCAGAAGAAGAAGTGTTTCTCGATCTCGTTGGTGCCAGCGTCCCCGAATCGAGCGCCCCCGCGGCAAATTTGAAACAGCATCGGATATCGCTTCGCATCAATGGACATCAGAAGCTTTTTCAAAAAGCGGACAGCTTCACCACCATCGGACGGTGAGGCACATGTTCATAGACGGTTCTCCGTGCCTTTCTCAGCTTTGAATTGGTGGTAAGTTGAAGTACAACAAATTGTAGTTTTGTGTGCACCAAAAAAAGATGTAAAAAATTAATCGGTATCTGCACCGTAAGGGCTAAGCCCCTGATCTCCTAGGATCCTAGATCCGCCCCTGCATGTACCCCCATTGATTCCAGATAATTCTACCATTACCACATTTCTGCCTAAAAGCGTTGTTGTGGTGTTCATCCTTTTAGTTGACCTTACTGTACTGTCATAAAACTGTACCTTTCCTATGCTGACTTTTAATAAAAATATCAGTCAGGCATTGCGGCCGCGAAGCAAAAAAAAAATCAGCGATCGCTGACATGTCTTTTTCACTCCGACAAAGTCGAACATAGCTTTAAGATAACGCCATGGGTTTTCTTCCTCCGCCTCATCATGTTCAGACTTGGATTCATCGGAGATTTCTTCGGCAGTCGCCATTGCCACCGCGGTCTTGTGAATGGTTTTGAGCTGCTTGGGCCTACCCAAGCAGTATCCCCTAGGATGATGTATTTCCGCTTTGACGTAAATCCCAGTTGAGAAGGTGTACTGTGATAGGTTTCCTTCTTTGACCGTCACTGCGTGTGGCCAATCGCATTTTAGGGGGAAAAAAACAAAACAAAAAAACAGGAAAACCTAAAAGTAACGAGTATTCATGAGCCTTCTCAGAGATTAACTCGAGTAAAAGTAAAAATCTTTGCCTTGGAAATGTATTCGAGTAAGAGTAATAAGAATTCTAGTATTTGAGTAAAGTACAAATCCTCAGAATCTGTACTTAAGTACAGTACTTAAGTAAATTTACTTTCCACCCTACTGTCCACCCCTGATTGTACCACTCAGCCTTGCGTTTCATTACAGGTGCAGCAGCCAGGACTCACCACTGCATTCTGTACGAAACTGTATAATGGTCTTCCCTGTCCCTTAGAAGGAAATTTCTTCTATTGATTGTCACTGCCAAAGCTGTGATGGGTAAACTACCTGCCTACATTTCAGATTTACTTTCATACCATAACAGTGTTTACAGGACAAGGTCGTCAGAAAAGATATTACTGGTTACTCCATCAACAAGAACAGAACTTGGAAAAACAGTTTTCTCATGTTATGCACCAAAACTCTGGAATGAACTTCAAAACACCCTAAATTTAGAATCACTTCCACCTTTCAATATTTTTAAAAACCTGTTAAAGTCAACTCTTACAGAACAGTGTAACTGTTTTTAACTAAGTGCCCTTAAACGATGTCAGTATTAGCTTAAGTCAAGTGTAATGTCTTGTTTGTGTTTTAGTATGTTTAATGTATGTACAGAGATTTGTGGTGTAACATGGAACCTTCGTCCTGTCTTTGTACATATTCTTTTTGGGTTTTTTTGTAACTTTTTGCCGCCAGTCTTGGCCAGGACTCCCTGGGAGAAGAGTTACTGTAACTCAATGGGACTTTTCCTGGTTAAATAAAAATAAAACTAACGGAGTCAGAAATGAAGAACTGAAAGAGGATTCTAAGAACTTATTTTCTTGTCTTCAGCTACACATTCGGTGTGAAAAGCCATCAGTTGAGGTATCGATACTTCAGTGTCGACCTGCACATCACCAACCAAGTCAGAAATGAAGAACCGAAAGGATTCTGAGAACTTGTTGTTACTTACCGAGTATGTGACCAGGGGATGAAGGAAGGAAAACAAAAGACAATTGTTTCTGGGTAAAAGGAAAGCGACACAGAGACCGATAAGTGTGTGTAAAAAGAATGGTTCTTTATTCAAAAACAAAATACTAATGGTAACCAAGAAAGCTGGTCACGAAACTAACAGACCAGAACTGATAGCCACAAACAAACTAAAGGTGCCACCACACCTGGGGGGAAAAACCAAGAAAGATTAGTATCTCACCGATACGATAAACTTCCAACAAACTATCCAACCGTACATGTCCACCACTGTGATACACCATCTCTCTCTCTCTCCGGGCCGCACCTCTCCTCCTCTCTTTAACCCAAATCAGCTGATTACCTGAGTGGAAAGGGCTGCTGGAAGGAGGAGGGGCAATCACCTGGAGGAGGAGAGTGGGAGAGAGAGAGGCACAAACACACCACCATAACCACAGCGGTACTAGGGCCGTAATGCTTGTGTTATTTTTTTCTCAAGTTAGTGGTGTGGCAGAGTCACAGAGAGAGGGACAGTAATAGACTGGGCAAACTGAAGAGGGCCATCTCCATCCTGGGCTGTCCTCTGGATTCAGTGGTGCAGGTGGGGGACAGGAGGATGTTGGCTAAACTGTCCAACATCAGGAACAAGCCCTCATATTCTCTGTATGAGACAGTTGGGAAGCTCCTTCAACCAAAGACTGCTGCACTCACAGTGATGGAAGGAGGCTTTTGGAGGTCTTTTTTATCCTCAGCAATCCGACTTGTTAATCTCTTGTTTCTCTTGTCTACGTTATACTACTTTTTGTATCTTACACTGTTGTTCCCTGCCGCTGTAACACCCTAATTTAAATAAAGTCCTGCTCCTGTTCCTACCGACACTGAAATATAGATACTTCTGATACCAGATCTTTATGCTGATTCTCAAATCAAAATATTGATACTTTTGATACTTCAGTCATTTGAAGTAATCTATGACATTAACAGGAACATGGTGGAAAGTAACTATTGAGATCTTGAGTTATGCAGTTGTTGGGGACTACTTTTTTTTCTCAGTCACTCAGTCTGTAGACACAAATTACTGAATATGGTTATGAAATAATTAACGAAATAAATACAGCAAATAGTTGCATGAGTTCAGCTTGGAGTAATACGTTTATCACTGAGATAATCTCACACAGGCAAGAAAGCCTAGATTTATTCAGGTAAGGTTTCCTAACGAGTACATAGTTGAATCTAAATAAGATTAAGCATTCAGTGCAGAGCAGCCCCATCAAGATCCCTGGGGGAGATGATCGTGAAGGATTTCCAGCCTCTGTCTATAGTGGAAGATCAAGGTTTCCAAGGATTTGTGAGCTCCCACTCTAGACCCAAGCTCAACAGCTACTGTTAGCGCTACCTCATGGCCTTCTACTTAAGGTTTAGTGTCCACAGAAGCATATCTGACTGTAACATGTCATCTCAGTGAAAACTGGAAAATGAGGGAATTTGTTTTGGAAACCCACTGTGGGTCCTTCCTCCCAGCTTTCTTTAACCAGGTGCAAAACCCCGCGTGGTTTAATGCCAAACAGCAGTTCACGGAGGCCTGGGGTACCTTGCACACTGCAAACAACAGAGGATCCAGCCACTTATCCCAATTGCAACTATCAGTGCAGCCCGAGTCCACCATCGCCTAATGTGTAACCCCCTGAATCCTTACGGGAACGCTGGTGCGGGGGTCCCAGTGCGGCTCTTCTCTGGGGTGGGACAGGAGCTTCATGTGCACGTTCCCGGGAGGGGATGGCAGCCACTAGGTCCGCCAGGCGGTGGCATCACACCCAGTCGACGTGGCCACACAAACTGCTCCAAAACGATTTTCCCTAACAGCTGCCCCTCGCCAGTGGAATCCCCCAGCTGCAACCACCTGGTCGCCGTATCCTTCAGCTGCTGGGCGTACGCGAAGGTCCGACCAGCGGGTCCCAGCTTGGTCCCCCGAAACTTGTGGGCAGTGGTCTTCGGCGGAGAAACCCAGGCGATTGAGGATAGCCCTGCGGACTTCCCTACACTGTCCTCGGGAGGGGTAGGCAGACCAAGCGCTGCAGTTTGCGCGTCCCCTGTCAATAGGGGAAGCAGTCACATGGCCCACTCTGCCCCTGACTAGCCACATGCTGTTGCCGTCGCCTCAAACATTTCCAAAAATGTTTGTGGGTCATCCTGTGCTGACATTTCATTTCATTTAGCGTGAGCCCGGCGAGCGCCTACCCGATTGACCATCACCCCCAGTACATAGCTGGGTCTGTCTGTCTGTCTGGCACTGGAGTGCTGCCAGCTGCTCTTTGCAGAGCACAGCCTGTTCCCGATTCATCTCAGCAACCTCCGCCAACATTTGTGCAAGTGTGGTCAGCTTGCACAAACTTGTCCCCCTGCTGAAGCAAATGTGGGCCATTTTGGGTGCCAAATGTGGCGTTGCCTGATGCCACTGTGGGTTCTTTCAGCAGAGAGTTAGACTGCAATGACTTTTGTAGTTCTTTATTTTGGAAACCATGATACATTTACACATCTGCCGGTGTCCTCGCAGGCATAGTCTCCCCTGCTGATGTCAAGAGTGTCTTTCTGTGTGCCGTGTCTCATCTGATTTCCAGGTCCAGTGAACTACTGTGTTTAAAAGGAGAAAGTGATTAGACTAACACAGAAGCTTAGGGGTATTCAACAATAGTTGAAAGTGGAAGAAGCTAATACTGTCATGGTTCTGTGTTTGTTGTGTTTTGAGTTTCATGTTTCGTGTCCTGTTTCCTGTTTTACTTTGTTAAGTTTGCGATTTCCTGTGTGTCTCCTTGTTTCGTGTTCCCTTTGATTAGTTCATTGGTTTTCACCTGGTCTCGTCTGTTGATTTGTTTCACCTGTGCCTCGTCATCCCTCTGTTCCTCATGTGTCTATATACAGCCCTGCCTTCCCTTTGTCCCTTGTTGTGTCATACTTGTTGGTGGGTTCATGTTACCTGTTCCTCGTTTCGTGTTTTGTGCCTCGTGCTTCATGCCCCATGCCAAGTTCTGGTTTTGACAGAGTTTTGAGTTTTTGCCTTTTTTGGAATTCCTGCTGGTCAGCAGCGATCTGGGTTTTGTGAGTTTGTTTCTGTTTGTTCATTAAAATACTTCTTGCTTTCACCTGCCTCTGCCTTTGAGTCCTGCACTTGGGTCCAACATCCCTTTCCTCGCTACCCGACGTGACAGAATGACACAACCATTAAAGGACCCAGCGGACTTTGTTTTTGGTGAGGAGTACGAGAGAAGGCAAGTTCTGGATTATTACCGGGACCGCATTTTGGAGTGTAAGCCATGGCTCATGCCTGAGTTTATGCCCTTGTTTGCTGGCACACGTTTGGCCATGAGGGCCCCAACGGGGAGGTCAGGCCCTCGTGGTCACCATGGAGGCAGGCCTGCAGGCCGGCAGCCTGCAATCCATGCAGTGGAGAGCCACCGGCCTGCTAGCCACCGGCCTGCTAGCAACCGGCCTGCTAGCCACCGGCCTGCTAGCCACCAGCAAGCCACTCCTGCCTTTGTTCCTGCTCCAGCTCCCGTTCCTGTTCCTGCACCGGCCTCGAGGGTCGGCTCATGCCCTGTTCCTGCTTCTGCTCCTGCACTGGCCTCGAGGGTCGGCTCATGCCCCGCTTCTGCCCCTGCGCCTGCTAGCCACCGGCCTGCTAGCCACCGGCCTGCTAGCTGCCAGCTAGCCACTCAATGCTCCGTTCCTGATCCAGCTCCGGCTCCCAGGTCGGACTCCCCGGCGCCTCCTGTGTCTCCTGCTCCGGCTCCCAGGTCGGATTGTCCTGCGCCTCCAGTTCTGGCTCCCAGGTCGGATTGTCCTGCGCCTCCAGTTCCGGCTCCCAGGTCGGGTTCTCCTGCGCCTCCAGTTCCGGCTCCCAGGTCGGGTTCTCCTGCGCCTCCAGTTCCGGCTCCCAGGTCGGGTTCTCCTGCGCCTCCAGTTCCGGCTCCCAGGTCGGGTTCTCCTGCGCCTCCAGTTCCGGCTCCCAGGTCGGGTTCTCCTGCGCCTCCAGTTCCGGCTCCCAGGTCGGGTTCTCCTGCGCCTCCTGTTCCGGCTCCCAGGTCGGACTCTCCTGCGCCACCTGTTCCGGCTCCCAGGTCGGACTCTCCTGCGCCTCCGGTGCCACCTGTTCCGGCTCCCAGGTCGGACTCTCCTGCGCCTCCGGTGACTCCTGTTCCGGCTCCCAGGTCGGACTCTCCTGCGCCTCCGGTGCCTCCTGTTCCGGCTCCCAGGTCGGACTCTCCGGTGCCTCCTGTTCCGGCTCCCAGGTCGGACTCTGCAGCGCTGCCTCCTGTCCCTTTCCCGGCACCGAGGGTCGTCTCGCAGCCAGCTACGGCGGTGCCTCCTGTCCCCGTCCCGGCTCCGAGGGTCGCCTCGTCCCTGGTTCCCGTCCCGGCTCCGAGGGTCGCCTCGTCCCTGGTTCCCGTCCCGGCTCCGAGGGTCGCCTTGTCCCTGGTTCCCGTCCCGGCTCCGAGGGTCGCCTCGTCCCTGGTTCCTGTCCCGGCTCCGAGGGCCGCCTCGTCCCTGGTTCCTGTCCCGGCTCCGGGGGCCGCCTCGTCCCTGGTTCCTGTCCCGGCTCCGGGGGCCGCCTCGTCCCTGGTTCCTGTCCCGGCTCCGAGGGCCGCCTCTTCCCTGGTTCCTGTCCCGGCTCCGAGGGCCGCCTCTTCCCTGGTTCCCGTTCCGGCTCCGAGGGCCGCCTCTTCCCTGGTTCCCGTTCCGGCTCCGAGGGCCGCCTCTTCCCTGGTTCCCGTTCCGGCTCCGAGGGCCGCCTCCTCTCTGGTTCCCGAGGTGGCTCGGACCCCGGCACCTGCTCCAGTCCCCGACGTGGCTCGGACCCCGGCACCTGCTCCAGTCCCCGAGGTGGCTCGGACCCCGGCACCTGCTCCAGTCCCCGAGGTGTCTCGGACCCCGGCACCTGCTCCAGTCCCCGAGGTGTCTCGGACCCCGGCACCTGCTCCAGTCCCCGAGGTGTCTCGGACCCCGGCTCCTGGTCCCGCTCCCGTGGTGTCTTGGACCCCGGCTCCTGGTCCCGCTCCCGTGGTGTCTCGGACCCCGGATCCTGTTCCGGCTCCTGGTCTCGTTCCCGTGCCGGATCCTGTTCCGGCTCCTGGTCCCGTTGCCGTGCCGGATCCTGTTCTTGTTCCCGTTCCTGATCCTGTTCATGTTCCCGTACCTGTGCCGGATCCTGTTCCAGATCTTGTTCCAGATCTTGTTCCAGATCCTGTTCCAGATCCTGTTCCCGCGCCGGATACAGATCCTGTTCCCGCGCCGGATACAGATCCTGTTCCCGCGCCGGATCCAGATCCTGTTCCCGCGCCGGATCCAGATCCTGTTCCCGCGCCGGATCCAGATCCTGTTCCCGCGCCGGATCCAGATCCTGATCCTCTTCCGGCCCGGCCTCCCGGTCGGCCCCCAGAACTCTCGTCCCTGTCGGCCCGGCCTCCCGGTCGGCCCCCTGAACTCTCGTCCCTGTCGGCCCGGCCTCCCGGTCGGCCCCCTGAACTCTCGTCCCTGTCGGCCCGGCCTCCCGGTCGGCCCCCTGAACTCTCGTCCCTGTCGGCCCGGCCTCCCGGTCGGCCCCCAGAACTCTCGTCCCTGTCGGCCCGGCCTCCCGGTCGGCCCCCTGAACTCTCGTCCCTGTCGGCCCGGCCTCCCGGTCGGCCCCCTGAACTCTCTGCCACGTTCGCCCGGCCTCCTGGCCTCCCTGGTTCCCGCCTTCCACGTCCCCTCCACCCACCCTGTTGAGTTTGGACTGCGGATTTTGTTTTTTGTGTTTTTTGGGATGTCTGGAATCCATCCCTTAAGGAGGGGGTACTGTCATGGTTCTGTGTTTGTTGTGTTTTGAGTTTCATGTTTCGTGTCCTGTTTCCTGTTTTACTTTGTTAAGTTTGCGATTTCCTGTGTGTCTCCTTGTTTCGTGTTTCCTTTGATTAGTTCATTGGTTTTCACCTGGTCTCGTCTGTTGATTTGTTTCACCTGTGCCTCGTCATCCCTCTGTTCCTCATGTGTCTATATACACGGTGCTTTACGGTAAGCGTATTCTGTCACTTCCGGTTATCGGTGTAGGTGTACTGTCACGGTGCTCTCTGCTCTGCTCACCTGAACAGAGTTTCACGAACAGGTTTCCTACCTCTAGTAATTGCAATCTGATAGTTTTACCGCTTTCTGTCAATTACACTTACCACTCTCAGCAATGGCCTCTCCCTGCTCTCCTGCCCTCTCCTCTCCTGCCCTCTCCTCTCCTGCCCTCTCCTCTCCTGCTCTCTCTTGCCCGGTGTGCCACATGTTTAGTTACGCCTCGTCCTCCTTTAGCGATAATGGTACTTGTAATAAATGTAGTTTATTTGTAGCTCTGGAGGCGAGGCTCAGTGAGTTAGAGGCACGGCACCGCGCCACGGAGCAGTCAGTAGCAGCTTTAGCTAGCAAGTCCCCCTTAGCCGGCGCGGTACCATCGAAGGTAGCTTCAGCTAGCCGTCCCCCGGTAGTTCCCGAGCAGCCGGGAGGCTGGGTGACTGTCCGAAGGAGGCATAGCCCCAAACTGAAGCCCGCGGTGCACCACCAACCGCTCCACGTTTCAAACCGATTTTCCCCACTCAGCGACACACCCGCTGAGAAGTCAACTCTGGTCATTGGCAGCTCCATTTTGCGAAACGTGAAGTTAGCGACACCGGGGGTCATAGTGAAATGCATCCCGGGGGCCAGAGCGGGCGACGTCGAGTCAAATTTGAAACTGCTGGCTAATGCTAAACGTAAATACAGTAAGATTGTTATCCACGTCGGCGGTAATGACACCCGGTTACGCCAATCGGAGGTCACTAAAATTAATGTTTCATCGGTGTGTGCATACGCCAAAACGATGTCGGATTCCGTAGTTTTCTCTGGACCCCTACCCAATGTGACCAGTGATGACATGTTTAGCCGCATGTCGTCATTTCACCGCTGGCTGTCGAGGTGGTGCCCAGCAAACGATGTGGGCTTCATAGACAATTGGACACCTTTCTGGGAAAAACCTGGTCTGATTAGGAGAGACGGCATCCATCCCACTTTGGATGGAGCAGCTCTCATATCTAGAAATATGGCCGAGTTTATTAGTCGACCAAAACCCTGACTACCCAGAGTTGGGACCAGGAAGCAGAGCTGCAGTCTTACACGCTTCTCTGCGCCTCCATTAGAGCGGCTGCCCACCCAATCCTTTAGTATAGAGACTGTGTCTGTCCCCCGTCCACCTGCATTATTTAAAGATAAAACAAACAGAAGAGGAGTTCAACATAAAAACTTAATAAAAATTAAATCAACTTCTCCAGCAATTCAAAATAAGAGAATTAAATGTGGACTCCTGAATATCAGGTCCTCTAAAGCTGTTCTAGTTAATGAATTAATATCTGATTATGATATTGATTTATTTTGTCTTACTGAAACCTGGCTGCAGGAGGATGAATATGTTAGCTTAAATGAATCCACTCCTCCCAGTCATTGTAATACTCATATTCCTCGAAGTAATGGTCGAGGTGGTGGAGTTGGAGCCATATTTGACTCAAGTCTATTAATAAATCCTAAACCTAGACTAAATTATACTTCATTTGAAAGTCTTGTTCTTAGCCTCTCTCACCCAACCTGGAAAACATTACAGCCAATTCTATTTGTCACAGTGTATCGTCCTCCTGGACCTTACTCTGAATTTTTATCTGAATTTGCAGAATTTTCATCAGGCTTGATCCTTAAATCAGATAAAGTAATTATTGTGGGTGATTTTAATATTCATGTGGACAACCACAATGATAGTCTTAGTACTGCGTTTATCTCTCTACTAGATTCAATGGGCTTCTGTCAAAGTGTAAATAAACCGACTCACTGTCTGAACCACACTCTTGACCTCATTCTCTCTTATGGCATTGAAATTGATCATTTAATAGTTTTTCCACAGAATCCTCTCCTATCCGACCATTTTCTAATAACCTTTGAGTTCATTTTATTGGACTATAAGCCTTTTTGCAGCAACTCCTACAGCAGATGTTTATCTGACAGTGCTGTAGCCAAATTTAAGGAAATGATTCCTTCAGTACTGAATTCAATGCCATGTCTCAGTGTAACAGAGGACTTGTCTGCTTCCTTTATCCCCTCACAGATAGATCATCTCGTTAATAGTACCACAGGCTCATTACAGGCAACTCTTGACTCTATTGCACCTCTGAAAAAGAAGAAAATTAAACAGAGGAGATTAGCACCTTGGTATAGCCAGCAGACTCACAAATTAAAGCAAGTGGCACGTAAATCTGAACGCAAATGGCGTGCCACTAAACTGGAAGAATTTCGTTTTGTGTGGGTAGATAATCTTAAAACTTACAGGAAAGCTCTCCGCAATGCCAGAACAGCCTATTATTCCTCATTAATAGAGGAAAATAAGAACAACCCCAGGTTTCTCTTCAGCACTGTAGCCAGGCTAACAGAGAACCACAGCGCTATTGAGCCATCCATTCCTTTAGGTCTAACCAGTAATGCCTTCATGAGCTTCTTTAATGATAAAATCACAACTATTAGAGACAAAATTCATCAGGCCTTGCCTTTGACAGGCACTGATCTGCATTGTAATACAGCAAACTTGGAAGTAACTGCAAAAGCAGATATACATTTAGACTGTTTCTCTCCGATTGACCTTGATCAAATAACCTCAATAACTTCTTCATCTAAGCCGTCAACCTGTCTCTTAGACTCCATACCAACTAGGCTGCTCAAGGATGTTCTACCTCTAGTTAGCTCTTCTTTATTGGACATGATTAATCTGTCCTTATTATCAGGATATGTACCACAGTCCTTTAAAGTAGCTGTAATTAAACCTCTTCTTAAAAAGCCCACTCTAGATCCAGAGGTTTTAGCCAATTACAGACCAATATCAAACCTTCCCTTTCTCTCTAAGATACTTGAGAAAGCAGTTGCTAATCAGCTATTTGACTTTCTCCATAAGAACAGTTTACTTGAGGATTTTCAGTCAGGTTTTAGAGTGCATCATAGCACAGAAACTACATTAGTCAAAGTTACAAATGACCTCCTAATGGCATCAGACAAAGGACTCATCTCTGTACTTGTCCTGCTAGATCTTAGTGCCGCATTTGATACCATTGACCACCAAATTCTCTTACAGAGACTGGAACATCAAATTGGCATCAAAGGAACCGCCCTAAGCTGGTTTAAATCATATTTTGCAGATCGATCTCAGTTTGTTCACGTCAATGATGAATCGTCCATACATACCAAAGTCTGTCATGGAGTACCACAAGGTTCTGTCCTAGGACCACTTCTATTCAGTTTATACATGCTTCCTCTAGGAAACATTATCAGGAATCATTCCATTAATTTTCATTGTTATGCTGATGACACCCAACTGTATCTCTCGATCAAGCCTGATGAAACCAACCAGTTAACTAAACTCCAATCATGCCTCAAGGATGTAAAAAATTGGATGACCTACAATTTTCTGATGTTGAATTCAGACAAAACTGAAGTTCTTGTAATTGGACCCAAACACCTCAGAAACTCTTTTTCCAGTGACTTGGTCACTTTAGACGGGATCAATCTGGCCTCCAGCACCACCGTAAAAAATCTAGGCGTTGTTTTTGATCAGGATCTGTCCTTCAATGTCCACATAAAACAAACTTCTAGAACTGCATTCTTTCATTTGCGCAACATTGCCAAAATCAGACACTTTGTGTCTCAAGTAGATGCAGAAAAACTAATCCATGCATTTGTAACCTCTAGGCTGGACTATTGCAACTCTTTGTTATCAGGCTGCTCCAGTAAGTCTCTGAGGACTCTGCAGCTAATCCAGAACGCTGCTGCACGCGTTCTGACAGGAACCAAGATCAGAGATCACATCTCTCCCATTTTGGCTTCCTTGCATTGGCTACCTATTAAATCTCGAATAGAATTTAAAATTCTTCTCCTTACATATAAAGCTCTTCATGGTCAGGCACCATCATATCTAAAAGAGCTTATAGTACCTTACTATCCCTCTAGACCACTGCGCTCTCAGGATGCTGGGTTCCTTGTGGTTCCTATAGTTTCCAAAAGTAGATTGGGAGCCAGAGCCTTCAGCTATCAAGCTCCTCTTCTGTGGAACAAACTACCTTTCTGGGTTCGGGAGGCAGACACGGTCAACACCTTCAAGAGTAGACTTAAGACTTTCCTTTTTGACAGCGCCTATAGTTAGGGGTGACTCAGGTCATCCCTTAGTTATGCTGCCATAGGATTAGACTACCGGGGGACCTCTGGGTTATGCCTAGCCAGGCACAGTACTGGTCGAAGATGTTCCCTGTTAATAGGGTTTTTTGTGGGCAAGTTTTTCCTCACTCGAACCGAGGGTCTCAGGACAGAGGGTGTCACTCCCTGTACAGATTGTAAAGCCCTCTGAGGCAAAACATGTTTTGTGAATTTGGGCTATACAAATAAAATTTGATTTGATTTGATTTGATATAGCCCTGCCTTCCCTTTGTCCCTTGTTGTGTCATACTTGTTGGTGGGTTCATGTTACCTGTTCCTCGTTTCGTGTTTTGTGCCTCGTGCTTCATGCCCCATGCCAAGTTCTGGTTTTGACAGAGTTTTGAGTTTTTGCCTTTTTTGGAATTCCTGCTGGTCAGCAGCGATCTGGGTTTTGTGAGTTTGTTTCTGTTTGTTCATTAAAATACTTCTTGCTTTCACCTGCCTCTGCCTTTGAGTCCTGCACTTGGGTCCAACATCCCTTTCCTCGCTACCCGACGTGACAAATACAGTCAGTAGATACACGCTGGAATTAATTTTTTTACATACTGGAGAGGCTCTGTGAGCAAAATGAAACTGTGACCACAGCCCTCTACTTTTTAGGGACGAATGCATTGTGCTTACATGAGGGAGAATCATCCCTCATCAAGCAAACAGTTGATGCACAACAGCCATTTAAAGAAGTGACACAGGAAGTTTCAGCTGAAACATACGTTTCAGTCTCCAAAGTGATTCCACTCGTATCACTCATACACGAGGCTGTAGCAGCCTCTGAACGTCAAGGCAGCTCCCTTGCCACACAACTGGTGGCTGTCATTGGGGCGAGAGGTGGGGGTCTCTAGTCCGTCACAGGGACAGACAACTATTCACACTCACACCTACGGTCAATTTAGAATCACCAGTGAACCTAACCACCATGCCTTTGGATGGTAGGAGGAAACCAGATTATAAAAAGGGTTTGTCAAAGGAAAATATCTTTGCAATTTTTATTTACCGGCCGGAGAGAGGAACCATAACCATGCACACAAGTTGCAGGGGAAGTTAGTTCTCTCTAAGCATGTTACACAACTTACAGCTTTCGTCTATTTCTGAGAGGAAATATATAACAGGAAACACACACCCAGGGCAGTTCTGCAGCAAGTGAACCTTCTGCAGTTCATTTACATGTCATGCTAGGATACAGAGAAAAGTTACATGACGATACATAAAATTCTATTACACTCTACAGCAACAACAGTCTCTAGCTGTTACTAATTATTCTGCAGCCAAGGTGATGCATTACACCAGTGACACCATCTAGCAGCAACTATTGTCCTTCAGCAGCTCTACACATCTCTGCAGAAGCTCGGTTAATATATGAATCCTCCAAATCTAAAACGATGCTGATTCCTGAATTGAATTGGTGGCTGGACAGCCCCCCAGCCAGTCTTGGCCAGGACTCCCTGGGAGAAGAGTTACTGTAACTCAATGGGACTTTTCCTGGTTAAATAAAAATAAAACTAACGGAGTCAGAAATGAAGAACTGAAAGAGGATTCTAAGAACTTATTTTCTTGTCTTCAGCTACACATTCGGTGTGAAAAGCCATCAGTTGAGGTATCGATACTTCAGTGTCGACCTGCACATCACCAACCAAGTCAGAAATGAAGAACCGAAAGGATTCTGAGAACTTGTTGTTACTTACCGAGTATGTGACCAGGGGATGAAGGAAGGAAAACAAAAGACAATTGTTTCTGGGTAAAAGGAAAGCGACACAGAGACCGATAAGTGTGTGTAAAAAGAATGGTTCTTTATTCAAAAACAAAATACTAATGGTAACCAAGAAAGCTGGTCACGAAACTAACAGACCAGAACTGATAGCCACAAACAAACTAAAGGTGCCACCACACCTGGGGGGAAAAACCAAGAAAGATTAGTATCTCACCGATACGATAAACTTCCAACAAACTATCCAACCGTACATGTCCACCACTGTGATACACCATCTCTCTCTCTCTCCGGGCCGCACCTCTCCTCCTCTCTTTAACCCAAATCAGCTGATTACCTGAGTGGAAAGGGCTGCTGGAAGGAGGAGGGGCAATCACCTGGAGGAGGAGAGTGGGAGAGAGAGAGGCACAAACACACCACCATAACCACAGCGGTACTAGGGCCGTAATGCTTGTGTTATTTTTTTCTCAAGTTAGTGGTGTGGCAGAGTCACAGAGAGAGGGACAGTAATAGACTGGGCAAACTGAAGAGGGCCATCTCCATCCTGGGCTGTCCTCTGGATTCAGTGGTGCAGGTGGGGGACAGGAGGATGTTGGCTAAACTGTCCAACATCAGGAACAAGCCCTCATATCCTCTGTATGAGACAGTTGGGAAGCTCCTTCAACCAAAGACTGCTGCACTCACAGTGATGGAAGGAGGCTTTTGGAGGTCTTTTTTATCCTCAGCAATCCGACTTGTTAATCTCTTGTTTCTCTTGTCTACGTTATACTACTTTTTGTATCTTACACTGTTGTTCCCTGCCGCTGTAACACCCTAATTTAAATAAAGGCCTGCTCCTGTTCCTACCGACACTGAAATATAGATACTTCTGATACCAGATCTTTATGCTGATTCTCAAATCAAAATATTGATACTTTTGATACTTCAGTCATTTGAAGTAATCTATGACATTAACAGGAACATGGTGGAAAGTAACTATTGAGATCTTTTCTAAAAGTTATGCAGTTGTTGGGGACTACTTTTTTTTCTCAGTCACTCAGTCTGTAGACACAAATTACTGAATATGGTTATGAAATAATTAACGAAATAAATACAGCAAATAGTTGCATGAGTTCAGCTTGGAGTAATACGTTTATCACTGAGATAATCTCACACAGGCAAGAAAGCCTAGATTTATTCAGGTAAGGTTTCCTAACGAGTACATAGTTGAATCTAAATAAGATTAAGCATTCAGTGCAGAGCAGCCCCATCAAGATCCCTGGGGGAGATGATCGTGAAGGATTTCCAGCCTCTGTCTATAGTGGAAGATCAAGGTTTCCAAGGATTTGTGAGCTCCCACTCTAGACCCAAGCTCAACAGCTACTGTTAGCGCTACCTCATGGACTTCTACTTAAGGTTTAGTGTCCACAGAAGCATATCTGACTGTAACATGTCATCTCAGTGAAAACTGGAAAATGAGGGAATTTGTTTTGGAAACCCACTGTGGGTCCTTCCTCCCAGCTTTCTTTAACCAGGTCCAAAACCCCGCGTGGTTTAATGCCAAACAGCAGTTCACGGAGGCCTGGGGTACCTTGCACACTGCAAACAACAGAGGATCCAGCCACTTATCCCAATTGCAACTATCAGTGCAGCCCGAGTCCACCATCGCCTAATGTGTAACCCCCTGAATCCTTACGGGAACGCTGGTGCGGGGGTCCCAGTGCGGCTCTTCTCTGGGGTGGGACAGGAGCTTCATGTGCACGTTCCCGGGAGGGGATGGCAGCCACTAGGTCCGCCAGGCGGTGGCATCACACCCAGTCGACGTGGCCACACAAACTGCTCCAAAACGATTTTCCCTAACAGCTGCCCCTCGCCAGTGGAATCCCCCAGCTGCAACCACCTGGTCGCCGTATCCTTCAGCTGCTGGGCGTACGCGAAGGTCCGACCAGCGGGTCCCAGCTTGGTCCCCCGAAACTTGTGGGCAATGGTCTTCGGCGGAGAAACCCAGGCGATTGAGGATAGCCCTGCGGACTTCCCTACACTGTCCTCGGGAGGGGTAGGCAGACCAAGCGCTGCAGTTTGCGCGTCCCCTGTCAATAGGGGAAGCAGTCACATGGCCCACTCTGCCCCTGACTAGCCACATGCTGTTGCCGTCGCCTCAAACATTTCCAAAAATGTTTGTGGGTCATCCTGTGCTGACATTTCATTTCATTTAGCGTGTGCCCGGCGAGCGCCTGCCCGATTGACCATCACCCCCAGTACATAGCTGGGTCTGTCTGTCTGTCTGTCTGGCACTGGAGTGCTGCCAGCTGCTCTTTGCAGAGCACAGCCTGTTCCCGATTCATCTCAGCAACCTCCGCCAACATTTGTGCAAGTGTGGTCAGCTTGCACAAACTTGTCCCCCTGCTGAAGCAAATGTGGGCCATTTTGGGTGCCAAATGTGGCGTTGCCTGATGCCACTGTGGGTTCTTTCAGCAGAGAGTTAGACTGCAATGACTTTTGTAGTTCTTTATTTTGGAAACCATGATACATTTACACATCTGCCGGTGTTCTCGCAGGCATAGTCTCCCCTGCTGATGTCAAGAGTGTCTTTCTGTGTGCCGTGTCTCATCTGATTTCCAGGTCCAGTGAACTACTGTGTTTAAAAGGAGAAAGTGATTAGACTAACACAGAAGCTTAGGGGTATTCAACAATAGTTGAAAGTGGAAGAAGCTAATACAGTCAGTAGATACACGCTGGAATTAATTTTTTTACATACTGGAGAGGCTCTGTGAGCAAAATGAAACTGTGACCACAGCCCTCTACCTTTTAGGGACGAATGCATTGTGCTTACATGAGGGAGAATCATCCCTCATCAAGCAAACAGTTGATGCACAACAGCCATTTAAAGAAGTGACACAGGAAGTTTCAGCTGAAAAGTATGTTTCAGTCTCCAAAGTGATTCCACTCGTATCACTCATACACGAGGCTGTAGCAGCCTCTGAACGTCAAGGCAGCTCCCTTGCCACACAACTGGTGGCTGTCATTGGGGCGAGAGGTGGGGGTCTCTAGTCCATCACAGGGACAGACAACTATTCACACTCACACCTACGGTCAATTTAGAATCACCAGTGAACCTAACTTTTTTCACCGGTTTTTACCCAGCCAGACTGTTTTTTGGAGATTCTGGTTGGAGGAGCAGCAGCGCTCTGTGGATTTAGACGGAGACGCCGGCGCGGGAAGCGAGCTGGAGCGCTCGTCAAGCTGCGGCAGCGGGGATTACGCACCGCTCTCCCGTCCATACACCTGAGGAACGTCCGCTCTTTGGCGGCTCCTTCTCCTAACCAAGAACTCAAGAACTCAGACTTTTGCCGTTCAGCCGCCCTGTGCTTCACTGAAACCTGGCTCAGCGAACACATCCCGGACAGCGCACTATGGCTGCCGGGCTTCCAGCTGTTCCGTGCTGACCAATGCGCGGAACTGTCTGAGAAGTCAAAGGGAGGAGGAACGTGCTTCTACATTAACAAAGGTTGGTGTACAGACGTCACAGTGTTAAATAAGTCATGCAGCCCTCACTTGGAATCACTCTTCATAAACTGTAGACCATTTTATTCACCGCGGGAGTTCGCATCGTTTGTGCTGGTCAGTGTGTACATTCCACCGCAGGCGTGCGTAACGGAGGCGTTACATCACCTCGCCGACCAGATTACAGACGTGGAGAAAACACACCCGGACTCTCTGCTAATCATTCTCGGGGATTTTAACAGAGCAAATCTCAAACTCGAAATGCCAAAATACAGACAGCACGTGACGTGTCCCACCAGGGACATGACCACTGCTACACCACAATAAAGGACGCATATCGCTCTGTCCCCCGTGCTCCTTTGGGACTTTCTGACCACTGCCTGGTCCACCTCATCCCATCCTACAGGCATAAACTGAAATCTACTAAGCCTGCAGTGAGAACTGTGAAGAGATGGACCGACGAGTCAAAGATGCAGTTACAGGCTTTGACTGCACTGATTGGAGCGTCTTTGAAGCAGCAGCCTCAGACCTGGATGAACTGACTGACACTGTGACATCTTACATCGGTTTTTGAGAGGACATGTGCGTGCAGACCAAAACCTTCTGCACATTCAACAACAACAAACCATGGTTCACTGCAGAACTGAGACGGCTACGCCAGGACAAGGAGGAGGCCTACAGGAGTGGGGACCGGGATCTGTACAAGCAGGCCAGGAACAAGCTGACAAAGGAGATCAAGGCAGCAAAGAGGAACTACACTGAAAAGCAGAAGGACCGCTTCTCTGCCAACGACACCTCTACAGTTTGGAAAGGCCTGCAGACCATCACCAACTACAGGAGACCATCCCCCCACCCTGTGGGAAGCCCCCGCCTGGCAGAGGACCTCAGTGACTTCTACTCCAGGTTTGAAAGGACTTTCACTTCCCCCACCATCTCCATCACAAAAGGCCTAGCAGCACCACAAACCACACCTGACCCCCTGCCTGCGCTGAGGATCTGTGAACAGGATGTGCGTCAGCTCTTTCAGAGACAGAGGATTAGGAAGGCCCCGGGACCCGATGGAGTGTCTCCGTCCTGCCTGAAAGTCTGTGCTGACCAGCTGGCTCCCATCTTCACTCAGATCTTCAACAACTCCCTGGAGCTGTGCGAGGTCCCCTCCTGCCTCAAACGCTCCACCATCATCCCGGTTCCCAAGAAGTCCCCTGTCACAGGATTAAACGACTACAGACCAGTCGCCCTGACATCTGTAGTCATGAAATCCTTTGAACGACTGGTGCTGGCCCATCTGAAGGACATTACAGACCCCCTGCTTGACCCCCTGCAGTTTGCCTACAGGGCAAACCGGTCAGTGGATGATGCAATCAACATGGCTCTCCACTACATCCTGCACCACCTAGACTCTGCAGGGACCTAGGCACGGGTCCTGTTTGTGGATTTCAGCTCTGCGTTCAACACCATCGTCCCGGAGCTCCTCCACCATAAACTGTCCCAGCTCACCGTGCCCCCCTCCACCTGTCAGTGGATTACCAGTTTCCTGACCGACAGGAGGCAGCAGGTGAAACTGGGCAGCTTCACATCCAGCACCCGGTCCCTCAGCACTGGCGCCCCCCAAGGATGTGTTCTCTCCCCACTGCTCTTCTCCCTTTACACCACTGACTGCACCTCAAGGGACCCTTCTATGAAACTCCTGAAGTTCGCAGACGACACCACCATCATTGGACTCATCCGGGACGGCGACGAGTCTGCTTACAGAAGGGAAGTGGAACAGCTGGTCCTCTGGTGCAGTCAGAACCACCTGGAGCTAAACCAGCTCAAAACTGTGGAGATGACAGTGGACTTCAGGAAGAGACCCCCATCACCACCTCCTCTGACAATCCTCAACAGGCCAGTCCCAACAGTTAACTCATTCAGGGGTCTAACCTTCTGCAGTTCATTTACATGTCATGCTAGGATACAGAGAAAAGTTACATGACGATACATAAAATTCTATTACACTCTACAGCAACAACAGTCTCTAGCTGTTACTAATTATTCTGCAGCCAAGGTGATGCATTACACCAGTGACACCATCTAGCAGCAACTATTGTCCTTCAGCAGCTCTACACATCTCTGCAGAAGCTCGGTTAATATATGAATCCTCCAAATCTAAAACGATGCTGATTCCTGAATTGAATTGGTGGCTGGACAGCCCCCCAGCCAGTCTTGGCCAGGACTCCCTGGGAGAAGAGTTACTGTAACTCAATGGGACTTTTCCTGGTTAAATAAAAATAAAACTAACAGAGTCAGAAATGAAGAACTGAAAGAGGATTCTAAGAACTTATTTTCTTGTCTTCAGCTACACATTCGGTGTGAAAAGCCATCAGTTGAGGTATCGATACTTCAGTGTCGACCTGCACATCACCAACCAAGTCAGAAATGAAGAACCGAAAGGATTCTGAGAACTTGTTGTTACTTACCGAGTATGTGACCAGGGGATGAAGGAAGGAAAACAAAAGACAATTGTTTCTGGGTAAAAGGAAAGCGACACAGAGACCGATAAGTGTGTGTAAAAAGAATGGTTCTTTATTCAAAAACAAAATACTAATGGTAACCAAGAAAGCTGGTCACGAAACTAACAGACCAGAACTGATAGCCACAAACAAACTAAAGGTGCCACCACACCTGGGGGGAAAAACCAAGAAAGATTAGTATCTCACCGATACGATAAACTTCCAACAAACTATCCAACCGTACATGTCCACCACTGTGATACACAGTGTTGTATAGTAACGAAGTAAAAATACTTCGTTACTGTACTTAAGTAGTATTTTTTTATATTTGTACTTTACTTTACTACTTATATTTCTGACGACTTTTACTTTTACTTCACTACATTTTCCGAAAAAAATCAATACTTTTACTCCATTACATTTACCTGAGCATCCTCGTTACTCGTTACAAAATAAGAAGGAACGTGATAGCCAATGGACAATCTTCGTTTTGTTGTAGTGGGACCAGTAGCCAATGATGTTGGAGATACAGACCGCAAGACGTTATCGTTGGTTTACCCCGTTGTGCGGCGGATGAAATCAGCGGCCAGCGGGTACATTTCAAATTAATGGTCGCATTATCATGTCAGTAGTCTCAGACAAGTCGGGTCTCAATGTTATTTGAAGAGAAGGAGGAAGACAGAGAAGCCTAAAATGTCAGAGATGGAGGTGACTGAATCGGCGACTGAACCTGCTGCTGAAACAACCAGCATAGACGACAACGACGGCGACGATGACGATGAACACCCGTGGCCATACCTGCGGGGAATGTTCAGCTACATGATGTAGCTGAACATTCCCCGCAGACCCGGTCTGTAAGGATATGTTTGTGTATTTTTGTATATGGTTGGGTTTATGTAAGGAGGCGTTGAAGCTCCTTTAAGTGTCATGTGACACTTTGCAAATTAAACAAAACTTAAAAACTAAATTAAACAGGAATAAAGAAAATGTCACAACTCAAATTTCTGATTGCATTTTATTAACAGTACTTTTTACTTTTAATACTTAAGTACAGTAAATACTAGCTACTTTTTTACTTTTACTCAAGTAATATTCTAGCAGGCAACTTTCACTTTTACTTGAGTAATTTTCCAGTAAGGTACTTTTACTTTTACTCAAGTATGGCTTTTGGGTACTTTATACAACACTGGTGATACACCATCTCTCTCTCTCTCCGGGCCGCACCTCTCCTCCTCTCTTTAACCCAAATCAGCTGATTACCTGAGTGGAAAGGGCTGCTGGAAGGAGGAGGGGCAATCACCTGGAGGAGGAGAGTGGGAGAGAGAGAGGCACAAACACACCACCATAACCACAGCGGTACTAGGGCCGTAATGCTTGTGTTATTTTTTTCTCAAGTTAGTGGTGTGGCAGAGTCACAGAGAGAGGGACAGTAATAGACTGGGCAAACTGAAGAGGGCCATCTCCATCCTGGGCTGTCCTCTGGATTCAGTGGTGCAGGTGGGGGACAGGAGGATGTTGGCTAAACTGTCCAACATCAGGAACAAGCCCTCATATCCTCGTATGAGACAGTTGGGAAGCTCCTTCAACCAAAGACTGCTGCACTCACAGTGATGGAAGGAGGCTTTTGGAGGTCTTTTTTATCCTCAGCAATCCGACTTGTTAATCTCTTGTTTCTCTTGTCTACGTTATACTACTTTTTGTATCTTACACTGTTGTTCCCTGCCGCTGTAACACCCTAATTTAAATAAAGTCCTGCTCCTGTTCCTACCGACACTGAAATATAGATACTTCTGATACCAGATCTTTATGCTGATTCTCAAATCAAAATATTGATACTTTTGATACTTCAGTCATTTGAAGTAATCTATGACATTAACAGGAACATGGTGGAAAGTAACTATTGAGATCTTTTCTAAAAGTTATGCAGTTGTTGGGGACTACTTTTTTTTCTCAGTCACTCAGTCTGTAGACACAAATTACTGAATATGGTTATGAAATAATTAACGAAATAAATACAGCAAATAGTTGCATGAGTTCAGCTTGGAGTAATACGTTTATCACTGAGATAATCTCACACAGGCAAGAAAGCCTAGATTTATTCAGGTAAGGTTTCCTAACGAGTACATAGTTGAATCTAAATAAGATTAAGCATTCAGTGCAGAGCAGCCCCATCAAGATCCCTGGGGGAGATGATCGTGAAGGATTTCCAGCCTCTGTCTATAGTGGAAGATCAAGGTTTCCAAGGATTTGTGAGCTCCCACTCTAGACCCAAGCTCAACAGCTACTGTTAGTGCTACCTCATGGACTTCTACTTAAGGTTTAGTGTCCACAGAAGCATATCTGACTGTAACATGTCATCTCAGTGAAAACTGGAAAATGAGGGAATTTGTTTTGGAAACCCACTGTGGGTCCTTCCTCCCAGCTTTCTTTAACCAGGTCCAAAACCCCGCGTGGTTTAATGCCAAACAGCAGTTCACGGAGGCCTGGGGTACCTTGCACACTGCAAACAACAGAGGATCCAGCCACTTATCCCAATTGCAACTATCAGTGCAGCCCGAGTCCACCATCGCCTAATGTGTAACCCCCTGAATCCTTACGGGAACGCTGGTGCGGGGGTCCCAGTGCGGCTCTTCTCTGGGGTGGGACAGGAGCTTCATGTGCACGTTCCCGGGAGGGGATGGCAGCCACTAGGTCCGCCAGGCGGTGGCATCACACCCAGTCGACGTGGCCACACAAACTGCTCCAAAACGATTTTCCCTAACAGCTGCCCCTCGCCAGTGGAATCCCCCAGCTGCAACCACCTGGTCGCCGTATCCTTCAGCTGCTGGGCGTACGCGAAGGTCCGACCAGCGGGTCCCAGCTTGGTCCCCCGAAACTTGTGGGCAATGGTCTTCGGCGGAGAAACCCAGGCGATTGAGGATAGCCCTGCGGACTTCCCTACACTGTCCTCGGGAGGGGTAGGCAGACCAAGCGCTGCAGTTTGCGCGTCCCCTGTCAATAGGGGAAGCAGTCACATGGCCCACTCTGCCCCTGACTAGCCACATGCTGTTGCCGTCGCCTCAAACATTTCCAAAAATGTTTGTGGGTCATCCTGTGCTGACATTTCATTTCATTTAGCGTGAGCCCGGCGAGCGCCTGCCCGATTGACCATCACCCCCAGTACATAGCTGGGTCTGTCTGTCTGTCTGTCTGGCACTGGAGTGCTGCCAGCTGCTCTTTGCAGAGCACAGCCTGTTCCCGATTCATCTCAGCAACCTCCGCCAACATTTGTGCAAGTGTGGTCAGCTTGCACAAACTTGTCCCCCTGCTGAAGCAAATGTGGGCCATTTTGGGTGCCAAATGTGGCGTTGCCTGATGCCACTGTGGGTTCTTTCAGCAGAGAGTTAGACTGCAATGACTTTTGTAGTTCTTTATTTTGGAAACCATGATACATTTACACATCTGCCGGTGTTCTCGCAGGCATAGTCTCCCCTGCTGATGTCAAGAGTGTCTTTCTGTGTGCCGTGTCTCATCTGATTTCCAGGTCCAGTGAACTACTGTGTTTAAAAGGAGAAAGTGATTAGACTAACACAGAAGCTTAGGGGTATTCAACAATAGTTGAAAGTGGAAGAAGCTAATACAGTCAGTAGATACACGCTGGAATTAATTTTTTTACATACTGGAGAGGCTCTGTGAGCAAAATGAAACTGTGACCACAGCCCTCTACCTTTTAGGGACGAATGCATTGTGCTTACATGAGGGAGAATCATCCCTCATCAAGCAAACAGTTGATGCACAACAGCCATTTAAAGAAGTGACACAGGAAGTTTCAGCTGAAAAGTATGTTTCAGTCTCCAAAGTGATTCCACTCGTATCACTCATACACGAGGCTGTAGCAGCCTCTGAACGTCAAGGCAGCTCCCTTGCCACACAACTGGTGGCTGTCATTGGGGCGAGAGGTGGGGGTCTCTAGTCCATCACAGGGACAGACAACTATTCACACTCACACCTACGGTCAATTTAGAATCACCAGTGAACCTAACTTTTTTCACCGGTTTTTACCCAGCCAGACTGTTTTTTGGAGATTCTGGTTGGAGGAGCAGCAGCGCTCTGTGGATTTAGACGGAGACGCCGGCGCGGGAAGCGAGCTGGAGCGCTCGTCAAGCTGCGGCAGCGGGGATTACGCACCGCTCTCCCGTCCATACACCTGGGGAACGTCCGCTCTTTGGCGGCTCCTTCTCCTAACCAAGAACTCAAGAACTCAGACTTTTGCCGTTCAGCCGCCCTGTGCTTCACTGAAACCTGGCTCAGCGAACACATCCCGGACAGCGCACTATGGCTGCCGGGCTTCCAGCTGTTCCGTGCTGACCAATGCGCGGAACTGTCTGAGAAGTCAAAGGGAGGAGGAACGTGCTTCTACATTAACAAAGGTTGGTGTACAGACGTCACAGTGTTAAATAAGTCATGCAGCCCTCACTTGGAATCACTCTTCATAAACTGTAGACCATTTTATTCACCGCGGGAGTTCGCATCGTTTGTGCTGGTCAGTGTGTACATTCCACCGCAGGCGTGCGTAACGGAGGCGTTACATCACCTCGCCGACCAGATTACAGACGTGGAGAAAACACACCCGGACTCTCTGCTAATCATTCTCGGGGATTTTAACAGAGCAAATCTCAAACTCGAAATGCCAAAATACAGACAGCACGTGACGTGTCCCACCAGGGACATGACCACTGCTACACCACAATAAAGGACGCATATCGCTCTGTCCCCCGTGCTCCTTTGGGACTTTCTGACCACTGCCTGGTCCACCTCATCCCATCCTACAGGCATAAACTGAAATCTACTAAGCCTGCAGTGAGAACTGTGAAGAGATGGACCGACGAGTCAAAGATGCAGTTACAGGCTTTGACTGCACTGATTGGAGCGTCTTTGAAGCAGCAGCCTCAGACCTGGATGAACTGACTGACACTGTGACATCTTACATCGGTTTTTGTGAGGACATGTGCGTGCAGACCAAAACCTTCTGCACATTCAACAACAACAAACCATGGTTCACTGCAGAACTGAGACGGCTACGCCAGGACAAGGAGGAGGCCTACAGGAGTGGGGACCGGGATCTGTACAAGCAGGCCAGGAACAAGCTGACAAAGGAGATCAAGGCAGCAAAGAGGAACTACACTGAAAAGCAGAAGGACCGCTTCTCTGCCAACGACACCTCTACAGTTTGGAAAGGCCTGCAGACCATCACCAACTACAGGAGACCATCCCCCCACCCTGTGGGAAGCCCCCGCCTGGCAGAGGACCTCAGTGACTTCTACTCCAGGTTTGAAAGGACTTTCACTTCCCCCACCATCTCCATCACAAAAGGCCTAGCAGCACCACAAACCACACCTGACCCCCTGCCTGCGCTGAGGATCTGTGAACAGGATGTGCGTCAGCTCTTTCAGAGACAGAGGATTAGGAAGGCCCCGGGACCCGATGGAGTGTCTCCGTCCTGCCTGAAAGTCTGTGCTGACCAGCTGGCTCCCATCTTCACTCAGATCTTCAACAACTCCCTGGAGCTGTGCGAGGTCCCCTCCTGCCTCAAACGCTCCACCATCATCCCGGTTCCCAAGAAGTCCCCTGTCACAGGATTAAACGACTACAGACCAGTCGCCCTGACATCTGTAGTCATGAAATCCTTTGAACGACTGGTGCTGGCCCATCTGAAGGACATTACAGACCCCCTGCTTGACCCCCTGCAGTTTGCCTACAGGGCAAACCGGTCAGTGGATGATGCAATCAACATGGCTCTCCACTACATCCTGCACCACCTAGACTCTGCAGGGACCTAGGCACGGGTCCTGTTTGTGGATTTCAGCTCTGCGTTCAACACCATCGTCCCGGAGCTCCTCCACCATAAACTGTCCCAGCTCACCGTGCCCCCCTCCACCTGTCAGTGGATTACCAGTTTCCTGACCGACAGGAGGCAGCAGGTGAAACTGGGCAGCTTCACATCCAGCACCCGGTCCCTCAGCACTGGCGCCCCCCAAGGATGTGTTCTCTCCCCACTGCTCTTCTCCCTTTACACCACTGACTGCACCTCAAGGGACCCTTCTATGAAACTCCTGAAGTTCGCAGACGACACCACCATCATTGGACTCATCCGGGACGGCGACGAGTCTGCTTACAGAAGGGAAGTGGAACAGCTGGTCCTCTGGTGCAGTCAGAACCACCTGGAGCTAAACCAGCTCAAAACTGTGGAGATGACAGTGGACTTCAGGAAGAGACCCCCATCACCACCTCCTCTGACAATCCTCAACAGGCCAGTCCCAACAGTTAACTCATTCAGGGGTCTAACCTTCTGCAGTTCATTTACATGTCATGCTAGGATACAGAGAAAAGTTACATGACGATACATAAAATTCTATTACACTCTACAGCAACAACAGTCTCTAGCTGTTACTAATTATTCTGCAGCCAAGGTGATGCATTACACCAGTGACACCATCTAGCAGCAACTATTGTCCTTCAGCAGCTCTACACATCTCTGCAGAAGCTCGGTTAATATATGAATCCTCCAAATCTAAAACGATGCTGATTCCTGAATTGAATTGGTGGCTGGACAGCCCCCCAGCCAGTCTTGGCCAGGACTCCCTGGGAGAAGAGTTACTGTAACTCAATGGGACTTTTCCTGGTTAAATAAAAATAAAACTAACAGAGTCAGAAATGAAGAACTGAAAGAGGATTCTAAGAACTTATTTTCTTGTCTTCAGCTACACATTCGGTGTGAAAAGCCATCAGTTGAGGTATCGATACTTCAGTGTCGACCTGCACATCACCAACCAAGTCAGAAATGAAGAACCGAAAGGATTCTGAGAACTTGTTGTTACTTACCGAGTATGTGACCAGGGGATGAAGGAAGGAAAACAAAAGACAATTGTTTCTGGGTAAAAGGAAAGCGACACAGAGACCGATAAGTGTGTGTAAAAAGAATGGTTCTTTATTCAAAAACAAAATACTAATGGTAACCAAGAAAGCTGGTCACGAAACTAACAGACCAGAACTGATAGCCACAAACAAACTAAAGGTGCCACCACACCTGGGGGGAAAAACCAAGAAAGATTAGTATCTCACCGATACGATAAACTTCCAACAAACTATCCAACCGTACATGTCCACCACTGTGATACACCATCTCTCTCTCTCTCCGGGCCGCACCTCTCCTCCTCTCTTTAACCCAAATCAGCTGATTACCTGAGTGGAAAGGGCTGCTGGAAGGAGGAGGGGCAATCACCTGGAGGAGGAGAGTGGGAGAGAGAGAGGCACAAACACACCACCATAACCACAGCGGTACTAGGGCCGTAATGCTTGTGTTATTTTTTTCTCAAGTTAGTGGTGTGGCAGAGTCACAGAGAGAGGGACAGTAATAGACTGGGCAAACTGAAGAGGGCCATCTCCATCCTGGGCTGTCCTCTGGATTCAGTGGTGCAGGTGGGGGACAGGAGGATGTTGGCTAAACTGTCCAACATCAGGAACAAGCCCTCATATCCTCTGTATGAGACAGTTGGGAAGCTCCTTCAACCAAAGACTGCTGCACTCACAGTGATGGAAGGAGGCTTTTGGAGGTCTTTTTTATCCTCAGCAATCCGACTTGTTAATCTCTTGTTTCTCTTGTCTACGTTATACTACTTTTTGTATCTTACACTGTTGTTCCCTGCCGCTGTAACACCCTAATTTAAATAAAGTCCTGCTCCTGTTCCTACCGACACTGAAATATAGATACTTCTGATACCAGATCTTTATGCTGATTCTCAAATCAAAATATTGATACTTTTGATACTTCAGTCATTTGAAGTAATCTATGACATTAACAGGAACATGGTGGAAAGTAACTATTGAGATCTTTTCTAAAAGTTATGCAGTTGTTGGGGACTACTTTTTTTTCTCAGTCACTCAGTCTGTAGACACAAATTACTGAATATGGTTATGAAATAATTAACGAAATAAATACAGCAAATGGTTGCATGAGTTCAGCTTGGAGTAATACGTTTATCACTGAGATAATCTCACACAGGCAAGAAAGCCTAGATTTATTCAGGTAAGGTTTCCTAACGAGTACATAGTTGAATCTAAATAAGATTAAGCATTCAGTGCAGAGCAGCCCCATCAAGATCCCTGGGGGAGATGATCGTGAAGGATTTCCAGCCTCTGTCTATAGTGGAAGATCAAGGTTTCCAAGGATTTGTGAGCTCCCACTCTAGACCCAAGCTCAACAGCTACTGTTAGCGCTACCTCATGGACTTCTACTTAAGGTTTAGTGTCCACAGAAGCATATCTGACTGTAACATGTCATCTCAGTGAAAACTGGAAAATGAGGGAATTTGTTTTGGAAACCCACTGTGGGTCCTTCCTCCCAGCTTTCTTTAACCAGGTCCAAAACCCCGCGTGGTTTAATGCCAAACAGCAGTTCACGGAGGCCTGGGGTACCTTGCACACTGCAAACAACAGAGGATCCAGCCACTTATCCCAATTGCAACTATCAGTGCAGCCCGAGTCCACCATCGCCTAATGTGTAACCCCCTGAATCCTTACGGGAACGCTGGTGCGGGGGTCCCAGTGCGGCTCTTCTCTGGGGTGGGACAGGAGCTTCATGTGCACGTTCCCGGGAGGGGATGGCAGCCACTAGGTCCGCCAGGCGGTGGCATCACACCCAGTCGACGTGGCCACACAAACTGCTCCAAAACGATTTTCCCTAACAGCTGCCCCTCGCCAGTGGAATCCCCCAGCTGCAACCACCTGGTCGCCGTATCCTTCAGCTGCTGGGCGTACGCGAAGGTCCGACCAGCGGGTCCCAGCTTGGTCCCCCGAAACTTGTGGGCAATGGTCTTCGGCGGAGAAACCCAGGCGATTGAGGATAGCCCTGCGGACTTCCCTACACTGTCCTCGGGAGGGGTAGGCAGACCAAGCGCTGCAGTTTGCGCGTCCCCTGTCAATAGGGGAAGCAGTCACATGGCCCACTCTGCCCCTGACTAGCCACATGCTGTTGCCGTCGCCTCAAACATTTCCAAAAATGTTTGTGGGTCATCCTGTGCTGACATTTCATTTCATTTAGCGTGAGCCCGGCGAGCGCCTGCCCGATTGACCATCACCCCCAGTACATAGCTGGGTCTGTCTGTCTGTCTGTCTGGCACTGGAGTGCTGCCAGCTGCTCTTTGCAGAGCACAGCCTGTTCCCGATTCATCTCAGCAACCTCCGCCAACATTTGTGCAAGTGTGGTCAGCTTGCACAAACTTGTCCCCCTGCTGAAGCAAATGTGGGCCATTTTGGGTGCCAAATGTGGCGTTGCCTGATGCCACTGTGGGTTCTTTCAGCAGAGAGTTAGACTGCAATGACTTTTGTAGTTCTTTATTTTGGAAACCATGATACATTTACACATCTGCCGGTGTTCTCGCAGGCATAGTCTCCCCTGCTGATGTCAAGAGTGTCTTTCTGTGTGCCGTGTCTCATCTGATTTCCAGGTCCAGTGAACTACTGTGTTTAAAAGGAGAAAGTGATTAGACTAACACAGAAGCTTAGGGGTATTCAACAATAGTTGAAAGTGGAAGAAGCTAATACAGTCAGTAGATACACGCTGGAATTAATTTTTTTACATACTGGAGAGGCTCTGTGAGCAAAATGAAACTGTGACCACAGCCCTCTACCTTTTAGGGACGAATGCATTGTGCTTACATGAGGGAGAATCATCCCTCATCAAGCAAACAGTTGATGCACAACAGCCATTTAAAGAAGTGACACAGGAAGTTTCAGCTGAAAAGTATGTTTCAGTCTCCAAAGTGATTCCACTCGTATCACTCATACACGAGGCTGTAGCAGCCTCTGAACGTCAAGGCAGCTCCCTTGCCACACAACTGGTGGCTGTCATTGGGGCGAGAGGTGGGGGTCTCTAGTCCATCACAGGGACAGACAACTATTCACACTCACACCTACGGTCAATTTAGAATCACCAGTGAACCTAACTTTTTTCACCGGTTTTTACCCAGCCAGACTGTTTTTTGGAGATTCTGGTTGGAGGAGCAGCAGCGCTCTGTGGATTTAGACGGAGACGCCGGCGCGGGAAGCGAGCTGGAGCGCTCGTCAAGCTGCGGCAGCGGGGATTACGCACCGCTCTCCCGTCCATACACCTGGGGAACGTCCGCTCTTTGGCGGCTCCTTCTCCTAACCAAGAACTCAAGAACTCAGACTTTTGCCGTTCAGCCGCCCTGTGCTTCACTGAAACCTGGCTCAGCGAACACATCCCGGACAGCGCACTATGGCTGCCGGGCTTCCAGCTGTTCCGTGCTGACCAATGCGCGGAACTGTCTGAGAAGTCAAAGGGAGGAGGAACGTGCTTCTACATTAACAAAGGTTGGTGTACAGACGTCACAGTGTTAAATAAGTCATGCAGCCCTCACTTGGAATCACTCTTCATAAACTGTAGACCATTTTATTCACCGCGGGAGTTCGCATCGTTTGTGCTGGTCAGTGTGTACATTCCACCGCAGGCGTGCGTAACGGAGGCGTTACATCACCTCGCCGACCAGATTACAGACGTGGAGAAAACACACCCGGACTCTCTGCTAATCATTCTCGGGGATTTTAACAGAGCAAATCTCAAACTCGAAATGCCAAAATACAGACAGCACGTGACGTGTCCCACCAGGGACATGACCACTGCTACACCACAATAAAGGACGCATATCGCTCTGTCCCCCGTGCTCCTTTGGGACTTTCTGACCACTGCCTGGTCCACCTCATCCCATCCTACAGGCATAAACTGAAATCTACTAAGCCTGCAGTGAGAACTGTGAAGAGATGGACCGACGAGTCAAAGATGCAGTTACAGGCTTTGACTGCACTGATTGGAGCGTCTTTGAAGCAGCAGCCTCAGACCTGGATGAACTGACTGACACTGTGACATCTTACATCGGTTTTTGTGAGGACATGTGCGTGCAGACCAAAACCTTCTGCACATTCAACAACAACAAACCATGGTTCACTGCAGAACTGAGACGGCTACGCCAGGACAAGGAGGAGGCCTACAGGAGTGGGGACCGGGATCTGTACAAGCAGGCCAGGAACAAGCTGACAAAGGAGATCAAGGCAGCAAAGAGGAACTACACTGAAAAGCAGAAGGACCGCTTCTCTGCCAACGACACCTCTACAGTTTGGAAAGGCCTGCAGACCATCACCAACTACAGGAGACCATCCCCCCACCCTGTGGGAAGCCCCCGCCTGGCAGAGGACCTCAGTGACTTCTACTCCAGGTTTGAAAGGACTTTCACTTCCCCCACCATCTCCATCACAAAAGGCCTAGCAGCACCACAAACCACACCTGACCCCCTGCCTGCGCTGAGGATCTGTGAACAGGATGTGCGTCAGCTCTTTCAGAGACAGAGGATTAGGAAGGCCCCGGGACCCGATGGAGTGTCTCCGTCCTGCCTGAAAGTCTGTGCTGACCAGCTGGCTCCCATCTTCACTCAGATCTTCAACAACTCCCTGGAGCTGTGCGAGGTCCCCTCCTGCCTCAAACGCTCCACCATCATCCCGGTTCCCAAGAAGTCCCCTGTCACAGGATTAAACGACTACAGACCAGTCGCCCTGACATCTGTAGTCATGAAATCCTTTGAACGACTGGTGCTGGCCCATCTGAAGGACATTACAGACCCCCTGCTTGACCCCCTGCAGTTTGCCTACAGGGCAAACCGGTCAGTGGATGATGCAATCAACATGGCTCTCCACTACATCCTGCACCACCTAGACTCTGCAGGGACCTAGGCACGGGTCCTGTTTGTGGATTTCAGCTCTGCGTTCAACACCATCGTCCCGGAGCTCCTCCACCATAAACTGTCCCAGCTCACCGTGCCCCCCTCCACCTGTCAGTGGATTACCAGTTTCCTGACCGACAGGAGGCAGCAGGTGAAACTGGGCAGCTTCACATCCAGCACCCGGTCCCTCAGCACTGGCGCCCCCCAAGGATGTGTTCTCTCCCCACTGCTCTTCTCCCTTTACACCACTGACTGCACCTCAAGGGACCCTTCTATGAAACTCCTGAAGTTCGCAGACGACACCACCATCATTGGACTCATCCGGGACGGCGACGAGTCTGCTTACAGAAGGGAAGTGGAACAGCTGGTCCTCTGGTGCAGTCAGAACCACCTGGAGCTAAACCAGCTCAAAACTGTGGAGATGACAGTGGACTTCAGGAAGAGACCCCCATCACCACCTCCTCTGACAATCCTCAACAGGCCAGTCCCAACAGTTAACTCATTCAGGGGTCTAACCTTCTGCAGTTCATTTACATGTCATGCTAGGATACAGAGAAAAGTTACATGACGATACATAAAATTCTATTACACTCTACAGCAACAACAGTCTCTAGCTGTTACTAATTATTCTGCAGCCAAGGTGATGCATTACACCAGTGACACCATCTAGCAGCAACTATTGTCCTTCAGCAGCTCTACACATCTCTGCAGAAGCTCGGTTAATATATGAATCCTCCAAATCTAAAACGATGCTGATTCCTGAATTGAATTGGTGGCTGGACAGCCCCCCAGCCAGTCTTGGCCAGGACTCCCTGGGAGAAGAGTTACTGTAACTCAATGGGACTTTTCCTGGTTAAATAAAAATAAAACTAACAGAGTCAGAAATGAAGAACTGAAAGAGGATTCTAAGAACTTATTTTCTTGTCTTCAGCTACACATTCGGTGTGAAAAGCCATCAGTTGAGGTATCGATACTTCAGTGTCGACCTGCACATCACCAACCAAGTCAGAAATGAAGAACCGAAAGGATTCTGAGAACTTGTTGTTACTTACCGAGTATGTGACCAGGGGATGAAGGAAGGAAAACAAAAGACAATTGTTTCTGGGTAAAAGGAAAGCGACACAGAGACCGATAAGTGTGTGTAAAAAGAATGGTTCTTTATTCAAAAACAAAATACTAATGGTAACCAAGAAAGCTGGTCACGAAACTAACAGACCAGAACTGATAGCCACAAACAAACTAAAGGTGCCACCACACCTGGGGGGAAAAACCAAGAAAGATTAGTATCTCACCGATACGATAAACTTCCAACAAACTATCCAACCGTACATGTCCACCACTGTGATACACAGTGTTGTATAGTAACGAAGTAAAAATACTTCGTTACTGTACTTAAGTAGTATTTTTTTATATTTGTACTTTACTTTACTACTTATATTTCTGACGACTTTTACTTTTACTTCACTACATTTTCCGAAAAAAATCAATACTTTTACTCCATTACATTTACCTGAGCATCCTCGTTACTCGTTACAAAATAAGAAGGAACGTGATAGCCAATGGACAATCTTCGTTTTGTTGTAGTGGGACCAGTAGCCAATGATGTTGGAGATACAGACCGCAAGACGTTATCGTTGGTTTACCCCGTTGTGCGGCGGATGAAATCAGCGGCCAGCGGGTACATTTCAAATTAATGGTCGCATTATCATGTCAGTAGTCTCAGACAAGTCGGGTCTCAATGTTATTTGAAGAGAAGGAGGAAGACAGAGAAGCCTAAAATGTCAGAGATGGAGGTGACTGAATCGGCGACTGAACCTGCTGCTGAAACAACCAGCATAGACGACAACGACGGCGACGATGACGATGAACACCCGTGGCCATACCTGCGGGGAATGTTCAGCTACATGATGTAGCTGAACATTCCCCGCAGACCCGGTCTGTAAGGATATGTTTGTGTATTTTTGTATATGGTTGGGTTTATGTAAGGAGGCGTTGAAGCTCCTTTAAGTGTCATGTGACACTTTGCAAATTAAACAAAACTTAAAAACTAAATTAAACAGGAATAAAGAAAATGTCACAACTCAAATTTCTGATTGCATTTTATTAACAGTACTTTTTACTTTTAATACTTAAGTACAGTAAATACTAGCTACTTTTTTACTTTTACTCAAGTAATATTCTAGCAGGCAACTTTCACTTTTACTTGAGTAATTTTCCAGTAAGGTACTTTTACTTTTACTCAAGTATGGCTTTTGGGTACTTTATACAACACTGGTGATACACCATCTCTCTCTCTCTCCGGGCCGCACCTCTCCTCCTCTCTTTAACCCAAATCAGCTGATTACCTGAGTGGAAAGGGCTGCTGGAAGGAGGAGGGGCAATCACCTGGAGGAGGAGAGTGGGAGAGAGAGAGGCACAAACACACCACCATAACCACAGCGGTACTAGGGCCGTAATGCTTGTGTTATTTTTTTCTCAAGTTAGTGGTGTGGCAGAGTCACAGAGAGAGGGACAGTAATAGACTGGGCAAACTGAAGAGGGCCATCTCCATCCTGGGCTGTCCTCTGGATTCAGTGGTGCAGGTGGGGGACAGGAGGATGTTGGCTAAACTGTCCAACATCAGGAACAAGCCCTCATATCCTCGTATGAGACAGTTGGGAAGCTCCTTCAACCAAAGACTGCTGCACTCACAGTGATGGAAGGAGGCTTTTGGAGGTCTTTTTTATCCTCAGCAATCCGACTTGTTAATCTCTTGTTTCTCTTGTCTACGTTATACTACTTTTTGTATCTTACACTGTTGTTCCCTGCCGCTGTAACACCCTAATTTAAATAAAGTCCTGCTCCTGTTCCTACCGACACTGAAATATAGATACTTCTGATACCAGATCTTTATGCTGATTCTCAAATCAAAATATTGATACTTTTGATACTTCAGTCATTTGAAGTAATCTATGACATTAACAGGAACATGGTGGAAAGTAACTATTGAGATCTTTTCTAAAAGTTATGCAGTTGTTGGGGACTACTTTTTTTTCTCAGTCACTCAGTCTGTAGACACAAATTACTGAATATGGTTATGAAATAATTAACGAAATAAATACAGCAAATAGTTGCATGAGTTCAGCTTGGAGTAATACGTTTATCACTGAGATAATCTCACACAGGCAAGAAAGCCTAGATTTATTCAGGTAAGGTTTCCTAACGAGTACATAGTTGAATCTAAATAAGATTAAGCATTCAGTGCAGAGCAGCCCCATCAAGATCCCTGGGGGAGATGATCGTGAAGGATTTCCAGCCTCTGTCTATAGTGGAAGATCAAGGTTTCCAAGGATTTGTGAGCTCCCACTCTAGACCCAAGCTCAACAGCTACTGTTAGTGCTACCTCATGGACTTCTACTTAAGGTTTAGTGTCCACAGAAGCATATCTGACTGTAACATGTCATCTCAGTGAAAACTGGAAAATGAGGGAATTTGTTTTGGAAACCCACTGTGGGTCCTTCCTCCCAGCTTTCTTTAACCAGGTCCAAAACCCCGCGTGGTTTAATGCCAAACAGCAGTTCACGGAGGCCTGGGGTACCTTGCACACTGCAAACAACAGAGGATCCAGCCACTTATCCCAATTGCAACTATCAGTGCAGCCCGAGTCCACCATCGCCTAATGTGTAACCCCCTGAATCCTTACGGGAACGCTGGTGCGGGGGTCCCAGTGCGGCTCTTCTCTGGGGTGGGACAGGAGCTTCATGTGCACGTTCCCGGGAGGGGATGGCAGCCACTAGGTCCGCCAGGCGGTGGCATCACACCCAGTCGACGTGGCCACACAAACTGCTCCAAAACGATTTTCCCTAACAGCTGCCCCTCGCCAGTGGAATCCCCCAGCTGCAACCACCTGGTCGCCGTATCCTTCAGCTGCTGGGCGTACGCGAAGGTCCGACCAGCGGGTCCCAGCTTGGTCCCCCGAAACTTGTGGGCAATGGTCTTCGGCGGAGAAACCCAGGCGATTGAGGATAGCCCTGCGGACTTCCCTACACTGTCCTCGGGAGGGGTAGGCAGACCAAGCGCTGCAGTTTGCGCGTCCCCTGTCAATAGGGGAAGCAGTCACATGGCCCACTCTGCCCCTGACTAGCCACATGCTGTTGCCGTCGCCTCAAACATTTCCAAAAATGTTTGTGGGTCATCCTGTGCTGACATTTCATTTCATTTAGCGTGAGCCCGGCGAGCGCCTGCCCGATTGACCATCACCCCCAGTACATAGCTGGGTCTGTCTGTCTGTCTGTCTGGCACTGGAGTGCTGCCAGCTGCTCTTTGCAGAGCACAGCCTGTTCCCGATTCATCTCAGCAACCTCCGCCAACATTTGTGCAAGTGTGGTCAGCTTGCACAAACTTGTCCCCCTGCTGAAGCAAATGTGGGCCATTTTGGGTGCCAAATGTGGCGTTGCCTGATGCCACTGTGGGTTCTTTCAGCAGAGAGTTAGACTGCAATGACTTTTGTAGTTCTTTATTTTGGAAACCATGATACATTTACACATCTGCCGGTGTTCTCGCAGGCATAGTCTCCCCTGCTGATGTCAAGAGTGTCTTTCTGTGTGCCGTGTCTCATCTGATTTCCAGGTCCAGTGAACTACTGTGTTTAAAAGGAGAAAGTGATTAGACTAACACAGAAGCTTAGGGGTATTCAACAATAGTTGAAAGTGGAAGAAGCTAATACAGTCAGTAGATACACGCTGGAATTAATTTTTTTACATACTGGAGAGGCTCTGTGAGCAAAATGAAACTGTGACCACAGCCCTCTACCTTTTAGGGACGAATGCATTGTGCTTACATGAGGGAGAATCATCCCTCATCAAGCAAACAGTTGATGCACAACAGCCATTTAAAGAAGTGACACAGGAAGTTTCAGCTGAAAAGTATGTTTCAGTCTCCAAAGTGATTCCACTCGTATCACTCATACACGAGGCTGTAGCAGCCTCTGAACGTCAAGGCAGCTCCCTTGCCACACAACTGGTGGCTGTCATTGGGGCGAGAGGTGGGGGTCTCTAGTCCATCACAGGGACAGACAACTATTCACACTCACACCTACGGTCAATTTAGAATCACCAGTGAACCTAACTTTTTTCACCGGTTTTTACCCAGCCAGACTGTTTTTTGGAGATTCTGGTTGGAGGAGCAGCAGCGCTCTGTGGATTTAGACGGAGACGCCGGCGCGGGAAGCGAGCTGGAGCGCTCGTCAAGCTGCGGCAGCGGGGATTACGCACCGCTCTCCCGTCCATACACCTGGGGAACGTCCGCTCTTTGGCGGCTCCTTCTCCTAACCAAGAACTCAAGAACTCAGACTTTTGCCGTTCAGCCGCCCTGTGCTTCACTGAAACCTGGCTCAGCGAACACATCCCGGACAGCGCACTATGGCTGCCGGGCTTCCAGCTGTTCCGTGCTGACCAATGCGCGGAACTGTCTGAGAAGTCAAAGGGAGGAGGAACGTGCTTCTACATTAACAAAGGTTGGTGTACAGACGTCACAGTGTTAAATAAGTCATGCAGCCCTCACTTGGAATCACTCTTCATAAACTGTAGACCATTTTATTCACCGCGGGAGTTCGCATCGTTTGTGCTGGTCAGTGTGTACATTCCACCGCAGGCGTGCGTAACGGAGGCGTTACATCACCTCGCCGACCAGATTACAGACGTGGAGAAAACACACCCGGACTCTCTGCTAATCATTCTCGGGGATTTTAACAGAGCAAATCTCAAACTCGAAATGCCAAAATACAGACAGCACGTGACGTGTCCCACCAGGGACATGACCACTGCTACACCACAATAAAGGACGCATATCGCTCTGTCCCCCGTGCTCCTTTGGGACTTTCTGACCACTGCCTGGTCCACCTCATCCCATCCTACAGGCATAAACTGAAATCTACTAAGCCTGCAGTGAGAACTGTGAAGAGATGGACCGACGAGTCAAAGATGCAGTTACAGGCTTTGACTGCACTGATTGGAGCGTCTTTGAAGCAGCAGCCTCAGACCTGGATGAACTGACTGACACTGTGACATCTTACATCGGTTTTTGTGAGGACATGTGCGTGCAGACCAAAACCTTCTGCACATTCAACAACAACAAACCATGGTTCACTGCAGAACTGAGACGGCTACGCCAGGACAAGGAGGAGGCCTACAGGAGTGGGGACCGGGATCTGTACAAGCAGGCCAGGAACAAGCTGACAAAGGAGATCAAGGCAGCAAAGAGGAACTACACTGAAAAGCAGAAGGACCGCTTCTCTGCCAACGACACCTCTACAGTTTGGAAAGGCCTGCAGACCATCACCAACTACAGGAGACCATCCCCCCACCCTGTGGGAAGCCCCCGCCTGGCAGAGGACCTCAGTGACTTCTACTCCAGGTTTGAAAGGACTTTCACTTCCCCCACCATCTCCATCACAAAAGGCCTAGCAGCACCACAAACCACACCTGACCCCCTGCCTGCGCTGAGGATCTGTGAACAGGATGTGCGTCAGCTCTTTCAGAGACAGAGGATTAGGAAGGCCCCGGGACCCGATGGAGTGTCTCCGTCCTGCCTGAAAGTCTGTGCTGACCAGCTGGCTCCCATCTTCACTCAGATCTTCAACAACTCCCTGGAGCTGTGCGAGGTCCCCTCCTGCCTCAAACGCTCCACCATCATCCCGGTTCCCAAGAAGTCCCCTGTCACAGGATTAAACGACTACAGACCAGTCGCCCTGACATCTGTAGTCATGAAATCCTTTGAACGACTGGTGCTGGCCCATCTGAAGGACATTACAGACCCCCTGCTTGACCCCCTGCAGTTTGCCTACAGGGCAAACCGGTCAGTGGATGATGCAATCAACATGGCTCTCCACTACATCCTGCACCACCTAGACTCTGCAGGGACCTAGGCACGGGTCCTGTTTGTGGATTTCAGCTCTGCGTTCAACACCATCGTCCCGGAGCTCCTCCACCATAAACTGTCCCAGCTCACCGTGCCCCCCTCCACCTGTCAGTGGATTACCAGTTTCCTGACCGACAGGAGGCAGCAGGTGAAACTGGGCAGCTTCACATCCAGCACCCGGTCCCTCAGCACTGGCGCCCCCCAAGGATGTGTTCTCTCCCCACTGCTCTTCTCCCTTTACACCACTGACTGCACCTCAAGGGACCCTTCTATGAAACTCCTGAAGTTCGCAGACGACACCACCATCATTGGACTCATCCGGGACGGCGACGAGTCTGCTTACAGAAGGGAAGTGGAACAGCTGGTCCTCTGGTGCAGTCAGAACCACCTGGAGCTAAACCAGCTCAAAACTGTGGAGATGACAGTGGACTTCAGGAAGAGACCCCCATCACCACCTCCTCTGACAATCCTCAACAGGCCAGTCCCAACAGTTAACTCATTCAGGGGTCTAACCTTCTGCAGTTCATTTACATGTCATGCTAGGATACAGAGAAAAGTTACATGACGATACATAAAATTCTATTACACTCTACAGCAACAACAGTCTCTAGCTGTTACTAATTATTCTGCAGCCAAGGTGATGCATTACACCAGTGACACCATCTAGCAGCAACTATTGTCCTTCAGCAGCTCTACACATCTCTGCAGAAGCTCGGTTAATATATGAATCCTCCAAATCTAAAACGATGCTGATTCCTGAATTGAATTGGTGGCTGGACAGCCCCCCAGCCAGTCTTGGCCAGGACTCCCTGGGAGAAGAGTTACTGTAACTCAATGGGACTTTTCCTGGTTAAATAAAAATAAAACTAACAGAGTCAGAAATGAAGAACTGAAAGAGGATTCTAAGAACTTATTTTCTTGTCTTCAGCTACACATTCGGTGTGAAAAGCCATCAGTTGAGGTATCGATACTTCAGTGTCGACCTGCACATCACCAACCAAGTCAGAAATGAAGAACCGAAAGGATTCTGAGAACTTGTTGTTACTTACCGAGTATGTGACCAGGGGATGAAGGAAGGAAAACAAAAGACAATTGTTTCTGGGTAAAAGGAAAGCGACACAGAGACCGATAAGTGTGTGTAAAAAGAATGGTTCTTTATTCAAAAACAAAATACTAATGGTAACCAAGAAAGCTGGTCACGAAACTAACAGACCAGAACTGATAGCCACAAACAAACTAAAGGTGCCACCACACCTGGGGGGAAAAACCAAGAAAGATTAGTATCTCACCGATACGATAAACTTCCAACAAACTATCCAACCGTACATGTCCACCACTGTGATACACCATCTCTCTCTCTCTCCGGGCCGCACCTCTCCTCCTCTCTTTAACCCAAATCAGCTGATTACCTGAGTGGAAAGGGCTGCTGGAAGGAGGAGGGGCAATCACCTGGAGGAGGAGAGTGGGAGAGAGAGAGGCACAAACACACCACCATAACCACAGCGGTACTAGGGCCGTAATGCTTGTGTTATTTTTTTCTCAAGTTAGTGGTGTGGCAGAGTCACAGAGAGAGGGACAGTAATAGACTGGGCAAACTGAAGAGGGCCATCTCCATCCTGGGCTGTCCTCTGGATTCAGTGGTGCAGGTGGGGGACAGGAGGATGTTGGCTAAACTGTCCAACATCAGGAACAAGCCCTCATATCCTCTGTATGAGACAGTTGGGAAGCTCCTTCAACCAAAGACTGCTGCACTCACAGTGATGGAAGGAGGCTTTTGGAGGTCTTTTTTATCCTCAGCAATCCGACTTGTTAATCTCTTGTTTCTCTTGTCTACGTTATACTACTTTTTGTATCTTACACTGTTGTTCCCTGCCGCTGTAACACCCTAATTTAAATAAAGGCCTGCTCCTGTTCCTACCGACACTGAAATATAGATACTTCTGATACCAGATCTTTATGCTGATTCTCAAATCAAAATATTGATACTTTTGATACTTCAGTCATTTGAAGTAATCTATGACATTAACAGGAACATGGTGGAAAGTAACTATTGAGATCTTTTCTAAAAGTTATGCAGTTGTTGGGGACTACTTTTTTTTCTCAGTCACTCAGTCTGTAGACACAAATTACTGAATATGGTTATGAAATAATTAACGAAATAAATACAGCAAATAGTTGCATGAGTTCAGCTTGGAGTAATACGTTTATCACTGAGATAATCTCACACAGGCAAGAAAGCCTAGATTTATTCAGGTAAGGTTTCCTAACGAGTACATAGTTGAATCTAAATAAGATTAAGCATTCAGTGCAGAGCAGCCCCATCAAGATCCCTGGGGGAGATGATCGTGAAGGATTTCCAGCCTCTGTCTATAGTGGAAGATCAAGGTTTCCAAGGATTTGTGAGCTCCCACTCTAGACCCAAGCTCAACAGCTACTGTTAGTGCTACCTCATGGACTTCTACTTAAGGTTTAGTGTCCACAGAAGCATATCTGACTGTAACATGTCATCTCAGTGAAAACTGGAAAATGAGGGAATTTGTTTTGGAAACCCACTGTGGGTCCTTCCTCCCAGCTTTCTTTAACCAGGTCCAAAACCCCGCGTGGTTTAATGCCAAACAGCAGTTCACGGAGGCCTGGGGTACCTTGCACACTGCAAACAACAGAGGATCCAGCCACTTATCCCAATTGCAACTATCAGTGCAGCCCGAGTCCACCATCGCCTAATGTGTAACCCCCTGAATCCTTACGGGAACGCTGGTGCGGGGGTCCCAGTGCGGCTCTTCTCTGGGGTGGGACAGGAGCTTCATGTGCATGTTCCCGGGAGGGGATGGCAGCCACTAGGTCCGCCAGGCGGTGGCATCACACCCAGTCGACGTGGCCACACAAACTGCTCCAAAACGATTTTCCCTAACAGCTGCCCCTCGCCAGTGGAATCCCCCAGCTGCAACCACCTGGTCGCCGTTTCCTTCAGCTGCTGGGCGTACGCGAAGGTCCGACCAGCGGGTCCCAGCTTGGTCCCCCGAAACTTGTGGGCAATGGTCTTCGGCGGAGAAACCCAGGCGATTGAGGATAGCCCTGCGGACTTCCCTACACTGTCCTCGGGAGGGGTAGGCAGACCAAGCGCTGCAGTTTGCGCGTCCCCTGTCAATAGGGGAAGCAGTCACATGGCCTACTCACCGCATCAAAACGGAACTGCCGAAAGAGGATGGAGAACCTTATTTGAGATGTCAGCTGAGTGTGATAAGGATGAATGTGAAAATGTGGATTATTTCTACAGAGTGACTTGTGATGTACCTAAAACATTTAAAGAGGCTATAGACTCTGAGAAAACAAAAATGTGGATGAGCCAATGAAAGAAGAAATGAACTATTTCACAGAGAATGAGACTTTCACTCTGACGCCACTGCCAAGGGGCAAACAAGCAGTGGGAGGTCGCTGGGCATATGCAGTGAAAGAGAGCCCAGATGGATCTGAGACTTGTAAAGCCAGATACATGGCAAAGGGGTATGGTCAAGTGGAAGGGATAGACTATAAAGAAACTTTTTCACCCACAGCCAACATGACCTCTGTTCGAGCATTAATGCAGGTTGCTGCACAGGAGGATCTTAGCCTACACCAAATGAATGTGAAGACTGCTTACCTCCATGCTCCAATGGACTGTGAGGTATATATGGAACAGCCAGAAGGTTTTGAAATTAAGTCAAATACAGGAGAGGATTTAGTGCGTAAACTCAACAAGTCTTTGTATGGGTTAAAACCAGGGGTCACCAAACTTTTTTCTCTGGGGGCCACATTATCGTTCCTGACTGTGATGGGGGGCCGGGGCCTGGTCAGCTATACAACATGACTCAGACCAAAATGACCACCAGCATTGTGTTGTAGAGATTACTAGCCTGGCACAGCCATCCCCACTTCTATATCCACACAACTATATCAACACTTTATTGCTAGCCATTTTGCTGTCCTGAACACTGGCAGTTCTCCTCGCATACGTTGTCTGCTGCTTGATCTCGAGCAGTACCGCGGGAAGTAGGGGTGCTGGGGGTGCAGCAGCCCCCCCCCCCCTGTTGGTGGGGCTGCTGCACCCCAAAAACGTACACTATATTACCAAAAGTATTCACTCACCTGCCTTTACTCATTCTATGAACTGAAGTGCCATCCCATTCCTAACTCATAGAATTCAATATGATGTCGGTCCACCTTTTGCAGCTATTACAGCTTCAACTCTTCTGGGAAGACTGTCCACAAGGTTGAGGAGAGTGTTTATAGGAATTTTTGACCATTCTTCCAAAAGCGCATTGGTGAGGTCACACACTGATGTTGGTCGAGAAGGCCTGGCTCTCAGTCTCCGCTCTAATTCATCCCAAAGGTGTTCTATCGGGTTCAGGTCAGGACTCTGTGCAGGCCAGTCAAGTTCATCCACACCAGACTCTGTCATCCACGTCTTTATGGACCTTGCTTTGTGCACTGGTGCACAGTCATGTTGGAAGAGGAAGGGGCCCGCTCCAAACTGTTCCCACAAGGTTGGGAGCATGGAATTGTCCAAAATGTTTTGGTATCCTGAAGCATTCAATGTTCCTTTCACTGGAACTAAGGGGCCAAGCCCAGCTCCTGAAAAACAACCCCATACCATAATTCCTCCTCCACCAAATTTCACAGTTGGCACAATGCAATCTGAAATGTACCGTTCTCCTGGCAACCTCCAAACCCAGACTCGTCCATCAGATTGCCAGATGGAAAAGCGTGATTCATCACTCCAGAGAACGCGTCTCCACTGCTCTAGAGGCCAGTGGCGGCGTGCTTTACACCATTGCATCCGACGCCTTGCATTGCACTTGGTGATGTGTGGCTTGGCTGCAGCTGCTCGGCCATGGAAACCCATTCCATGAAGCTCTCTGCGTACTGTACTTGGGCTAATCTGAAGGTCACATGAAGTTTGTAGCTCTGTAGCAATTGACTGTGCAGAAAGTCGGCGACCTCTTTGCACTATGCGCTTCAGCATCCGCTGACCCCTCTCCGTCACTTTACGTGGCCTACCACTTGGTGGCTGAGTTGCTGTTGTTCCCAAACGCTTCCATTTTGTTATAATAGAGCTGACAGTTGACTGTGGAATATTTAGGAGCGAGGAAATTTCACGACTGGATTTGTTGCACAAGTGGCATCCTATGACAGTTCCACGCTGGAATTCACTGAGCTCCTGAGAGCGGCCCATTCTTTCACAAATGTCTTGTTTCACAGTCTGCATGCCTGAGTGCTTGAATTTATACACCTGGGGCCAGGCCAAGTGATTAGAACACCTGATTCTGATCATTTGAATGGGTGAGCGAATACTTTTGGTAATATAGTGTACCTCAGTATCCATGATCTTCAGGAATTTGAGGTCATCGACGGACGGAGCTGGTTGGTGATCTTTGTCGGTGCAGTGGAAGACAGAGGACTCCAGGTCGTCCCCATGCAGCAGAGGGGCTTGCTGAGGTGGAGAATGATGAGTGGCTGTGTGGAGGGTCTTTCACACGCAGGTGGCTGGAGCAGGGCAGGGTGTGAGGTAGCTAGGGCGACCATCTCTCAAGACACATGTTTTGAGGGAAGTGACTGAAGAGGGGCGGTGTGCTGTGCCGAGACACACATCGCCGATCACCACCCAGCCTAGGTCTAGCTTTTGAGCGAATGGGGCATTATCGGGGCCGTTGATCTGTTTTCTGATCTTGTGTATACTCAAAATGTCTCTCCCTAGCAAAAGCAGTATCTGGGCTCTGGAGTCTAAGGGGGGAGTCTCACTGGCTATGTATCTCAGGTGAGGGTGATGCAAAGCTGCACTGGGTGTTGGGATTTCAGATCTGTTGTCTGGGAGCTCGTTGCATTCAATGAGGACAGGGAGAGGGACGCAGGTCTTCTTGTCCAGTGACTCCAGTATGTAGCCGCAGGCTCTCCTTCCAGAAGTCTCTATGCTGCCTGCACACATCTTGAGCGTGTATGAAGATGGAGTGCTATTGTCATTGAATATCTCAAAGAATTCTGAACGTGCAAGGGATTTATTACTTTGCTCATCGATGATGGCATATATTCTGGTTGCTGCTTCTCTCTGGCCTTGTGGGTAGACACTAACTAAGTATATTTTGGAGCAACCTCTAGCACTCATCCCCTCACCACATACCTCAGTGCACTTGGAGTAGACCATCTCTCAAGGCTGCTGGTTCTCACTGCCCTCCCTACCATTCTCTGATGTAGGTGGGGCTGGCTTTGCTTTCCATGGTGATGGACCTGGGTGGAGGGCTTCGACGTGCTTGATGCTCTGACATTCTGCACATGTTATGGGTTTGTCACAATTCTTTGCAATGTGTGAGGTTGAAGCACAACAGCGTTAGCAGATGGAATTGTCTTTGAGATATTGCTTACGGTCAGCTAGCAGTTTGTCTCTAAAGCTCCTGCATGCACTTAATGAATGGGGCTTCTTGTGAATTGGGCATTCTTTGGTGAGATCTAGAGAGTTAGTTTCTGGCTCACCTTTCTGGCTGGACTCAGCAACTTGAGTCTTGTGGACTGCAATGGGCTGGTTGACTTTACTCTGGATGCTTTTGGGTTTGTCTCGGTTTGTGGCAGGCGAAGGGGGCATGGTGACTCTGAAACAGGGATTGTTTCTTGCTTTGGCTTGGTTCTGAATGAAATTGACAAACACACTGAATGGGGGAAAGGGAATCCGCTGCTGTTGCTTTATCTGAGAGCCGTAGAACATCCACTTTTCTTGTAGATTATACGGGAGCCTTTCTACAATTGGGGCTACTCCCATAGCAGTGTCAAGGTAAGCTAGTCCTGGAAGGAATCCATCCTGCTTTGCTGCGTACAGTTCCTGTAGCAGGTCGGCTAAGTCACGTAGCTTGGCTGGCTCTTTGTTGGAGATTCTCAGGAACCTTTCCAGTCTGGCAAACAGCGCTCCTTCGATGGCTTCGGGGGTGCCATAGCATTCTTCAATGCGCTGCCTGATGGCTTGAAGGCCACCCTGGGGGTCTCTGATGTAGGCTGCTCTGAGCCTGCGTGCTTGCTCGGACGACTCTTTGCCGAGCCATTTAATCAGCAGGTCACTCTCCTCTGCTATGGACAGGCCTATGTTGTCTATGGCATTGCAGAATGAGGCTTTCCACGCCCAGTAATTGGCCTTATCGTCAAACTTCATCAGCCCTGTGGAGACGATCTGGTTTCTAGCGATAAACTTCGCCAGGTCAGCTGTTGGGGAGCTGTGTCCATCTTGGGCAAGCGTGTGACGAGGTGAGGTATGGCGTGGAACAGAACTGTGTAGCCCATAGTCATTTCCTCCCTGCCATGCTTGGTTGCTGGCTTGGAATGGCATGTAGTATGGACTTGCAGGTGACATGGATGGCTGCTGTGGCTGTAGTGGTACCTGTGATGCTGATAGTAGCCGCCTTGGAGCTGGTATCGGTCTCAGGGACTCTGCTGGTGAATGTGTCAGTAGATGCTGTGCTGGAGGTCTTATGGCTGGCTGCGTTGGAGGACATGTTGGTAAAAGATGGTGGCTTTGGTTCAGTTCTGATCTCAGTTCTCCCAGGCCGTTGTCGTCATCTAATTCTGCTTGCAGAACTGCTGCTTCAGCCATTGCAGCCTCCATTTCTTTTTTGCACCGCAACGCCTCCAATTCAGCTGCTGCTTTGACAGTTTGTAGTTCCAATTCAGCTTTATGAAGTTTCAGTGCCATTTCCTTCTCAGAAAAAGCTGCTTTGGTTCTTGCTGCTTGAGCTTTGGCTTTAGCAGTCGCTAGCACGGTGCTCCTTCGAGAGCTGCATGTTGATCCGTGTTGAGATGGTGCACGAACAGAGCCTTGTGCAAATAGCTCCGATCTCACCTCCCAGTCACCGGCTTCTGCTTCAGTCACACCAAAGGGAAGTTGCATTCCGGTCAGAGAATCCATGTCTTATGGAGCAGGGGACGCGTCGGTGCAAGTCACGTGCAGGCTTGGTTAGCGCAGGCTAATGGCGTTGTCTTGCCGGGCAACGTTGTTGTTACTTGCTAGCGGTTGAAGTTCTGTCTTCTTCCTGACAGGCGAGGGTTTGCCGTTTTACTGTACTGGCCTCACTAAACGTAGCGGTATTTAGCTGTCCAGTGCGTCTAAACAGCTAGGTGAGGTGAACAAAGAAAGAGATGCTGCTTTATCTCGTAGTCTTTTTCTCCTCTCCTTTATTTTACACTGGGCAGTGGAAAACACAAGCTGTAAAACTGTATAACATAACGAAAACGTATAACATAAATTCTATTGCGAAAATATATAACATAACACGTTCTCTAAGCACACATTGTTACTCACCGGCATTGCCCCCGTGGGAAAACACAACGGTGCGGATTTGACAAAACTCTTCAACAAACTTTTGCGATGCAGTGCACAGCTCTCTCTATGAAAGGCTTGAACTAACTGAACGTTAATCTCGTTTCAAACGAGAATATAAACCGGAAGTAGAATCCGCACGCTAAACCATTACTGCAGGTGACCGATAGATGGCGTCAACACACTGCAAATAAACAAAGAGACAAAAAATGAATAAATGGTCATTAAGACCAACACAATAAGTTATCAGATTTTCTTCACAGAGGGTGGTTTCCATTGAGGGTCCCGGAGGACCCACCCCAACGTTCGGAGTTCTTGCAAACAAGATCTCAAAAGGGGACAGGTTACATCGCGTGCGCACTCGCATTCTCATGTACATAAGCACAATAGGCAGACATTTGGGCCAGCTGAGGTTGGTGTCTTGGCAACACTTGACCAATTTTTGTTTCAAGATGCCGTTTTGCCTCTCTACAGCACCCCCCGATTGTGGATGGTAAGAGCAATGTGCTTTGATGTCAAATTTAAGCTGTGCAGACAGCTGCTGTATGGCTTTATTAACAAAGTGGGAGCCATTGTCGGAGGACAGTTCCTCAGGGATTCCCCATCTGGGAATGATTTCTGTCAACAATGCTTTTGCCACTACCACGGCGGTTGCATGTTTGGCTGGAAACGCTTCAATCCATTTTGAGAACATATCCACCCTGACCAGGCAGTATTTCTTACCTTCGCTTGGGGTAAGTTCAATAAAATCCATCATAACATGTTGAAATGGTCTGTCTGGTGCAGGATGTGCTGCTTGATGTGTCAAGGGTTTCGGTCTGCCTGGGTTGTTTTGAGCACAGATCAGACAGTTTTTACAAAAATCATCTGCAAATGTTGAAAAGCCTTTTGTGAACCAATGTTTTTGCACTATAGCACACATCCCTCCTTTTGACAAATGGTCAAGACCATGAGACAACTTAGCATAAGGCAAAAACAACTTTCTAGGTAAACATGGCTTGAGATCAGGACCCCTCCATACGCCTTCCGAAAACACACAGCCATGCTGGGCCCACAGGCGTCTCTCAGCTGGAGTAGAGAGTGAAGCGAGGGCAGAGAGAGAGGCAGTGGGAGAGGAGTCTGGGGATTGTGATGAGGAGGGAGGTGAGTCAGAATGAGAAAGGGAGGAGGTTTGCACGCCTCAGTCAGAGCCACAAGTTCTGCTGCCTGTGCAGAGTAATGAGAAGGCAGAGGAGATGAACAGACCACAGAAACATCATCAACAACAGCAAAGCCGGCGTGGGCCGTTCCTCGCTCAGGATCTCTGAAAGCAGAACCATCAACATAAAAGATTAGATCAGGATTAGTCAGAGGGGTATCCTTTAAGTCTGGTCTTGGTGTGCTGGAGTTCTGCAAAACACGAGTGAGGTTCGCCATCGTCTGGCAGAGGCATGAGAGTAGCAGGATTAAGGACAGAACATCTTTTAACCTGGACATTTGGAAGCCCTAAGAGTCTGGTGTGATACCTGAGCCACCGTGCTGGCGTGAGGTGTGAGGTTTTCTGTTCTTGCAAAATGTGTGCCACAGAATGAGGTACAAAGAGGTTAAGGTGGTTATAACCCACAAAGTCACGTGAGGCCAACACTGCGGATTCACAGGCCGCTACGGCACGCAAGCACGATGGGAGACCCCTGGCCACTGGATCTAGAAGACGGGAGAAGTAACCCACTGGTTTGAGCTGACCGCCGTGTTCCTGTAAGAGAACAGAGGTCATACAACCATGTCTTTCATCCACAAACTGAGTGAATGGTTTTTCAGGGTCAGGGATCCCCAACGTAGGAGTGGACTGCAGGGCCAGTTTGAGGTCTTCAAACGCTGCGTCTGCCTCTGGGGTCCACTTGACAGGGCTGTGGGCGGTCAGGTCCCTCTGATAGGCAATATCCCTCAGCGGACGCTCTCTCTCTGAAAAATTGGGTATAAAATGAAGGCAGTAGGAACACATGCCTAGAAATGAAAGAGCCCGTTTTTAGTTTTTGGTTTCGGGGTGTTAACCACCGCCCCACCGCGTGAGGGAGAGAGGGATTTGCCACCAGGGGTAAGAATGTGACCCAAAAACGTGACCTGCTGTTGCACGAACTGCAGTTTAGACAGAGAGGCTTTGTGACCTTCTGTCGCCAGGTGGCGCAAAAGCAGGATGGTGTCCGTCTCACACTGTTCCTTCGTAGGGGCTGCGATGAATCAACATATTGCAGCAAGACTGATCCTGGGGCGAGTGTGAGAGAAGAGAGACTTCGAGATAAAGCTAGACAGAAAAGGGTGGGGCTGCAAGTGAGCCCCTGGCAAAGTATAGTCCAGGTATATCTCTTTCCTCTGAATTGGAACGCGAACCAAAACTGAGAGTCTTCGTGCACTGGAATTGAAAAGAAAGCATTTGAGAGATCAACCACTGAAAACCACTGAGACGTGGAGGGCACCTGGCTCAAGATGGTGTGGGTGTTGGGAACATTTGGAGTAGGTGCAACAATAGCAGAATTTACAGCTTGTAGATCTTGAACATCTTTTTCAATGGAAAAATGGGAGTCTGTACAGGGGAGTCTTCGCATGGTATTATAATACCTGCTTTGAGAAGGGATTCAAAAACAGGAGTAATGCCATCTATTGCTTCTTTGCGCAAAGGGTACTGGCGCTGTTGAGGCCTGTACACAGATTTGGGGGTGATTTGAACCGGTTCACAATTTCGTATAAGGCCGACGTCATATTTGTGCGCTGCCCATAATGTACTTGGGACTTGTGCGAGCAGTGGAGAGATCTCTGTGGGTTTCGCTGCATGTGTGTGTGCTGCAGATAGAAATGTGGAAGTGGACACTCGTCTGCGCAGATCATCAACTAAATGGGTCGCTCTCTGACAGTGAACTCTCATTACGAGAGGATGTCTGAGAACTTGAAGAGAGAAAGAGAAAAAAGCTCCTGCATGTGTGGGGGAGGGAACCCAGTCGTTTGCTTCTTTACACAGTCTTACAAATTAACCTAAATCACGCCACTGTTCAGATGGAGCTTTAGAAAGTGAAATGTGTGGATAAGAGTTACAAACATCATAGAGTTTCTTCTGAGTGGGTGTGAGTGCCACTGCTGCAGCACTGCATACGCCATCAGTGTAGATATCAGTGATTGTCAGTTGATCATTCGAATCTTTAAAGAATTTCTTTTCATACTCAGAATCTGGGCCTCCTTTGCTTACAAAAGAGGTACAATGTAAGTTATCTGGTTTCATGCACTCTGCAGAGGCAGTGATCAGGGGGGCGGCTGTGGCGGTTAAATATTTTGAGGAGTCATGATTTTTCCACCACTGATAAGCATACAGCGGTGTGTTTGGGCTGACCTTCACACCAGTGAAAGAAAGAGATTCGTCTGATTTGGGACGAGTCACTTGCATTCCAGAGGGGGTGCAAGTCGGTGAATGAGTCGTATTTCGACGACTCATTCACTTCGGTGCGGACACGGTGCGCTCCTCGCGGAGCAACCAAACAATTTATTATTATAAGCCTAAGCAAATAAACAAATCAAAACCTCGCTAACGCCATGGAGGAACAACTCAAAGGCATATCGAAAGACATCGCAGAAATGAGAAAGACGCTCCTGAGTTTATCAAGAGACGTATCAGAGGTCCAAAAACAGCAGCAAACAATTATGTCGCTGGTGGAGGACGTGAAGAAACTTAAGAAACAGAACGAAGAGAAAGATGGGATAATCAAGACGCTGGAGAATAGGATCGAAAATGCGGAGAATAAGATAGAAAGTCTTGAGCAATATTCAAGAATGAATGATGTCATAATCTCTGGATTGGACATTAAACCAAGATCCTATGCCCATGCGACGCGACGAGAGCATACTGAACCTACTGAGCAGGACTCCCGTTCTGTGGAGGAACAGGTGTCTATCTTTTTCCAGTCAAAGGGAATTGGGCTGGATATCAACACCATAGAAGCTTGCCACCTTCTTCCTCGCACCACAACGGGCCGTCATGACAAACCAACAGTAATCATGCGGTTTGCAAACCGAAGGTTCAAATCGGAGTTACTGAAACAGGGCCGTATGCTGAAAGGTACCAGCGTCTATTTAAATGAACACTTGACAAAACGGAATGCAGAGATAGCGAAGAAGGCAAGACTACTACGAACACAGAAGAAAATACAGTCTACGTGGACATCCAACTGCAAAATATTCATCAAACTCAACGGGTCTATTCCAGAGCAAGCAAAGGTCCTGGTCGTCAGAAGTTTGGGGGAGTTGGATAAATTACAATGACACTACTTTATGGTAAGATAAATCCTTTTTTCCTTTTTGAACTGGTAATCTATTTTTCCACTTTTTCCACTTGTGCGTGGGTATGCGTGCGCTCGAAGGTCCAGTGGGAAAGAGAGCGGAGTACGGACAAAGGGACATATGGGTACTGTGCATGTGCGCGCCGAAGCATGCGCGACAACTGGGTGGAATGGAGGAGTCGCTGCCCACTGATCATGGGACAGTTGCACGATGTGGGGACAATACGCACGTGGATAGCAGCCCTTGGACTACGAGCAGTTATGTGCGAGAGAGCGTTCACATGTATCCTTATGAATTTACTAAATGCCGGGACGGAGTGTAAAATATATAGAGTAATGTGTGTGTTCACACGTAACCTTATGAATTTACTAAATCGATATGCAGGACGACTCAGACGTTGACCCTGAGAATAATTTCTTAAATGATGTAAACAGTGATTGTTGCTACTATACGGAAAATCAGTTTAAAAATAAAGTCAATTTAAAAAATGGAGTGTCTATCATACACTTCAATAGCAGGAGTTTATATGCGAATTTTCAAGACATAAAAGAGTACCTGAGTCAATTCATTACACCCTTTAGTGTGGTAGCAATATCAGAGACATGGCTTACTCAGGATAAGGGGATAGATTTTGAATTGGAGGGGTATGAATTTAATTGTATTAATAGAGTCAATAAAAGAGGAGGGGGGGTAGCGATATTTGTGGATAGAAGGTTAAAATATAAGATTATTAAAAATATGACTATTGCTATCAATGATGTGTGTGAATGTATATCTGTCGAGATTGTCATGGGGAAAAGCAAAAACATTACTGTCAGTTGTGTCTATAGAGCTCCCAGCTCCAGTATAGAGCACTTTACTGATGTAATGGAAAGCTTGTTTACAAACACTGAGCAGAGGGTCACTTTCATTTGTGGTGACTATAATATAGACCTATTAAATCCTAACAAAGTTGAAGCAATTGATGAGTTTTGTGCTGCAATGTATAGTATGAGTTTTTATCCTACTATCACCAAACCAAGTAGAATAACATCACAATCAGCTACAATAATAGAACTAAGAATTCTAAGTCCTGGCCTTGGATGTTGCACGTGATTATGGGCATTTCTTTATAACCTGAGGAGGACAGACATGCATATGTTCCCTGCCCTGGGGGCTTCTCTAAATCCCTTATCCTATCCTGTACTAAGCCAAGCATTGTTGTTGTGTGTGTGTTTACATTACCAACTCCTCTCTGTGGTAGTCAGTCTGAGGCAAGGAGGTCCGTTGGAGTTGATTGTCCCGCCCGCCTCTGCGATTTCCCCTGTCATTCCCCCATGGCACCTCCGGACAGTCTCTGGCCCAATGGCCTTCTTTCCCGCATGCGAAGCATTTGTTGGGTTCATACTGGCTGTAACTGCGGCCATATTCTCGTCCTCGTCCTCGTCCTCGTCCTCGTCCTCGTCCTCGTCCTCGTCCTCTGCGTCCACGTCCCCTGTTTAGCCTGTTGAATGGGCGCTCATCCAGATCAGCGAAGGCCAGCTGAGTATTCGGAGTGGCTGCATTCATCTGTTCGGAGGCCTTATCTTTCTTTTCTTTTTCTTTTTGCTCCCCGTGTTTGGCGTGTCTGAGGAGCTCCGAGAGCCTGTTATCAGCCCACCCGCCGACCAGGGTGTTGCACACTTGTGTGAGGATTGGTTTTCGGAGGCCCTCTCCGAAAGGCCATTTTCATGATGTTTTCAAAGGCCGTTTCCGCTCCATCCCAGTCCGCGGGTTTAGTCTGGCCCTAATGGCGAACACAAACATCGAGTAGGCGGTAGAAATAGTCCGCGACCGTTTTGCCTTCCTTTTGAATACAGTCACGGAGTCTGCCATAATCCACCTTAATGGGGAACGATTCACGCATTTTTTGACATATGGCTGTCACCCATTGTTCCCATTCCTTGGCAGGGTCCCATGCAACCCTCTCGGCTTTCAGTTTGTCATAATCTGGTGTCTCCACGGTGGTTTGAATCTTCGCATATTCCGTAGGTCCTAAATGTCTCAGCAGTAGTCTCCGCAGTTCCGGTCCTGTTGGTCGCCACATGCCACAAAACAGGCGGAGAGCATCTGCTAATTCTGTTCCTCCTTTTTCTACGGGCGGCAGGTCTTTCGCAGCCTCCCTCATGTCATCATCGCCTGGGCGGAAGATAAGGACTGCATTGCCGTCAGCTCCTGCTGGGTACTCGACCATGGGGGCCAAGAAGGAGCCATCTTCTAAACGTTTTGGAGGTTTTCTTTCCCTGCTAGATTTGTGGGGAAAGGGGGTGAAGAAGGAACCTCTCCCCCTTCCCCTTGCGTGGAAAGTGGGGGGGGGGGTTTCTATAGCAGGTTCTTCTTTTCCACCTAAGTCAGATGAATGTTCTTCTGCACATGGTTGTGCTGAAGCCACAGCTGATTTTTCATCCTCTCTGTCTTCCTCTCTGGGTGGATGCGGAAGGAGAGGAGGCGCTCCGGGCTGAATCAGGAAGGGGTTTTGCAAGTGTTGCTGTCCGAAGTATGGCGGAGGTTGTTGTCCGTCAGGTAGGTGAACAGGCAGGGCGGGATATATCGGTAGTCGTCTTTTTTGCCTCGGACCCCACCGGACAGAGAGGGAAAAAGAGAAATGGGAGAGTGTGGTGTATCAGTACAAGCATTTTTTCAGTTATCTCTGTCTTCCTTTCCTTTTCCTTATCTACCTTCGGTAACATTTTCCCTGTCTTCTTTCTATCCCTACATTCCGCTTCAGTCATCCACTGTTTGAGACATCTCACATTTTCCTCTATACATTCTAGCGACTTCCTCTCGATCTTTCTTTTTGACTTAATATCTTCCTCCTTCTTTTTTAGACAAGTTTGCAACTGTTCCAGTTGTTAAAACTGCCTTGGTCTGGGAAACCACATTCCTTTATCCAATATTGAACACAATTTAAACTTGTTTCCCCATAATTCTTTCTCATAATATCGAAAATTGGACCCCGGAGTTCGGTTTGTTGGTTCTTACTCCCATTAGACCCCATGGTGTCTTTTCCTTAAGATTATCAGGCGTCCACAATCAATCTGTGTAAACTTCTACCTTTACACTGGTTTTTCCAGGTGGATACCCTGGATTATAAGAGTTCCCTGAACTCTTTACTGGACCGGGCGAGTCCCATGCTTACTAAATAAGTTTGGAACGTGAGAACAGAACAAACCGAACTCTCAAACCGAATTTAATTATTTTGTATTTCTTTTTACCCTTTGTAATCAAACACGTCTTTGAATTTGCAACAAAAGACACAACAGCCCTTGACTGAGTTTTTTTATTTTTTATTAATATGTTTATTAGGAGGTAAGGGACATCAAAACATGATCTGACACCAAATTTACATTGAGTATCACAACACCTCTGTATCATAAAAAATATACAGTCATATTGATACCACAGAAATAATGTGCATCCTGAAGAAAGAAGAACAATATAATCTACCTCCTAGGACATTTTTTTAAATTTTGCAGCCCTCAGGAACCTATTTGGGCGAGAACAGGAAACTATACCCCATTTAAAGAAGAATAAATAAATAAATAAATAAATAACCAAAAGACAGACAAGAAAGAAAAAAATAAATAAATAAATAAAATAAATAAATAAATAAATAAATAAATAAATAAAATAAAATGGGGGGGGGGGCATCAATCAGGAGGCAGAGACTGAAGAGAATGAAAGAATGTTAAAAAGGAAAGCCACTTATTATAAAACATATCAGAGTTACCTTTCAGTGAGTATCTGATCTTCTCCAGCTTTAGAAAAGACATGGTGTCATTGAGCCATTGAGTGCTAGAAGGAGCTTTGGTTGACTTCCAGTGAAGAAGGAGATGGCGTCTTGCCAGTAAAGAAGTAAAAGCTAAAATATCTAATTGTTTAGTGGTAAACCGATAACAGTCTTCTGGAAGCCCAAATATAGCGACATGGGGGGAAACTTTTATGTCTATTGAAAGTATTTTTGACATGATATCAAAATAATTCTGCCAGAAGCGAAAAAGCAGCGAGCAAGAGTAAAACATATGGGTCAAATTACAGGGTGAGGCATGGCATTTATCACAACAGTCTGTGACATTGGGATAGATTTGTGACAGTCGAGTTTTAGAAAAATGGACTCTAAACAGTACTTTAAACTGTATAAGTGTGAGACGAGAACAAGTTGAGCTTGTGTAGATTTTCTTGAGAGCAGAGCCCCACCAGTCATCTTCCAAATTCAGACCTAGTTCTTGTTCCCATGCAGCCTTGACTTTAGTAATTGGTGAGCAATCAAAAGACAGAATTTCACTGTAAACTTTAGAAATTAGTGACTTCTGGAGCGGATCGTGGTTTAGAAGCTCTTCCCACTGTAGACTCTGTGGTAAGGAAGGAAAAACTGGAAACAAAGCTTTAGCACAGTGTCTAATCTGAAAAATATCGAAAAAGATGAGAGTGTGGAAGATCAAATTCTCCTGACAAATCTGAAAAGCTACGGAAGATACCATCTTTATAAAGGTCTTTAAAACATTTCAGGCCTTTGCTGTGCCATGCAGAAAAGGTTGAATCTGTCAGCGCAGGTCGAAATATATGATTCTTCAGCAAGGGAGCTAAAGTAGATGCAGACTTAAAGTTGAAGTGCCTCCTAAATTGATACCAAATTTTAAGTGTGGAGTGAACCACTTGATTATTTGTAAAGTCTGAGAGGCTGAATGGAATAGAAGAGGTAAGTAAAGCAGCTAGGGAAGATGAAACACATGACTGCGCCTCTAAGTTACACCATGGCAGATCAATTGATTTGAACCAAAAAGAAATTTTGTGGATATGTGCTGCCCAATAATACAGTTGGAAATTAGGAAGTGACAATCCACCGTTGAATTTACATCTCTGAAGTATAGATTTGCGGATCCGGGGTGCTTTTCCACACCCTAAGAAATCAGAAATAATTCGGTCAATTGTTTTAAAAAACTGTTTTGACAGGAAAAGTGGGAGACAGTGGAACAAAAATAGGAATTTGGGCAAAATATTCATTTTAACTGCATTAATTCTTCCAATTAACGAAAGCGGTAAACTTCCCCATCTTTGAAGGTGGGATTTAATTTTAGACATTAAAAATGAGAAATTAGCAGAAAAAAGAGAGTTTAATGTTCTGGTTACACTGATCCCCAGATACCTAAAGCCAGACAGGCTCAACTTAAAAGGAACATCAGACTGTGCGAGTTGTGTTGCTTAAGCATTAACAGGGTAGCATTCACTTTTAGAGATATTCACTTTATAGCCTGAAAATGATCCAAATCTCTGAAAAGTGGATAAAATTGTTGGTATAGAAAGGACAGGATCAGAAACATACAACAATAAATCATCAGCATAAAGTGATCATTTAAATTCTGTACCTAATCTTAAAATCCCGGTAAAAATGGAGGAGGTCCTCAGAAAGATTGACAAGGGTTCCATAGCTAGTGCGAACAATAGGGGAGATAAAGGACACCGCTGTCTGGTGCCACGGGATAGAGTGAAAAAGCAGGATTGGATGCCGTTAGTGGAGATGCTAGCTTGTGGAGATGTATAAAGGAGACGTATCCATGAAATGAACCCACCTCTCAGCCCAAATCTCCTTAATACAGTAAACAAGAAGTCCCATTCAACTCTGTCAAATGCTTTTTCAGCATCAACTGAGATCACTACTTCAGGTGTTGTTGTGGTAGATTTTGAGTACATAATATTTAGGAGTGTTCGCACATTAAAGAATAGCTGCCGCCCCTTAACAAATCCAGTTTGTTCGTGTGAAACCATTGTTGGTACAATATTTTCCAGGCGATAAGCCAAAGCTTTAGCAAGGATCTTAGCATCCACGTTTATTAAGGAGAGAGGTCTATAAGAGCTACAGAGATTTGGATCCTTATCTTTTTTTAAGAGAAGAGTTATGGAGGCTTGCCTTAAAGTGGGAGGGAGAGTGCCAAGTTCCAACGATTCCTTATAAACAGCATGCAATAAAGGGGACAATTTATCCTGAAATCTTTTAAAAAACTCAACTGGAAACCCGTCAGGGCCAGGAGCTTTGTTATTTTGCATGCTTCTCATAGCAAGAGTGATTTCTTCTACCGTTAACGAAGCATCAAGTTCTTTAGCAACATCTGGGTTGATCACAGGGAAATTGAGGCTATCTAGAAACGAATTAATATCCGTGGTATCAGGTGACGATTCAGACTTATATAAAGAGGAATAGAATGAGTAAAAAACCGAATTAATGGCGGTGGGATCCCTATGCAACGCACCTGCTGAATCTTTTATCTGAGGGATGATACGTGATGCTGCCTGTCGACGTAGTTGGTGAGCTAGGAGCCGGCTAGCCTTATCACCATGTTCATAATATGTGGAGCGTGATCGTAAAAGAAGTCGTTCTGCAACACTAGTAGTGATGAGATCAAATTCAGTCTGTAACTCAACACGTTGTTTAAATAAATTGGGAGAGGGGCAAGTAGTGAGTTGCTGGTCCAATTTAGTGATATTAATAGAGAGCTCTTGCAATTTGGCTTCACGGGACTTAATCAGATGGGCCGAATAGGAAATTATTTGTCCCCGAAGGTATGCTTTTAATGATTCCCACAGCAATGCACATGATATTGGTTCCAACTCATTTTGATTTATAGCAATAAAATCATCAATTTTAGCTGCAATGAATTTATTAAACTTTTCATCTGAAAGAAGTAAAGTATTAAACCTCCAAGATGTTAAGTACTGGGGTCTTGAGGAGAATTGAATGTCTAAAGAAAGAGGGGCATGGTCAGAGATAACAATAGGATGGTAATTAACAGTCAATACCTTGGGAATCAGTTTAGCATCTATAAAGTAATAATCAATCCGAGAGAAAGACTGATGCATCTGTGAAAAGAAGGAAAATTCCTTGACATGAGGGTTGTAAAATCTCCAAGGATCAATGCAACCATTCTTGGACATGAAATCTGAAAGTGTTCTTGACATCAAAGATGGGGACAGAGTTCGTGGGTTAGAATGGTCAAGATTGGGATCAATTACACAATTCATGTCCCCACCAATTATAAGGAGATTGTTATTCAAGGAGGGAAGACATTCAAAGAGCTTATTCATAAAGTGTGGATCATCAAAATTGGGGGCATATATGTTAACTAATAAAATGGGAACATGGAATAGGGTACCTGTAACAATTAAGTATCTACCATTTTTATCTGATATAACCTTAGAAGCTGAAAATGGAATTGACTTACCAATTAAAATGGCAACCCCCCTAGCTTTAGAATTGAAATTTGAATGAAACACCTCAGAAACCCAGGGACATTTAAGTCTAACCTGGTCTTTGGTGCGCATGTGGGTTTCCTGCAGAAACACTATTTCAGCTTTAAGGCGTTTCAAATGAGCAAATATCCTCGACCTCTTAATTGGACTCCCCATCCCTTTAATATTCCAGCTCAAAAATCTCACAGAAGACCCAATACGTGGGACATCAGAAGTAGTAGCGTTAGTGGCCATATGTTATGTTCCTGGACACAGAAATAAGCTGAATGTGGACCCCCAAGGAGAAAAGAGAGGAAGAAAAGTAGAAGAAAGAAACAAAAAACAAAACAACAAAAAAAAAAAAAAAAACACTGCTCGACCCCACCCACCCACCGACCCACCCACGGCACTTACAACGACCCCATCCCCAAACGATGGAGAACCCAGTGCTAACTCCACAAGGAGTCAGATTCCTAAAACGAATGCTTACGGTTTTTAGCATAATAGTAACAGACAGGCTTCGGGTAGAACTCCCGCAAACCTAGCAACATATGGCAACAAGGCACAAAAAGTGAACACAATACAAACTGTGAAGACGTGAAAATAAAGTGCATCTTCTCTCAGTTCTCTTACGTGTTGAGCGACCTAATAAATGCGGTGGCCTCTTCTGGCGACTTGAACTCCTTCTCTGCACCGTTATGAGTAACTCGGAGACGCGCCGGGTAGAGCAGTCCAAAGCGTATCCCCGGTATCTCACGGAGCTGGCGTCTGACATCATTAAAGGCGGATCGGGCACGAGCCGTCTTCGGAGTATGGTCGGGGAAGACAGAGAAACTCATGTCTCCAAGTTTGATCCGTTGCTGGGCCCTGGCACGGCGCAATATGTCCACACAGACCGTATGATGATGTAGGCGAGCAATTATTGGGCGAGGGCGCTCTCCGGGTTTTGGCTTCGGCTGAAGGGTACGATGAGCACGGTCAACGAGAGGCTCCTTCTCAAGTTTAAAGGCCTCCTTGAGTAGAGATGAAATAGCTGTAGCAGTTGAAGAGGTAGCAAAATCCTCAGGAATTCCCACTAACTGTATGTTGTTGCGGCGAGACCTGGCCTCCAAATCCTCGCATTTATTGTCCAATCGTATCAGTTCTGTTGACAGATGCTCCACTTTGGCCTGTAAAGTAGTAATGTCATCGGTGCAGGAGGAAAGCGATATTTCCATTTCACCTACGGTGTCTTTCAGAGCGCGCACATCAGACTGAATGTTTGTAATACTGCCAGATAGCTCCGACTTCACTGCCTGTAGTTCAGTCTTGATGTTCAACAAGTTCTCAGTCAAGGCCGCTTGAAGCTCGGTTTTGAAAATAGCCGCCATCTCGACGCGGAGTGACGAGAGCAGCTCAGCCTTAAAGTCGGAGGGGAGAGTGCCGCCTGCGGCTCCGTCCGGACAGGAGGGGAAATCACCACGAGGCGGGGATGCGGCATGGGAAGCAGGCCGCTGTGGTTGTATAGGTGGTTTCGCTTTTGGAGGCATTTTAATCGGCAATAGGTCGACGTTAAATTCAAATTGAGGTGGTCGTCTTTACCTTATTTTGGCGATTTGTTGGTTTGTTGGATTCCGAGGTGACAGCCACGGTCCACGCAGTCGGCCCTCTCGACCTTTAAGCCGTCAGGGTTGAGGCAGGATCGTCAATTTGTCCGAGTCCTGGCTGCAGGTCACCGCCTGCCGTGGATCCGGCGATCAGCCTGGAATCCTACTTCTGACACCAAGTTTGTAGTGGATTTTTTCACAACTTCGAATCAAAAAGATATCAAGACAAAGGTTTTGTCTTTGTGAGTTTTATTGCAAAAAACAAAGGTACAACCTTCATGAAGGGGGGGAGAATCATGCACAGAACAACACAGGCTGTGAATGCTCCGAGGACTCTCTCCAGCCAGTTTGGGTCTTACAAGATATTTTATACTTCAAACTAGGCGTTGTCAATTTGCATATGGTACAGTTACTTTCCATCCAATGGGACCTTGAGAAGGTCATCACAGAGACGGCTGAGCTGGTGCCGATGTGTTTTGTCTTGTGTGAGCAAACGTATGACAATCAGTACTTAAGAATTTCTCCACTACGGGTGTGAACGGGGCATCGAGACGCCGCTTCCAAATAACACATTATCTGTTACAAAGGTTATTCATTTTGTCAACATTCTGTCATGCTAGCCAGCACTCAGAAAATTTCCACTACACGTCCTTGGGGGATTTGGTTTCCACTGGCAGTGAGGAGGAATGCTGTCGACTTCTCCTTTGATCGGTTGAAGGGACGTTGGTCCTTCTTCTGTTGCTTGGGGTGCTTCATAGTTATAAAGTGAAGCTGCTTGACCTGCTATGCGTTTAGCTTGGGATTTCACCAGGAACGCACATCAGGTAGGGTATAAGTTAGGTCAGTACCTGTCCTAAGAATACCTTGGCTCAGACAATGTTTAACAAACCCGTCACGATAGCTTGGCGGCATCTTGCTCAGTAGTCCGTCGACATCCACATCGCAGTTCATAACCGTTCTGTCCCTCCAGGGTCCTAAGCATACCTACCAGTGATGGCATGGATAGGGCGAATGCATCAAAGGCTTCGGAGTCACCAAACTTGAGGGCTGGAGTATTCATGATGGCACGCAATTCACTTTGGACGAGCTGAAGAGGTTGACCATACTTGTCCTGTAGAGCTTGCATAGCTGCTGTATACGGCCTCGGATCATGCATGTGGGCTTTGGCCAGTTGGAGCGCACTCTGAAGCTTCAGATGTCCAAGGAGCACTTGATATTTGTACTGCTCATTCAGGTGCACATGGCCGTTCAGAAGGTTGTCGAGCGCCATCTTCAATAAGGCGAAGTCACTTTCTTTGCCACTCTCAAAGCAAGGAATCATAGGTTTGGGGATGCCGTAAGATGGGACGAAGAACGGTGACACATCAGCTGCCTGCGGCTGTAGTGGATTGAATTGAGGCAAGACTGAAGCGGAGTGTGACGCTGCTGGGACAGGATAGGTAAAGGCTGACTGAGTTGGGTGATGCTGCGCTGGATGAGCTGAACATGGAGTAGGGACCAGGTTGTAGCCCAGTGGTGCTAAACTAGGATGTAAGGATGCTGAAGGAGGAGCAGACAGTAATAGTGGGGGAAGAGATGGATACTGCATTGGAGGCGGAGCAGGGGCCGTGCTAGGCTGAGCCAACGGTGCTGAGAGCGGATATGCAGGAAGTGGAGCTGCACTGCGTGCTGGAGGCGGAGCCACACTCACTGGAGGTGGAGGTGGAACAGTGAGAGGCGGAGCTACACTCACTGGAGGTAGGGCCAGGGCCACAACGAGCTGTGTTGTGTGGAGCGTGGGAGGCGGAACCACTATCGCTGGTGGCAAAGCCAGGGCTGTGGAAGGTGGAGCTGCACTTGCTGCCGACGGTGCCACGGCTGTCGGAGGCAGAGACAGAGGTCGGTTAGCTGCAGATGGTGCCATAGTCATGGGAGGAGGAGCTAGAGTTGCCGGAGATGGGGCCGCGTGTAGCGCCAGAGGTAGCGGCACAGAGTTATTTGTCTTGTGCTGATTTGATGGACGTGGTGAGAATCCGGCACCATCAGGTTCCCGTGATTTCTCTTTAAGGAGAGAAGTAACCATCTTAGCTATCTCCAGCTCATTCACTTTCTTCTTCAGCTGACGTCGTTTCTCCGTCTGTCTAGTTAGCGATTCTTGTGTTCTAATGGCTTCCTCTTGTAGCTGTTGGGCTTCCCTGGCTTGAGTTTGAAGCCGCTGATGCTCGTTCTCAATTTGTTGATCCTCCTCTATGTGCTTCTGTAATTCCTCAAGCTCCATTTCTTTCATGTGCTCTTCGAGCTGGGCCGTTTCTAGCTCTGATAAAATGTGAATAGGGAATCTGCTGGTGGATGAGCGAGATGAGCGTCCAGACCTGGAGTTGGAGCTCCTCTGAGAAGAGCCTGTTTCTTGGGGATGTGAACTCTGGGCAGAGGGAGCCCGTTGAGTGGTGTGGGTTTGTCCCTCTGAAGGGAGAGTTTCAACCACATAGTCACTCAGGTAAGCAGGGGGGTGTCGCTCTCTCTGTGAAACACGTTGGGGTGCTGGCTCAGTCTGGGCATCTGTAGGATCCATACCTTGGATGTTACTCTTATCCGGCTCGAAGGACCATAAAAAGGAGATAAGGTGTTCTCCAGGAATTAGCTGGTTAGTTAGAGCGGCAAGGTATAGGGAGTGTGTCCCCGTTAAAGACACAGATGCAGACGTCCAGTTTAGTGGTGGATTTATTCGACAGTGGTTCTATAATAAAAAATATAAAATAACAATCACAGAGCTGCCAACTCTCACGCTTTCGCCGTGTGACACACGGTTTTGCCTGTTTTCACACGCACTCACGCCACACATCCAAATTCTCACAAAACAAAAAAAAAAAAAAAAAAAAATCCAATCTTGGTCCGGTCCGAGACTCCGTTTCTTTTCAAACTCCACGACGGTAGATGGCACTGATGAGCGCCCCTGAACCTTTGCACTGCGCTACACCTGCAGTGCGTCCCTTTACTATCTATGCCTGCACCCCGAAGTAGACAGAAGAAGAGAGAGACAGCGACAGCAGGAGAAACCAGAAACGACTTTGAGAAGTATGATAAAGAAGAGAATCTGAGCTGAGACTAGGTAAGTAACAATGAAATGTCGTCCAATTGAGTAACCTACTCACTCTCTTAAACTTTAAACGTTGAAAGAAATTATTTGTTTGTGTTTGTCTGTGTTAGCATGATTTAGTGTGGTGAATGTAAACTCAGCTATCGTAAGCAGCTGAAGAGCACCTTGTTAACGTGGTATTAGCCTACTGCAGTGATCCTCACTATTTTTTTCACAAGAGCCACATTGGCAGTGCAAAATCAAAAGGCGAGCCACTTTTACGACAACATACTAAGTCACCTTTGTGCATTTTTACACATAAATTGGACATCCCACAAAAAAATAAATAACACGGCCAATACACTTTCATTTAAGACCATATTTACCTTAATGAGCTCTTCTGTCTCCCTTTTTTTTTAAATTAAAAACCGGTCCACGTCGCCTGCCTGCAAACGTGTGTAGTGGTCAAGTTTTGTAAACAATGCCACATGGCCACTTTCATTCGCGCTTTCTGTGATTCAGCTGCGTGAAATGTATTACAACTTATCGCCACGAGATAGCAGTTTAAGTAGCATTGCCGGTAAATAGTGGATTGCAAATTAAAGGCAAGTAGCAGTGTGATACTGTAAGCTACAATGCGAGCCGACAATTATAGCTTGACGAGCCCCATGTGGCACGCGAGCCGCGCAATGAGTAACTGTGGGCTACTGCATTCTCAAAACATCAGCTCATAGCATTGTTTATATACTCACATGGCATTTATCTTTTTTTTAACAGGCCAAAGAAAAGGGCTCACTGTGGATGAAGACTTTTGGACCAGGAAAACAGGTAAGATGTGTTTCAAAGAATTTAACATAAATACACAGAAATTTGTGCAGCAGAGATGGGCATGTTTTTGTAACTGAGAGTAGAGATATTAAACCATATGACCATTTGAATTCTTTAAGGTTTCAAAGATGTTCCATAAAAGACCTTTGCCAGGACAACAGTGAAACCTTTTATTTTTAAGAACCATCCAAGTGTTTTTTCTTTGTTAATGGATCAACCTACAGTATACTTACAGTATTACCATTTTCCATAGGTGACAGGAGCCAAAGAATTTGAGAGGCTTGCTGCCGTTGCACACAGATCATAGACAAGGACAGCTTCAGATCTGCATCTGATACTGATTATGTCTCATTTTAGCTATTTTTGTAATGCATTCCTCTGTTTTATTGCTTGAAAAAGTTGTACTGTTTAAGCACTTTATTTGTCTCTGATGGACCACGTGGTGGGAGACTTTGAATGAAGAATAAAGTCCTAAATAATCTTGTGTCGTTTTTGGCTGAACATAAATTATTAAGTGCTCTTCAGAATACAGTTACTCACAACATAGGTTAGGTTTTAGTTAAGAATTAGTTTAATACCATTTTAATCAAAATATCAATCAACCTACCTAGGTCAAATCTTAAACACTGATCTATGAATAACATCATTTAGGCACACCAATAGTTTTCTGGTTGAATGTTCAGCTCAAGTCTACAGACTTAAGACATCATGATGCCGAACATGAATGAGAATAAGTTCAGGTATTGCACATCTTTAGCAGACCGCCCAAAAATCCACTAGAATGCTGGAAACCACATCTACTTAATCCAAAATCTCCTGGGGGTGGACCTTTACAACATCAAATTAATATCAATTATATATCTGAGCCACCAGTTTGCGTGTCTGCGTGCACGGCATAACTTTGGTCACCCACGACAAAATCTCACTCCAAGGTTTTTTGAAAAGTTGGCAGGTATGCAATCAGTATTGAACACATCATGCATAATACGCACATAGTCATATAACTCTGCAAATAGGACTGTATTCTGCAATAAATCAAATCGAATGTTGTGAATAATTAGCCTACTTCACGTTAAGCACATAGTACCAACACGGGGAGAGTTAGCTTATTAGCTGAACATCAAGCAGCATGAGTTAGCATTAGCAATATTCACCGGTAACTAATACTTCCGGCCTGTCGAAGCCGGCAGCTGCTTGCAACAGCTCTTACTCCTTCTCTATTTTTCCTATTTTTTTCTCTAATTTATTTCACTTTCTGCTTCGCTTTTTTCTTTGTATATATTTTTAAGACAGCTCTGCACTTTTTCACATTTTTTTTCGAGTCTTTTCGGATTATTTTTAACAACAGTCAGACCTGCCGGCGTAACAATGCATGAAGCGTCGCGCGTGTGCTTTGTTTACAGGAGGGAACAGCTGATCGCGCTGCGTAGCGCTGTAGTGTTCCCCCGGGACAGACACGAGATTCCCCCGGAGCTACTCCGCAAGACCCGCCGTGGATGCCGTGCAGGAAAACAGCGTCGCGAAAAGAAGAGACGCTTCAGACCTGTTCTTCCCTCCGTCACAATGGGAAACGTGAGATCTCTACCCAACAAGACGGACGAGCTGGGAGCGCTGACGCGATACCAGCGGGAGTACAGAGAAAGCAGCATCCTTCTTTTCACGGAGACCTGGCTTACACCGAGCATCCCGGACTCCACCGTTATGCTGGACAACTTTCACCTTCTGCGGGCAGACAGGACAGCTGACAGTGGTAAGGGGAAAGGAGGAGGCCTGGCTGTGTTTGTGAACGAGAGGTGGTGTAAATCTACACACTGCACGGTTAAAGCACAACTGTGTAGTAAGGACATTGAACTGTTAGCAGTTAGCATGAGGCCATACTATCTGCCACGAGAGTTTTCACATGCCATTGTGATAGCAGTGTATGTTCCCCCATCTGCTAAGGCAGACACAGCTTCTGATGCCCTGCTCTCAGTTACCAGCAAGCTGCAGACACAGCACCCACAGGCCCTCTTCCTCATCTCTGGAGACTTCAACCACGCTTCTCCCTCATCTGTTCTGCCTACATACACTCAGTATGTCACCTGCCCCACAAGAGACAATAAGACACTGGACTTGTTTTATGCCAACACCAAGGAGGCATATTCTGCATCCCCCCTCCCTCCCCTAGGAAGAGCTGATCACAACATCGTTCACCTGCAGCCTGTGTACCTGCCTACTGTACACAGGCAGCCTGTGGTCCCATGCATGGTGAAGAGGTGGACTGCTGAGAGCGAGGCAGCTCTCAGGGACTGCTTCAACACTACTGTGTGGACAGAACTCTGTGATCCACATGGGGAGGAGATCAATGCCATGACAGGCTGCATAACAGACTACATAAACTTCTGCTTTGAGAACACCGTTCCCTCCAGAGTGGTACGGCGCTTCTCAAATAACAAGCCGTGGATTAACCCTAAGATTAAAGCTCTGCTGAAGGAGAAGAAGAGAGCTTTCAGATCAGGGAATAAGGAGGAGCTGAAGACTGTGCAGAAGGAGCTGAGAAAGAAGATCAGGGAGGGAAAGGCCAGCTACAGGAGGAAGATGGAGGAGCAGCTGCAGCGGCAGGACATCAGAGGGGTGTGGAGAAGCCTGGAAACCATCTCAGGCTACAAAACACCCCATGCACAGGTTGAGGGGGATCGACAGTGGATCAACGATCTAAATCTACATTTCAACAGGTTTGATCAAGCACCCACTCCTCCCCCCATGCAGCCACTCCCTCACTTGCTGACACCTGGCTTATGCCCCCCTCACTCAGCCCCTCACAAATCTAGCTCATCAGACAATACAACCACTTCACATCAAGATGGAGCCACTCATCCCCCACCCTTGTCCTTCACAGCAGATCAGGTGAGAAAAGAGCTCAGGAAGATAAAAGCGAGGAAAGCGGCTGGACCGGATGGTATCAGCTCCAGGCTCCTTAAGTCCTGTCCAGATGAACTGTGTGGAGTTATGGAGCATGTCTTCAACCTGAGCCTTGAGCTGAGAGTGGTACCACAGATTTGGAAGACCTCTTGCGTGGTACCGGTGCCTAAAACATCGCACCCTAAAGACCTCAGCAGCTACAGACCGGTGGCTTTAACATCCCACCTGATGAAGACACTGGAGAGACTGATACTGGGACATCTTCGCTCTGAGGTGGGCCCTTCCATGGACCCACTACAGTTTGCCTACCGTCCTAATGTTGGAGTGGAGGACGCTGTCATCTTCCTGCTACACCTCTCTCACCTGGAAGAGCCCGGCAGCACTGTGACAATCACCTTCTTTGATTTCTCCAGTGCGTTCAACACCATCCAGCCGGTGATTCTGAGGGACAAACTGGAGAGGATGGGTGTGGACCACCAGCTGTCTGCATGGATCCTGGACTACCTCACAGACTGACCACAGTTTGTGAGAAACAGGAACTGTGTGTCTGACCTGCTCACCAGCAGCACGGGTGCCCCCCAGGGGACTGTGCCGGCCCCCTTTCTTTTCACCCTCTACACAGCAGACTTCAGACACAACACCGACAGCTGTGTACTGCAGAAGTTCTCGGACGACTCTACGATCGTTGGCCTCATCAGAGGTGACGACGATGCAGAGTATAGAGGACTGACGGGGAACTTTGTGGAATGGTGTCAACGAAACCACCTCCGGATCAACGCGGGGAAGACCAAGGAGATGGTGGTGGATTTCCGTAGACGCCGTTCTGCCCTCCCCTCACCAGTGAACATCCAGGGAATGGACATTGAGCAAGTGGACTCTTATAAGTACCTGGGTGTTCACCTCAACACCAAACTAGACTGGACTCACCACACCAACGCACTCTACAGGAAGGGACAGAGCAGGCTCTACCTTCTGAGGAGACTGAGGTCTTTTGGAGTGAAAGGGGCACTCCTGAAGACCTTCTATGACTCTGTAGTGGCATCAGCCATCCTGTATGGAGTGGTCTGCTGGAACAGTGGCATCACAGAGAGGGACAGGAAGAAGCTGGATAAGATCATCAGGACGTCCAGCTCTGTCCTGGGCTGCCCCTTGGACTCAGTAGGGGAGGTGGGTGACAGGAGAGTTGTGGCTAAACTGTCCTCCATGCTGGACAATGAGTCCCACCCCCTGCATGATCTGACAGGACTGAGGAGCAGCTTTAGGGACAGACTTCTTCACCCTCAATGTGTGAAGGAAAGATACAGAAGGTCTTTCCTTCCTGCTGCTGTTAGGCTTCACAATGAACACTCCTGATAATATGTGCAATATTACTACATTACATGTGCAATAGTACTACACCATAAGTGTAAAAACATTTCTTACAATCCAACCCGTGCAATATTACAACTCAATCCGTGCAATATTTCTACCTTTTATATACTATTTATCTTTTATAGCTATCCGCTTTGCTCTGGCTTTCTTGCTGTTTTGCTCTGTAAGCTGTTGTGAACTGCAATTTCCCCATTGTGGGACAAATAAAGGTTTTTCTTATTCTTATTCTTATTCTTAAACAATAAACATTAACATATATAGCTGGGACAGCATTAGCCATTTGACTCACCTTCTATCATTTACACACAATAAATCCGAGACATATAGGTAGATGCTGGGAAGACAGGTAAAGGGAAAATGACAAGCTAACCACCGCTGTCTCCAGAGTCAAACAAACTTTTGAAGCTATGGCATCTCACACACAGGTGCGGTGCATTCACGAGCGTCGGACGTATGAAAACTCACCGAAAACCCAATATAACTAAACAGTATTCAAGTGAAAAAACACCTAAACAACATGGGCTTTCTAACAGTGAGGGAGAGATCAAAATGACTCAGAAGAGACACATAGCGAAGATGTTAGCAAGATTTGGAATGTCTGAATGCAAACCAAGATCCACCCCATCTGAGCAAAAGTTAAATTTTGACAATGAGGGTGAGACTATTGACTCAACAGGATACAGAGAGATAGTAGGCAGCTTGATCTACATTATGACATGCACCAGACCTGACTTGAGCTGGGCTGTTAGTAAGCTTTCACAACACCTAGCCGAACCAAAGCAACAGCATTGGGTTGCAGCAAAACACCTACTGAGGTACTTAAAGGGTACAATAGATCAAGAACTACACTATCGTAAATGTGAGGAAAGCCTACAACTTGAAGGATATAGTGACGCTGATTGGGCAGCTGACAAAAATGATAGGAGAAGCACAACTGGATACTGTTTCAGTTTAACTGAGAGTGGCCCAGTTATATCATGGAAGAGTAGAAAGCAGCCAACAGTTGCACTATCTACCTGCGAAGCGGAGTATATGGCACTAGCAGCCAATCCTCAAGAGAGTATGTATCTTGTACAACTACTTAAGGGAATGGATGGTAGTAACCAGCATGTACCAGTCAAGGTATACGAGGACAATCAGGGGACAATAGCTTTGTCTAAAAACCCAGTATGCAGACAGCGAACCAAACATGTGGATATTAAATATCACTTAGTACGTTCTGCACACACAGAAGGGAAGATATCAATAGAATATTGCCCTACTGCAAACATGGTAGCTGATGTTCTTACCAAGCCATTGACGAAGGCTAAAAGTTGAAAAGTTCAAGGGATATTTGTTTGGAGAGTAATAAAAACTGGCAGATGTAAGTGTTTCTGGAGAGAAAGTCATGTTAAATAGCCCACGTAGTGATGTCATGAACGTGAACGTGAGTGCCTGCGTGCACCGCAATGTATGAAAATTTGCATGCGCAAAGAACAATAATAAATGGCCAGCGCGAATGCGCGATGAGTTCCGGGCCAAAAGAGACATAGAGTGTCAGTTATTTTGTCCCGTGAATATTAGCCATTAGCTGCTACTAGTTAGCCACCGTGGTGCCTGTATAAACGTTAGACTGCTGCGGAAATGTCGAACGCTACACTGGACAATGCCAGCCACCCTCTGCACATGACCATCAGTAGCCAGAGAAGCACCTTCAGAGAGAGGCTGCTCCTCCCAAGGTGCAGGACAAATAAACTGAGGAACTCCTTTGTTCCCCGTGCCATCAAACTGTTTAACCACCACTCACGCTGCGACCACGGCGACAGCCAATCGTGAGCCGATCTGGATTCACAAGGCGGAAAAAAATACAGAGAAGACAAGAAGACAAGACACAATGGACAAGAAACTCCTGTATATCCGTGGACCGATCTTGTTGAGGAGGTCATCAAACTGACTTTTATCCAGCCTGAAATAACCCTCAGTTCAGAGCTGCTGTAGATCAGGACAACAACACTACAGACACACTAGGCCATTCAGTCCTTTATGGGCAGGTAGCTGGGGTCAGGACTACAGATGAGACAATAGTTAGTTTATTCTGGTCTGGAGCCAAAGTCAACTCTGAACACTGAACCTTAATCCTCCTGTTCAGTCAGTTCATCTGAGGTTAGAGGCTTCAGCAGCTGGGTTTCATTCTCAGGCTGTGGTAGTTAGAGGTCACATCTCCTCCAGTGACTGAAAACAGGAACTGGTCAGTTTGATAGATTCTAAGAACTAGTTCTCTTTTCTCCACATCTGCACATTAACAGTCAGTATGAAGAGCTGCAGATAACTTTAGCCTCCAAGACTCCAGAGTGAAGTCTGTTTCATCATCCAGATGTGATTCACTTTACCTCAAACAGAACCTCACCTGGACCAGAATCAGCCTGAACCTGAGTCCTGTTAGTTTTCTCTGTCATCAAGTTTATTTCTCTGGAAATGGAGCCTCTGTTCTGAAGGAATTTTTTTTTTTTTTTTTTGCTTTAAGTCTTGGCTCACAAGTCTAGAGGCCACTCCTCCCAGCTCCACTGACGCACTGAGAATACTTTCGATTTCAAGAGTCCTTATATAAGAACAGTGAACTGCTGTTGGGATGTTTCAGCTTCAGAGGACTTGGACAGCGATGGAGCTTCTTCCTCTCGTGTGTTTCTGTCTCCTGATCTGCTCTGGAACAACGTTTGGTGACGAAGGTGAGAAAATCCTTTAGACTGATTGAAATGAGCGGACTGTGGATCTTTAGATCAGTTCTTCTGTTAGTTTAGTGAGTAGCTCTGGATAACGGCAGCACCTGCACCTGCTACTTCCGCCTTTAGCTATAATCGACATGATCAGGGTTTGGATGTTTGTTCTAATCTGATGTGTGTTTAACACTGGGTGGGACTGCGCTGCGTCCTCCGGATGCGCCTCTATTTACGGGAAGGAAAAGTGCGCAACGTTTTATTTCAGATCATATTTATGTGTAAACTATCTTTATAGTAACATTGACAACAATGAATAAATAAATGAAATATTATTCAGGGCGTTGTGGAGCGAGCTTGATTCTTTGCAATGATCGTTTTTCTTTCGTTAGTTTTTTTATTATTTATTTTTACCTCAGAATAAACTTTAAATAAGAATAAATCTATAAACCTATTTACTACTGGTTCACACATTAACAACAATTTTATAAGTTTCATGAATGTTATTAAAAACAACAGTAATTTTTATTTTCATATTCAAAATGAAACATTGTGTTTGAAAAGTGACAAACGAATGATAATGACATGGTTCCCACATCGTTCTTACATACACTTGCATTATTTTTGTAACTGCATCTTCACAATGTTTGTCAATGACCAAAGTTCCAACAGTTTCATCTCAGATTCAGTTTGAGCCTCTGCTCTTGATCTGTTGCTATTAGACCCAACTCTGTGACTATAAGCCACTAAACACTGATAGAAACCAGTCTCTGCTGGAAATGTGTAATAAACAGAGTGATCATTTCTTTTCTTGTCCTCAGTTTTATTTACTGTCAGGTTGATGATTTCACACAAACAACTCTAACATATTCTTTCTTTTCTCTTTTAGATTGTATCTTAACCTCTTAGGGGTTTTTATAACCATGAACATCTCTGCATCTTTAAACCTGCCCATTTTAACTTGTTTCTAATCTAAATGCTATAAAGAACTGAAACAGGCCTGTTGTATCACCATGAAGAAAACTCTGAGGTTTCATGTAGTGTGTTAGTATTACTGGTTGCTCTAACACAGGTCATTGGTTGGAGGACTTCAAAGAAAATGATTGGAGCTATGTAGTTTTTAAACTTTAACTTCATACTTCAAACACTAGAAATAAGACATGGAATTGATTCTTCAGTCTGAAATTTCCAGGATGTAATCTCCATTTTGTTAATAATATCTGAGCCAGATTTCATGTTGATAGAGTGAAGTGACTCTGAGATATTTCAGAAAGTGCAGTTCCGAGCATCTCCAGCAGGTGACTACAGAACTCTACAAAAAACTCTCCAAGATGAAAAAATAATGATGATAAATCTTGTTTATGACGCTAAATATTTAACTAAATGTTCAACTTTACTGTAAAATACGTTTCTAATCTTCTGCTTAAATATTTACACGTTTATTTTCGTTGAATCGAGTCTTTTTTTACATTTAAAACCAGTTTTTCTCTTAACTTCGTGTCCCACTATGTCGGAAACACCAACTACATTAACTTCCATATATGGTCAGACAGGTAATCACTGCTCAAGGTGAGTTTTGAAGGTTTGTAATGTGGGACAGTCCCTTATGGAGAGTGGAACAGTGTTCTAGATCTCACTGGTCTTTACAGAAAGAGTGTTTTGTCCAAAGGCTGTTTTTTCTGTGTGGGACCTCACATTCCCCTCTAGAGGGGGTCCTGGTCCTGACACCACTGTGAGACATTTTTTTAGGAAAATAAGACATGGGAGGTAGAGCAAGTCCACGTAACACCTTGTACATCAAACAAGCAAATTTAAGATTTTTAAAATTCTCAAAGCTCCATAAGTTGTAATTTTTAAGACATTACAAATGTGAAATTACATTGGTTTTCTATCAAAGACCGCTCCACTAAGGAACAGCTCAGAAAGATGAAATGGAGCCAGATTTGAATCCATTAAATGCTGTGGAGGAATTTAAGACCACGAGAAAACCTTCAAACATTTAAAACTGAAGGAATTTTACTGGAAGAGTGAAAATGTCTCAGTTCCACATAAAACCTACAAGAAGTTAAATCTGCTAAAGTTACTGGAATATTCCATCTGTTGATATTTCTGTTTAATAGATGATTTAAAAAAGAAGAATTGTCCTTGTGCTGTTGTTCAAATATACCACATTTATGTGTAGAGCAGTTTTAAAGAGCATCAAATACTAGTTTGTCTAAATGTGTCAAATGTGATGAACTTCTTTCATCCACAATGACTGCAGCTTCCTAACAGCTGCTTCATTCACTGCAGCAGAGCGTCGCTTGATCACAAGAACTGAAGGAAAACCAGAATTAGGTTTTGACTTCAAGAGAAGATGGACATGAAATAGAGCTGATAAAATATCTGTGGAATAAACAGAGAAACACTTTATTTTAGTTTCCTCAGTTTTATCTGTTAAGTTGATGATTTCACACAAACGTCTCTAACATGTGTTTTCTTTTCTCTTTTACATCTTTGAAGACAAACCATGGATTTTTTTCCCAGGTGAGTCCTGATTGTGATGTTCCTGAAGATCTCTCCTCTATGTGATGTAGATTCACCTCTTGTCTTGTTAGAGTTTCATTTTCTTAACATCTAAATTATTTAGAACATTAATGGTTTCTAGTTTTAAAGGAAATAGAAAATAAAATAAAATACACTCCAGTTAAATCTTTGATCAGCTGCTGTTTGGTTCAACATTAATAATTACAACTCATTTATAATGTGAACAGTTTCCATTTAATATTATAATTGATGATGTAAAAGCTCCAATAAGAAGCATGATGAGATGAAGATGTTTCTGAGATGTAGTCCAGAGTCCATCATCACAGCCTCGGCTCAGGGTGGAGAAAACCTCCAGACAGACTGTCAGACATGTTTTCAGATCAGGTCAGGATCACAGCAGGAGTAAAAGCAGAAGTCACATGGAAAAGCCTAAAGTAGAGAGGCAGGACAGAGATTCAAACATCCTTCATACTGATGAACAACACGTCTCAGAAAGAGGAGGATGCTACAACATCAGCCTCCTCACTACTGACACCAAAACCTAAAGCAAGCTGTTAGCTGTGAAACCAAGCAGGAGGAAACTGGACATTAGATCCATGCTAACATCACTGAGCCTGCTTTTAATCTGCACTTTGTGAGTGTTACATTAACTTTGTGATCTGTTCCAGAGTATGCCTATCAATTGCTCGTTGCAGTTGCCATTAGTGCTGTTTTTCTTCTGATGCATATAATTCTTGTAACGAAGATCCACATCGTTGTAAAATTCTTTAAAGGTACGTTTAAATAATTCTTTGTCTCAACCATCATCAGACATCAACAAACTTTTAATATGTATCTCATTTGTTAGCAATGAAGTTTAATGCAGATGACATCCACGTCTCTACTGTGAAGGGTCAGTTGATCACCAGTTATCTTTCCGCAGTTGGTCTGCGGTTACTTTTAGAGATAACATTTCAGAGAACATTCAAGCATTACTGCTATCACATGTTAACAATGATTAATGTTATATTAATGTTGATTTTGTGATTTCTTTCAGACTTGCACATTGCATTAATTTGGGCTGCTGTAGTGTCTGCTGCTCTTCCTTTCTATCCTTTCCTCGTATTTTCAAACGGGACTTGGACCAGAATAAACTGTAGTACAGGTAAGTTTAAATGATGCAACCACTGATTATTTGTACAGTGTCTGTCTCAGTATCAGAGTTCTTCTTCAGCTATGTCCTCAGAGTTCACACCAAAACCTCCAAAATGATTTTATACAGTATTAACTATTTAACCATCCGTCACAGCCTATCAACACAATATCTACAAATATTAATGAAATACAGATTATATCATGAACTGTCATGAGCACTTTTAGTAGGTTCTAGGTTCTAATCGCATCTACTTTCAAGTACTCATGTTCAAAAGGTAATCGAGACAAAGTTCTGACACACCCTCAACACAGTGTGCTTGCAAGTAGTTTTGTGATTGGTCATAATTTTGGAGGAAATTTAGATTTCAGGAACTATACCTGACATCCTACATTTTTCATCACAGCCTCGGCTCAGGGTGGAGAAAACCTCCAGACAGACTGTCAGACATGTTTTCAGATCAGGTCAGGATCACAGCAGGAGTAAAAGCAGAAGTCACATGGAAAAGCCTAAAGTAGAGAGGCAGGACAGAGATTCAAACATCCTTCATACTGATGAACAACACGTCTCAGAAAGAGGAGGATGCTACAACATCAGCCTCCTCACTACTGACACCAAAACCTAAAGCAAGCTGTTAGCTGTGAAACCAAGCAGGAGGAAACTGGACATTAGATCCATGCTAACATCACTGAGCCTGCTTTTAATCTGCACTTTGTGAGTGTTACATTAACTTTGTGATTTGTTCCAGAGTACCCCTATGAATTGCTCTCTGCAGTTGCCATTAGTGCTGTTTTTCTTCTGGTTCATGGAATTCTTGTAACGAAGATCCACATCACTGTAAGAAGGTCTGCTACTGGTACGTTTAAATAATAAATGCCTTGTCTCAACCATCATCAGACATCAACAAACTTTTAATATGTATCTCATTTGTTACCAATGAAATCCTGCTGATGACGACCACAAAGCCCAAACAATGCGGAGCACTTGTACAAAGGGTCAGTTGATCACCAGTTTTCTTTCCATTGGTTGCAGTTAATTTTAGAGTTAACATTTCAGAGAACATGCGAGCATTACTGTTATCACATGTTAACAATAATTTGTTAGTTATATTAATTTTCATTATGTGATTTCTTTCAGGTTTACATGCTACAGTGCTTGTGGCTGCTGGATTGTTTGGTGCTCTTCTTGTCTCTTCTTTCATTTATCATGCAAACGGGACTTGGACCAGAATAAACTGTAATACATGTAAGTTTAAATAATACAGCCACAGATTATTTGTACAGTGTCTATCTCAGTGTTCAAAAGATATTCGAGACAAAGTTCTGACACACCATCAACACAGTGCGCTTGCAAATAATAATTTAATTTTGGAGGAAATTTAGATTTCAGGAACTATACCAGACATCCTACGTTAACATAAGTTAGCACAGGTATTTATTGCTGAACATGAACAACATGTTGACTTTGTTCAAACATCCAGGCTATGTATAGAAACCTTTAATGTATATGCTGATAGGATGCACTGTTGCTGCCAGACAGCTCTGAATAAAGTAGTCTGTGTTATGTAAACTACTTGGTTATATAATATGTAGCATGGGGTCGTCAGTATTGGTTCCTGTGTAACGTGTGTTCACATGCAAACAAACTGCTCCAACCAACAATTGCAAGTGGGCTGAGACCATCATCTGTGACTGGACTCAACTCAGTTCATTTTTTTCTGGGACAGAGTGTTAAAGCTGTGTTCACACCAGCATAAAAGAAGTGACCAATAGCTGGGATATGCTCCCAGATCTTTATCATCAAATGAACAGTGCTGCAGCAGAAAGTGGAGTCAGATGTTAACATGTTAGTGTTACTGGATGTCTCAGTCTGCTCAGTGAAGCATGAACCTTGTTAAGTGGAGAAGATTTGATGTGAACAAAGCTCATCAATAGTAGCTCCAATAAGAAGCATGATGAGATGAAGATGTTTCTGAGATGTAGTCCAGAGTCCATCATCACAGCCTCGGCTCAGGGTGGAGAAAACCTCCAGACAGACTGTCAGACATGTTTTCAGATCAGGTCAGGATCACAGCAGGAGTAAAAGCAGAAGTCACATGGAAAAGCCTAAAGTAGAGAGGCAGGACAGAGATTCAAACATCCTTCATACTGATGAACAACACGTCTCAGAAAGAGGAGGATGCTACAACATCAGCCTCCTCACTACTGACACCAAAACCTAAAGCAAGCTGTTAGCTGTGAAACCAAGCAGGAGGAAACTGGACATTAGATCCATGCTAACATCACTGAGCCTGCTTTTAATCTGCACTGACTGCTAGAGTTTACATTTCAGGAGCATGTACACATGGTGGTGTTCTCTGAGGATGAGGAACTTTCTGTTCATCAAACTGTACGAGTGTTACATTAACTTTATGTCTTCTGTTTCAGGGTTATCCATTGGATGCATTGTTGGTGCTGTAATCTTTAGTGCCATTTCTTTTATGGGTGCTTTTTTTTACATCAAACTAAGAAGTAAGTTCTAGATAATTCTCTCTCTGAGTAAATCTGATCAGACTCCATCTTGTCTGTGTGTTTCCATGCTCAGAGTCTTGACAGTAGTTTAGTCAGAAATGAAACCTTCTGTTCATGTTTCCACTCATGATCACTGAACCTGTTTGTGATTGCTGTAATCCTTCCTCCTGTTCATACTGATCCTAACATGGACAGGACACAATCTCCAGTCCTCATTCTATTCTCTGGAGTTAATGTGAGGCTTTCAGCAGTCTGACTTCATCCACTGGATATTTGTCAAAGTTTTCTCCTTCATTAAACCAAATGTCCTTTCAGTGTTTCTGTTCCTTTCAGTTCTAAAGTGACAGTAACTTCTGAAGAGACCCACTTGATTTGAGTCTGACTGAGACTGATGAAGCTTCATCTGAACTTTAGAATCTGTTTTAGTTCAGAATGAGGATTGTGGATTTTGACCACTATCACAGGAGGAAGTATGAACAAGAGGAGTGGATCAGAACAACATGATTTAGTTCATTTCTGATACTCAAACACTTTGAGAGTCAGACACACAAAGAAATGTTGTGTCAGAGGAAACTCAGGGAAATAATTGTGTTTTCTTTCTGCAGCCAAAGTGGAGACAACAATCATAATTGCATCGGTCAATTTGAGAGACGGTAAGTCTATGATGAGTATATCTGATGGTAACATATCTTGATTGATTTGTGTATTTCACTCTCGTCTGCTTTTCTTCTTCTGAGGACCACTTTGAGTTTCAGTGAAACATTTGGTGATAATCAGGACGTCTTGACTGATCTTATTTCTTTCTGTATAAACTTCCATAAACTTCCTTCCAAACACATTTCTATCAAATATAATCAGACTTCAAATCCTCCAATCAGTGGACAGAACAGTTTTAGTTAGAGGAAGTTAAACATACTTCCACAGTGTGACATACTTTAACCTGACTGGGACAATGAATGAATCAATCTGAGTGTGTATCCATAGAAACCTCCCAGGTCCTAATATCAATGAGATTTAAATGTTGCTGTGATCATTCCTTCTCTCCACGCTGACAGCTGGATAAGACTCTATAGACCACACAATCCACACTTCATCCTCTGTTCTTAAACACTTATTTCCTGATCACCATCAGTTTCCACATTGTCCTCCTCCATATGAGCTTTGACTGTTGCTGCTTTTTATTTCATGGTGTTGCGTTGCGTCCCCTTCTTCTTCTATGGTTTAATGATGCCTGAGGCTATATTTAGTGTCTGACTGTTTCTCTAATGTGATGACTATACAGACAAAGATTTAATCAGCTAAAGGGACAAATCTGGTCTTCAGCAGTCTTCACTTATCAAAGGGCATTAAGCCAGTGTTCATTAGTATAACATGAATATGTTAAACAAATCAAACATGTGTCAGTGTCCAAACATATATGAACTAACTGGATATTTTTCTTTCTTTCCTGCAGGTGTGGTTTAAGAAAAAGAAACTCATCCACTGAATGAACAGGAGAGTCACCAGCTGAACTAATAAATCATCTGATGAGTTGTATGTTTCACTTTAATCTGCTTTTATTCTTGTGAGGAACATCAAGCATATTAGTTGACTCATCTTTATTCTCATCCATAATTGTTTTTATGTTCAAGTTTTAATGTTTCAAAGTTATCAACAGAAGTTTTTTTCTGTATCGTTTTAACACTCTGGTGCTGAGTTGTGTTTTTTTTCTGCTGATGAAGTTTGAAGTTGTTTCTCTTGGTTTCTTACTTTGGTTGATTTCATCCAGACTGAGCTCCTTGATAAACGCTGCTGTAAATATGTGGAGGTTAATCCAGCCTCAGTTTTTAATCTGAAAACTAATTAGTTCAATTCAAGCTGCATCTTTTTCTGATCACACTGTTGGTCGTTGTTCACTGAGTCACACATGGACATTGAGAAAAACACCAGACTTCACTGAACTAAAGCTGTTGTTCTGGAGATGAACACAAATATTATTTAGAGGTGAATATAATGTGACTTTGTTTGATATTATTTTCTACAGCCTGTTGCTTCTTTTTAGGAATTAACATGAGTCTCTCATGTACAGTTCCAAACAGAACATCTATGCTCTTGTTGACTGTCATATCTGAATATATATATGAGGTATGTTTTTATTTAGAGCTTCAGCTAAATCTGTTTTTATTGCCATTATTCATCAATTATTGCTCAATAAAAGTCAATAATGTGCCTAATCATTTCTTAGAGTCTTGAATGATGTCTTCAAAGTCCAAAGAGAATAACTTTATTAAATGTAAAAGAGAAATGAAGGAGATGACTACATTTGAATCCATCAAATATTCACTTTGATTGTTTCATTGTTCCAGCTCTAATGTTAATAACTGATGATGCTCTTGCTGATTATCATGTAGCTTCACGCTGTGCTTTATTATTTCTATCAAGACATTTAAATAAACATGAAAATATCAAAGTGACTGTTCTGGATGTTTTTTGTGTGATGATAGAAACAGAAGTGATTCAACTCTGAGATGATTCCTGTTTGGCAGCAGTTGGTTTTTAATTCAAGAAGAAACATTTTGAATGGAACAGAGATTGTGTATTTCAAATCAGATTTCTACTCCCTGTTGTCTGTTATTAGTGAAAACATATCCACTCATTAAATATCCAGATAAACCTTCAATCATTTCTTTTCTCCTCACACAGATTTAGATGAAACATGTGAAGATAAAGTAGGAGGAGTTTTTATTCCAAATCCTCTTCTCATGTTCCTGGAGCTTTTATTGTGAAGGTCTCCACCGGAAGTGTTTCCAGTGTCTCCAGGTGAGTGTGTTGGGGCTGTCAGGAGTCGCTCATGTTGGTCAGTGATGTTAAAGTCATGTTTGATCCTCGGAGGACTTGGACAGCTGTGGAGCTTCTTCCACTCGTGTTTCTCTGTCTGCTGACTTTCTCTGGATCAACGTTTGCTGATGGAAACGGTGACAAAACTAAAGACTGACACAATCAATGCTTTACATGTGAACGGATGCTGTTCCTAGGGTGGACATGTCCACAACACCAACAAGGAGGACACTGCGGCATTTAGTGAGGACAGAGAAATCACAACATACAACTCTAGTGTCCTCCCCACGACAATACAATGATACATGATAACGATGGTATCACGATACAGTGATTCTGAGATACTCTGTTCATCACAAGACAAGTGTCAATAAATAATTCCTACATGCACGTGTCTAACATAAATACCAGTAAGAATTTAACGAACCTTGACAGCAACAAAATAGTAATAAAGAATGATAATGGACTTACATGAATTAAGTTCACAGCTTATTCAGTCTCTGTAACAGGAACGTCTGTAATGCTGCCAACAACAACATGGCCCGTAAGGTAAGCTGTCTTAATGAGATACTGCCCCCTAGTGGCCAGCGGTAAACTCTGCAAGGATTACTACACATGTACAACTATATGTAGTATACCTGTATATATATACTGTATATATATATACAGTTCTAGCTTTGTAATCAGTTTGGCTGCTCCAACATGATCAACTCAATCCTCCATCCATGGAAGTGGAGAACTATCAGGTTTTGTCACATCAGTCACTTTTGTGAAACCTGTACTGAAGCGATCTTCACTGTTTCTTTGATCAGCAGCAAACATGGAGAACTCCAAGCTCTACAGCTGGGCTCAGCAACACCATGCTGCATCATGTCCTCTATCTGCTGCTCAGGACGCTGACGTTTGTCAGGATAAACTCCATATGGGTGCTGTTTGATTGGCTGGGAGTCAAACACGTCAATACTGTGTGTTAGCAAATGATTTACTAGACTCAGTTAACTCTAGCAGATCAGAAAGATGAGCCAAGAAACCTGGGAGATTGTTCAAAGATTCAGGGTTTGACAACTTTCCTTGGGTCAAGATCACTGATAAACCACAGTGAGTAAGTTCAGCAGTGGACAGCTCCTCTGAAGCCTCTCTACTAGCAGGCTAACACAAGGAGAGCTCACTTCAGCTCTGGTTGTAAATTACTTCAAAAAGTTTATAAGTATGCTGTTTTAATTTTGTTCACCGATATCCGTTTAAGCCAGGTTATTATTTAATGATTTTTACCAGACGCGAAAAAACTGACCTTTATTTTGAAAGTGCTCATATAAACATCCGGTATTCTTGCTTGGTGTGTCGGCATGTAAGGAAGTGTGTCTGTGAGAAGCGCATCCATTAAGTTAACGAAAGCGACATAATTGTTAAATGAGCTCCTGGCTGATATGGAACAAGGTCTGTAACCATTAATGTAAACACTAGTGATGGGTCCGGCAACACCGATGCGTCGGCGCATGTGTCGAGCTCATAGAGCGAAACCCCGTATCGGTGCGCGTATCGTGTTAAGAAGTCACGTGACCGATACAGACGCTGTTTCGTTCGTCACCGACTCGCCAAACTGTGTTTATAAGGAAGCGCAACTGTCAATGGGATGGTGTTTGCTAAAAACAAACAAAAAAAAAACACAAAAAATCCTGGAACTGTGGAATCAAGTTGGAATATGGAACCCCAAAGAAAGAGGAAGGTCTCCGCAGTGTGGGACCATTTTGATCTTATATCGGCAAATAAGGTGTTTGTTTTTATTTCATCCAGTTGCTCTGTTTCCACTTGATCTGTCAGAATTCAAATCAATTTCAAAGGGACTCTTAGTTTAAATTACTCATTTATTGTCTGCAGGTCAAATGCCGCATTTGTTTGACTGAACTATCTAACTTAAATAAAAGCACCTCCTCAATGCTGGGACACTAGAGCTAAGCACGAAAACGCTGCGCCTACCTACCACAGGTAGGCACAGCGGTACCTTGCTGAGGCAACCTCCCCTGCTCCCAAGGTCCTTTAAGATACTGGGCCAGCCAGAAGTATAACTATCCACACCTCTTCTGGCTGTCACTAAAGTTTTCATGGACGCCAGCATCGTCAGTCCCATGCGAGCGGGTGTTCTCTAAAACTGGAGAACAAGCATCCAAAAAAAGAAATCGACTAAATGCAAAAACCCTAGAAAAGCTTTTTTTTTATTTATTGTTTTTAATAAAAACATTGTAAAATAAAAAAAAACTCTCTGCCTCAAGTACATAAGCACATTCACTATAGTTTACACATGTCCACATTATTTATTGACTGTACATTTTAAAGATAAAACATTTTTTACATTTAGATTAAGATATAAAATAACACAATATAAACAACAATAACAAATGATATTCTAGGTCAGTGATCCTAAAAACCGGTCCATTTTGTGTTTTACGCTATCTAGCGGAGCTTATGTCATCTGCCTGCAAACGCGTGCGTTGTGGTCAAGTTTTGTAAACAATGCCACATGGCCACTTTCATTCGCGCTTTCCGATCAGCTGCGTGAAATGTATTACAACTTGCAATTTGCAATTAAAGGCAAGTGGCAGTGTGATACTGTAAGCTACCATGCGAGCCGCCAGTTATAGCTTGACGAGCCGCATGTGGCTCGCGAGCCGCGCAATGAGTAACTGTGTACTAGATAATTCAATCAGTGTGTCAGTGGCGTCTGAACCAGGTGGACTGCAATAATGTTTATAGCCCAGCAGGTGTCCCTATTGAGTGACACAGTATCGATACTATTTGGTAATGTGCCGCAACGCTTCACGAAGCCTCATCTGCCCATCACTACTATTCAGCATCATAAGTATGTTTAATTTTGACTGACATGACATAAGCAAATGATAATGTTATAAAACAGCAGAGAATTGTATGAAAGTAACTGATACATGTCCAAAAGCATTTGATCAAAGGAATGAGAAACTGCTACGATGATGAGCACAAATGACTCAATGTTGTGGAGGTTGAACTAATAGTTATGAGAACTTTCATTCTGATCTGAGAAAAGCACCAAAGAGACTGAGAAAAACTGTAAAAGACTCACATGAAACATCCTTTCATTTGTGGGAATGAGGCTTTTATTGTGGAGATATTGTTCCTGTTTGTGTTGAGGACTCAGGTCAGAAATGACTGAAAGAGGATTCTGAGAACTAGTTCTCTTTTCTCCACAGCTACACACTGCACACTTCACCTCCACCAGAATCAGCCTGAACCTGAGTCCTTTCATCTTTCTCAATCCTCGAGTTTATTTCTCTGGAAATGGAGCCTCTGTTCTGAAGGATTCATTTCCGGAAGTGTTGCCTCGTTGCCGCTCGTACATATCTAGAAGCCACTCCTCACATCTCTACCGACGCATTAAAACACTTTCCGTTCCAAGAGTCCATGTATAGGATCGAAGAAACTGATGATTCACCTTGACAGCGATGGAGCTTCTTCCTCTCGTGTGTTTCTGTCTCCTGATCTGCTCTGGAACAACGTTTGGTGACGAAGGTGAGAAAATCCTTTAGACTGATTGAAATGAGCGGACTGTGGATCTTTAGATCAGTTCTTCTGTTAGTTTAGTGAGTAGCTCTGGATAACGGCAGCACCTGCACCTGCTACTTCCGCCTTTAGCTATAATCGACATGATCAGGGTTTGGATGTTTGTTCTAATCTGATGTGTGTTTAACACTGGGTGGGACTGCGCTGCGTCCTCCGGATGCGCCTCTATTTACGGGAAGGAAAAGTGCGCAACGTTTGCGCTATCTTTCTAGTAATATTATTCATTCATTCATTCATTTTGTGTAAGTGCGCCTCCTCTGGAGGGTGGTGGCGGGGCTGGAGTCTATCCCACCCTGGACAGGTCTCCAGTCTATCACAGGGCTAACACAGAGAGACACTCACACCTACGGACAATTTAGAATCACCAATGAACCTAAGCAGCATGTCTTTGGACGGTGTTGAACCCTTTCCACCCTGGAGGTCCCTTTATCTGTTCTTAAAGCCTCTGTCATTTCAGGAGGATGCAGAGTGTGCTACATGCTCATTGTTGTGATGCATCAACTTTCTTTAGATCAGGTTCAATAACATCAGTGACTGGTTGTTATCAGGATGTTAGAAGGATGATGATTTGATTTAGTGGAAGTAAAAATGTCTCTTTTTCACATGTCTCTCTGTTCTGCTGATGGAGACACAGATTTGTTGGATTTCAGCCACAGAGCCCACGTTGTTCACTTTGATGGAAGTTTGATTTTTTCCATGTGGAGATTTAATAAAAAGCTTCAGTTTAAAGGGTTGACGCCATGTTTGACATGAAGCTGATACTGACACAGAAGTTCATCAAGTCAAGACGTGGTGATCCTTTTAGCGTGCCAACTAGTTTACATGACAGAGTGATGTTTGGAATTTACACTTGTTTCTGTTTGTCTCAGTTTAAAATGTGAAGATTCTTTGTACCAAACCATAACTTCTGTCTCACTGAAATGTTTTCTTACGTAACCAAACATGAATGAGCATATACCAGTTAACACAAGGAGAATCCAGTTAATTCAAAGCAGATGAACATTTAATGAAGCTGTTGTCCAGTTGTTAACTGAACACTCTTATGATTTATATAGTGAAATATAATAATAGTGAAATATTTGTAATATTCTGATAGAAAACCCAATAACGTTGGTGGTGAAACATGTAAACTGTGTTACTGACTGATCACTCTGGATGTGAACACACTGATTAATACAATAAATGTTTTTGTCTTCCAGTCATCAAGATGAAAGTGAAAGAAGATGAAGATGTCATTTTACCCTGTTCCTTAGACTCTACCAACATTAGGACTCAAACCTTTAACTGGACGAAAGATGATCAGAAGAGTGTGTTCCTCTACAGTGCAGGCTTTCATTATAATAACGGTCGTGGAGGTCAAGATCCACAGTTCAAAGGTCGAGTCTTTCATTTTGAAGATCAACTGCAGTCTGGTAATGCCTCCATAGAGATCAGAAAAACAACGTACAAAGACAGTGGAAGTTACAACTGTATTTTTCCATTTCATCAGCCAAAGATCAGATCCATCATTGAGCTCCTTGTTGGTGAGTATTTCCATGAAACAGTTAAAGACTCCTGATTATTTCCAGAAGCGACTGGTGTATGTGTCCCAGATGGACTCAAGTCAAATCATCATCAAACAGTCACAATGACACATCTAACATGGTCCAGGTCCTGCCTCATTGACAGGCTGCACAACATGTTGTAGGTAGAGCGAGTTGTCAATGAACCAGAGGGTTAGTGGTTTGATCCCTGGAATGTGTCACATGCTGAAGTGTCCTTGATCAAGACACTGAACCCTCAGTTGCTCCCAGTGCAGCACTGTTGTGTGAATGTGTGTGAACGAATGGGTAGATACGTCTATGACTGTAAAGCACTTTGAGAACCAATAGGTAAAAAAGTACTAGCCTATATCAAAACAAGGTCATTCACCATTTACATAATATCAGCTTCATTAGTTGTAAATTTGCCCTTTTTTGATAATTTCCTTTCTTGTCCTCAGTTTTATTTACTGTCAGGTTGATGATTTCACACAAACAACTCTAACATATTCTTTCTTTTCTCTTTTAGATTGTATCTTAACCTCTTAGGGGTTTTTATAACCATGAACATCTCTGCATCTTTAAACCTGCCCATTTTAACTTGTTTCTAATCTAAATGCTATAAAGAACTGAAACAGGCCTGTTGTCACCATGAAGAGAAAACTCTGAGGTTTCATGTAGTGTGTTAGTATTACTGGTTGCTCTAACACAGGTCATTGGTTGGAGGACTTCAAAGAAAATGATTGGAGCTATGTAGTTTTTAAACTTTAACTTCATACTTCAAACACTAGAAATAAGACATGGAATTGATTCTTCAGTCTGAAATTTCCAGGATGTAATCTCCATTTTGTTAATAATATCTGAGCCAGATTTCATGTTGATAGAGTGAAGTGACTCTGAGATATTTCAGAAAGTGCAGTTCCGAGCATCTCCAGCAGGTGACTACAGAACTCTACAAAAAACTCTCCAAGATGAAAAAATAATGATGATAAATCTTGTTTATGACGCTAAATATTTAACTAAATGTTCAACGTAACTATAAAATGTGTTTTTTATCGTTTACTTAAATATTTACACGTTTATTTTCATTGAATCGAGTCTTTTTTTACATTTAAAACCAGTTTTTCTCTTAACTTCGTGTCCCACTATGTCGGAAACACCAACTACATTAACTTCCATATATGGTCAGACAGGTAATTTTACCGGCTACAAACTCTGAGTGTTTTCACGATGCTGACTTCCTATTGGATGAAACCAGCTGTCAATCAAACTAGAGTTAAGATGCTCTCCTCTGATTGGCTGCTGGAGTTTAAAGACCGTTAAATTCGTCGCTTTACTTCGTAGAAAGATGCGGATTGGTTTGTTTTGTTGGTGGGCGTTTCCTGATTTCAGAGATACTGAACATCATTGGTCAAATCTTTGGTCAACACTTTAAAATGACCGGAAAGTTGTTGTTTTTAAAGTTTGCGTCGCTGCGATAAAACTAAACGATGGAAATAATTCACTTTTATTTCCGTTATTTTTTTGTTCCGCTTGAACTTAAACGAGATGAATTTAATGGTTGGAGTTTTGTTGTTTAAAACGAGCCACAGTTTGTGAATAAATGTTTGTTTTTCGACCTATAAAAGCTTTTTAGCTGCGGCGAACAAAGTTAGCAGGAGAGTTGCTAACTATTTACTGCCGTAAAGTAAGACGCTGCTGTGTTTATGTCGTAAATCCTTTCTAGAGGTTCATGAATGTGTCGTAAAAACGAACATCTGAGCTTTCAAACGAGCTATAATATGTCTGGACGGACGTTTCCGGTCAACATGTAAATATACAGTATGTTTATTTACTAATTTTACGTTTAAATATCGGGTCGCATCCAACCTCAGCACCTTAAAAGGTTAAAAGACAGAACAGAGGAAAAGATTGCAGGTGAGTCCTGATTGTGATGACGTCACTGATGAATGGATCTCACCTGGATGTGATGGAACTAATCACTGATTATTGGACACATTTATACACCAACATCTCTTTAGTTTGGACCAGTTTTAATCATGTAGAAGGTTTGTAAATAGTTTGATAGAAATGAAGTGACCTGAAACTATAGAAAGTACATTTTTGACGTCTGGATGATTCTCAATACTTTATTTATGATGCACTAATATTGATAAAGGTTTTCTAAACTGGTGTAGCTGTCTAAGTTAAAATCAGATGATCTTTACATCTCCATGTATCACTGATGGAGACACATTAACATCTTTATGGTTAAATGTTAATGATATATTTCTGAATATTTTACACATCTATACTAGTGATGTTCTTTATTTCCATTCTAATCAATCCAGTATCAGTCAGTGTATCTGTAATGATCCTCTGACACTGATTTAGTCTCATCTGTCACTTTCTCCTTTATAAAAGTACTTCAGTCTAATTCTACAGCTCTGTAGTTTCTCCTGCTTCAGGTCATAATGTTTAGTTGTATGATAATGTGGGTGACTATGATGATATTACATGGATTTATTATGTATTAATAATATGTGTTCTATCCTTGGGGATGTAAAATAATAACAGTTCACTCTATGAAATGCTAAGATGACATTCTTTTCAAATATCAAGTTCAAATAAAGCTGAGAGGTTCCGTTCAGGTTTATATTGAGTTTTTATTTCCTCCTAAACACATTATAATCCACATATATAGAATCAGAAAGGATGAACCAAAACATTTTAAGATCATTTATCAAGGTTTTCTTCCAATCTGTTGTTTATTCTGTGTTCACAGGTTCATCTCCAGAACCATCCGTCACAAACCTTCGTCAAACAGATGACCAGGCTCTGCTGGAGTGTAAAGTTCAAGGTGTTTTTCCAAAACCTAAAGTTCAGTGGTTGGACAGTGAGAACAAGACAGTTCCTGCTGAAGAACCACAAGTCACAAATACAAGTGATCGAACATACAACATTATCCTCAAGGCCACTGTGACAAAGTCTGATGTCTATCGCTGTGTTTCTACACAAGAAGATATTTGTCATCACATTGATAGAAAGATAGAAGTTGTGTTGTCTGGTGAGTGTTTATTTAAATCTTCAGTTGTTCTCATTTATTTTTTTTAACTCCATTCTCTCATAATTTCTACTTTTACAAAGTTCCTAATGTTTTTGTTGTTAAGCTGTCAGAAATGTGTAAACATGTATTTAATACTGAGGTCATAGTTGAAGTTAGTGTTGTACTAGATTATATTGTATTGAGAGGTGTTCCTAATGTTGTGGCCATCCCATATTAATACATAAGTGGAGCAGATTATTAAGAACTCCACTCAGGATAAAGCAACACAACACATGACTGATTGTGACCTCAGTAGTACAACATAGACTCAGTGGCCAGTTCATTAGGTACAGCAGTGAATTCATTCTAATAGAACAGTCCTGCTCTAAATCTAGTCTTCATGAAGGTTCTGGTGTTCAGCTTTAGTTTCTAATCACTGTAATTAGAGATTAGACAGAGACTTTAATCAACCAGGTCACACATGAATCACAGAACAAACAACATGAAGGAGCTTCCAGTCATTCATGATTTGATTCAGACTAAAAACTAGGACTGAACTTTAACTCTAAATATGTTAGTAGCAGGTACTGAAATGCCAAGAGCAACTTCTATCAGTGTGTATGAAGGAGGAGGAAATCAACCATGAGGTTTATGTCAAAATCTCTGAGTATTTCACTGAGAAGTTTCTTCCTGTTTCTACAGACACACAGTCCACATTCAGATGATTCAAATATTTCATTTGTTAGATTTGAAATAAATATATCTGTGTTCAGATTGAAAACAAACTGGGGTTGACATATAGAATGGTTACTCTGAGGCTTCATTGACGTTTGTCTGCAGATACAAGAGGAAGAATTAGAAGCTGTAATAGATTTATAGGAACATGATGTGACTCTAAATGTGTGATAAGGAGGCAGCAACCTTCAGTTATTAATGGTTAACCTGTCATTCATTATATTACAGTGAAGGTGCTGGATGACAAACATGAACAGCTGCTTCATTGACTGCAGCAGAGTGTTGGTTGATTCAAACACAACTAAAGAAAAACACAGGAAATCAAAATGAAAACTGTCTGTTCATGTTCTCATCAAGGTTTTTAAATCACAAATAGAAAAACTCAAATAAATATTAGGAGTTTGTTCAAGGTCCTTCCATCTACCACTGATGTCAGGGACTCCAGCTCTGTCCCTACCACAGAGTCCTCCTTCTGGATCAGCTTGTCCAGCCGTGAGGTGTCCTCCTTCTTAGTGCTGCGTCCCCAGGACACCACAGCGTAGAAGAGGACACTGGCAACGATAGTCTGGTAGAACATGTCCAGCAGCTTCCTGCAGATATTAAACCACCTTAGCCTCCTGAGGAACTAGAGACGGCTCTGACCTTTGTTGTAGACTGAGTCTTTGTTAGCCCACCAGTCCAGTCTGTGATCCAGATATAGACCCAGGTCCTTCTAGGTCTGAACCACCTCTACACACTCCCTGTTGATGGTTCCAGGCTGCAGGTGGAGCCTGGACCTCCAGAGATCCACGACCATCTCCTTGGTTTTAGCTGCATTGATCTGAAGGTGGTTCTCTCTGCACCATGAGACCAAGTTGTCCACTAGATTCTTGTCCTCCTGCTCCTGTCCATCCCTGATACACAACTACAGTATCATCTGAGAACTTGTGCATATGACATGACTCTGTGTTGTACTTAAAGTCTGAGGTGTACAGGGTGAATAGGACAGAGGAGAGCACAGAGCCCTTATACTGAGGTCTCCCAGTGAGATAGTCCACTATCCAGGAAGTGAGGTGTGAGTCCACTCCCATCTCTATCAGCATGTCTCTCAGTAACAGGGCCTGGATGCTGTTGAATGATCCTCACAGCAGCATTCCCCCTGTCCAAGTGTGAGAGAGTCTGATGGAGCAGGTAGAGGATGGCGTCCTCCACCTCCACCTTCTCCTGGTACCCAGACTGCAGTGGGTCTAGAGCGTGGTGGACCTGGGGCCTGATGTGATGGAGTAGCAGCCTCTCCATGGTCTTCATGATGCTGGATGTCAGGGCGACCGGTCTGTAGTCGTTCATCTCCCTGGGGTTTGACTTGTTAGGGACAGGGATGATGCAGGATGTCTTCCACTGCAGGGGGACCCTCCTAAGGTGTAGGCTCAGGTTAAATACATGCTGAAGGGGCTCAACCAGCTCAGAAGCACAGGCCTTAAGTCATGGTGGGGACGCTCAGTCTGGGCCGGCTGCTTTTCTGGGATGGAGCCTCCTTAACTGTCTGCTCACCTGAGCTGAAGTGATGGTGGTGGTGGTGTGAGGGGTGGCTACCAGCCAGCTGTCTGCAGCAGTGACTGTGGAAGGTGGAGGTGATGGTGAGGATGAGGCAGTAGAGGGGGCAGGACAGTGGAACCTGTTAAAAACTACTTGAACTGGTTGGCCCTCTCCTCATCCCCCTCCACAGTGCTCCTCTCCTTGGAGCTACAGCTGGTGATGGTCTCCATGTGGTCCCACACCTCTTTAGTGCATCCATCCTTCAGCTTCTGCTCCACCTTAGCTCTGTAGTTCTCCTCCACCTCTTTCAGCCGGACCTTGAGTTCCAGCTGCACACGCTTCAGCTCCTCCTGGTCTCCGTCCTTCAAAGTCCTCTGGAAGCAGTCCTTCAGAGCTTCCTCCACCTCAGGCCACCGTTTCCTGAAGGAGGGAGCGTTTGGTGGTGGGTTGCCTAGCAACCAGTGTCCTGTAGTGAGGTTGGAGCTGGATCAGATTCTCACATGGAGCTCTGATGTTGGACATATCTCCACCTACTAATGACAAAAGCATCTGTTCCAGAATCATGTCCAACGTAGCTGAAGGTGGAGCAGAGGATGGACTAAATATCTGCCACTGATGTGAACTGATCCAGTACAGAGTTGAAGCAGTTGATGAGAAGAACTCAGTGACATTAGAGACATCACAGTAGTAGAGTTTATCAACACAGCAGATTAGATGTTAATGGTGCAGGTGTACCTAATAATATGACACTAAGTGTACGTGTCACTGACATGATTCAGTCCTGACACTAAAAGAAGTCCTCAAACTATGGTCAACATGTCAGACATCAGCTTTGATTTAAAGACATTTAAAGGTTGATCAAACGTCTTCAATGTAAATGTGTTCATGTTCTGATATGAGTCAGAAATAGTGTTTACTGTGGTGATGAGTTTCTAGATCTGGACTTAAATCTGCTTTAAAGTTGAAATCAAACGCTGCTGAGATGAATCAGCTGGAATTATGTGCTGCTTTTCTATCCTGATGTTTGACTGAGTTTCTCTTAAATATGTTGTAAGCCTCATGAACAAGCAGAGAAGAGACAGAAACAGGACATCACTGAGTTATACACTCACCTGCCACTTTATTAGGTACACCAGTAAAAACAGATGCATTGTAATACAACAGTCCTGCTCTAGATCATCCAGGTGAATCAGCACCTTTCTGACGCTGTTTCAACCATTACTGAACATTAGAACATTAGAAGGAGGATTTAGATCAGGACTGTTAGAATATGTTCACTAGTGTACCTAATGAACTGGCCACTCACTTATAGGTCTAATATTGTGCTTCTCATAAGTTGTTGTTTGTGTTCACAGGTGCAGCTTCAAAGCCGTCTGTGTCAGTACTTGATCAAACTAAAGACTGGGCTTTACTGCAGTGTGAAGTTCAAGGTGTTTCTCCAAAACCTAAAGTCGTCTGGAAGGACAGTGCTGGAAACATCGTTCCTGCTAAAGAACCAGAGGTCACAGAAAAAGGAGGCAGCTACAACATCATCCTCAAAGCTACTGTGACCAAGACTGACAACTATCGCTGTGTATCTACACAAGAGGAAATCAACCATGAGGTTCATGCTGAGACATATGTACATTTGAATGGTGAGTTCAGTTGTTCATGTTTTATTAGTCGCTGCATGTTCTGATTGGATTTTAAGTTATCTACAATAAAGACATAAAATAATTAGCTACAGTCAAATATAAACTGACCCAGGAGTCACACTACAAACTACATGAAGATCAGACCTAATGCTTTTATTACAGCAACATGATGTGACTCTAAATGTGTGATAAGGAGGCAGCAACCTTCAGTTATTAATGGTTAACCTGTGATTCATTATATTACAGTGAAGGTGCTGGATGACAAACATGAACAGCTGCTTCATTGACTGCAGCAGAGTGTTGGTTGATTCAAACACAACTAAAGAGAAACACAGGAAATCAAAATGAAAACTGTCTGTTCATGTTCTCATCAAGGTTTTTAAATCACAAATAGAAAAACTCAAATAAATATTAGACTTTAGAAATGAACTAAACAGTTGTTGGACAGAATAATAAAACATAGAATTGTAGAAAAGTGTAAAAAGACTGAACTTAGATTCTTCTCCTGTAGATGAAACAACTCTCTCTGTTGATTGATCTGAAGTTAATAACTCAGTTTGAGCCTAGAACCAGTTTCTGAGACCTCTGCTCCACCAACATGATCAATACTTCACTGAAAAACCTGCTGGAAACAATAATGAGACTTGTCATCTGCCCCCTGGTGGATTTATCCAGGCTCTGCACTCAGTAGCTTTTGGCAGCCATTTCCAAGATGGCCGCTTTCATGGAGCTGATAGATTTTGTTTTCAGGGAAATCTGAATTCATTTTAAAAAGGTTACGTTTAGAATATAATTTCTGTTGTTGCTGATATTTCAATATGAATATTTACTTTATTAAATCAACCTTTAATTACTTCATACTTTATACTTTATGTTCTAGTAAAATCATTGTGGATTAAATCTGAATCTCTGAATAACTTTGATTTATTGACATGAAAGAATCTGAACGTAAATGTTTTTTATGAATGAGTTCAAAGTGTATTTAGAGCTTGAAGAGGCTCCTGCTGACCCAGCACCAAGAAACACTTGATGATTTAAATCTTTACTCTGCACAAGTCAGTGGAGGAGGAAGTACTCAGATTCTTTACTGAAGTAAAAGTACAAATAAATACTACAATGAAGAAAGATCTGCGTTCAAAAGTCACCTTAACAAATAAGAACAAAACCAACTTAAAGTAGAATTAAAAAGTATTCTAAATGTGGTAAATGAAAGTATAAATGAGTATAAAGTGTAATTGTTAGTATCTTTAAACTGTACTTGGAGTAGTTGAGTAATTGTACTTAGTTTGTCTCCAGCACTGACAGTCGTGGTTGTAACAGCTGCAGCAGAAAGTGGAGTCAGATGTTAACATGTTAGTGTTACTGGATGTCTCAGTCTGCTCAGTGAAGCATGAACCTTGTTAAGTGGAGAAGATTTGATGTGAACAAAGCTCATCAATAGTAGCTCCACTAAGAAGCATGATGAGATGAAGATGTTTCTGAGATGTAGTCCAGAGTCCATCATCACAGCCTCGGCTCAGGGTGGAGAAAACCTCCAGACAGACTGTCAGACATGTTTTCAGATCAGGTCAGGATCACAGCAGGAGTAAAAGCAGAAGTCACATGGAAAAGCCTAAAGTAGAGAGGCAGGACAGAGATTCAAACATCCTTCATACTGATGAACAACACGTCTCAGAAAAAGGAGGATGCTACAACATCAGCCTCCTCACTACTGACACCAAAACCTAAAGCAAGCTGTTAGCTGTGAAACCAAGCAGGAGGAAACTGGACATTAGATCCATGCTAACATCACTGAGCCTGCTTTTAATCTGCACTGACTGCTAGAGTTTACATTTCAGGAGCATGTACACATGGTGGTGTTCTCTGAGGATGAGGAACTTTCTGTTCATCAAACTGTACGAGTGGAACATTAACTTTATATCTTCAGTTTCAGGATCATCTACTGGATGGATTGTTGCTGCTGTAGTTCCCAGTCTTCTTGTTGTTCTTCTAGTTGTACTTATGAAGATGAAAATCCTCAGTGTAAACTGTAATAAAGGTTTGTTAATTTCCATATTCATGATCATCTGTATCTCATGTTTAGAGTCATGTTTTTATTCAGACACAAAGAAATGTTGTGTCAGAGGAAACTCGGGGAAATAATTGTGTTTTCTTTCTGCAGCCAAACATAAAGATGGTCAACAGAACGGAGCTCAAGAGTCTATGATACTCTAAAGCTGATGGTGATGGACCTTGAGTGATTCATGTGTTTCACCCTCGTCTGCTTTTATTCCTCTGAGGACCACTTTGAGTTTCAGTGAAACATTTTGACAGAATATGTTCTCATTTAGAGGGTAGTTTAATTTTGATCCTCCACCTTTGGACTGAGTCAGGCCAACATGTTCTGACATGTGACACCTCATCAAACTACAGGAAGTTGTTTTAACACCTTATAGCAGAGACCTGAGTACCCAGATCCGTTCTTCCTAGACAGGAAGTGAAGTGGAGGAAGGAGATAAATGGAGGAGAACAAAGGAGAGAGAGGAACCAAAAAGAGAACTAAGGGACTATCCAGGTTTTGGAAAAAATATGTCTAAAAGTAAAATTATTAGTTACTTATTTCAAAGAAACAAAGATTAACCAAAAACTATCTGGAAAAGGATTTTATGGACTGACTTGTTTTCCATGGTGGACGTTACCCTCCCTGAAGTTAAGTCTTTTCAACTCTCCTGGCTTCTTCTATTCCTGCTCCTTGCACACCAATCCAAACCACTTACATAAAACCAAACTGATCTGAACTGGACTGTTTCCATTTAAAAGGACATTCAAACATCCGAGTCACTCGTTCACATATGGACATGTTGGATTTTCTTTTGAAAGTTGAAGAGTGAACGTTTAGTTTGACATATTTTCTTGTTCTTATTTTGACCTGATTTTGAATTGATGGAAATTTCTGTTTGATTTATGACCCTTCTAGGGAAATGTGTTTGGGTTTAATTAATGACGTGATATATTCATCTGGTTTTTATATGAGTTGTATCATTTAAATACACCTAAACTTGAATTTACTGAACTATACTGAAACTGGTTGTGTTTATTTTGATCCTTTTTGTAGCATGGGTATTTATTGAGTTAACCAGGCTTTATTGATTAAGAACTTTGGCAGGTTGAAATGATAAATTTACTCTCCTGTCTGGCGCCCAAGTGTAATTTAGTTTGAGTCTACGCTACAACCTGAATTAGAACATGTTGACCTGTGAGCTTCAGAGGTGCTGCTAGACAGACCAACTGTTTCTCTCTGTTTCCAGTCTTGTGATAAAGCTGAGAACAAACATTATATTAGTGGCACATTCTGTTGATGCAGATTTATCTCATTCATGCAGGTGGTATAATGTCAGGGACAATAAAAACTGAGGACATTATACTTCCTGGATAAATGAGATCAAGCTGCATGGAAACGATCCAAACTCCCAGAGGAACATTAGTCTTTTTAAAAACAAGGATTGATATTATTTTCTACAGCCTGTTGCTTCTTTTTAGGAATTACTTTTTAGATATTTATTGACTCATCTTTTGTTTTCATTTATAAGATTTTTAAGTTCAGGTCAACTTTTGAAATTAACCACAGAAGTTTGTTTCTGTATCGTTTTAACACTCAGGTGCTGAGTTGTGTGTTTTTCTGCTGATGAAGTTTGAAGTTGTTTCTCTTGGTTTCTTACTTTGGTTGATTTCATCCAGACTGAGCTCCTTGATAAACGCTGCTGTAAATATGTGGAGGTTAATCCAGCGTCAGTTTTTAATCTGAAAACTAATTAGTTCAATTCAAGCTGCATCTTTTTCTGATCACACTGTTGGTCGTTGTTCACTGAGTCACACATGGACATTGAGAAAAACACCAGACTTCACTGAACTAAAGCTGTTGTTCTGGAGATGAACACAAATATTATTTAGAGGTGAATATAATGTGACTTTGTTTGATATTATTTTCTACAGCCTGTTGCTTCTTTTTAGGAATTAACATGAGTCTCTCATGTACAGTTCCAAACAGAACATCTATGCTCTTGTTGACTGTCATATCTGAATATATATATGAGGTATGTTTTTATTTAGAGCTTCAGCTAAATCTGTTTTTATTGCCATTATTCATCAATTATTGCTGAATAAAAGTCAATAATGTGCCTAATCATTTCTTAGAGTCTTGAATGATGTCTTCAAAGTCCAAAGAGAATAACTTTATTAAATGTAAAAGAGAAATGAAGGAGATGACTACATTTGAATCCATCAAATATTCACTTTGATTGTTTCATTGTTCCAGCTCTAATGTTAATAACTGATGATGCTCTTGCTGATTATCATGTAGCTTCACGCTGTGCTTTATTATTTCTATCAAGACATTGAAATAAACATGAAAATATCAAAGTGACTGTTCTGGATGTTTTTTGTGTGATGATAGAAACAGAAGTGATTCAACTCTGAGATGATTCCTGTTTGGCAGCAGTTGGTTTTTAATTCAAGAAGAAACATTTTGAATGGAACAGAGATTGTGTATTTCAAATCAGATTTCTACTCCCTGTTGTCTGTTCTTAGTGAAAACATATCCACTCATTAAATATCCAGATAAACCTTCAATCATTTCTTTTCTCCTCACACAGATTTAGATGAAACATGTGAAGATAAAGTAGGAGGAGTTTTTATTCCAAATCCTCTTCTCATGTTCCTGGAGCTTTTATTGTGAAGGTCTCCACCGGAAGTGTTTCCAGTGTCTCCAGGTGAGTGTGTTGGGGCTGTCAGGAGTCGCTCATGTTGGTCAGTGATGTTAAAGTCATGTTTGATCCTCGGAGGACTTGGACAGCTGTGGAGCTTCTTCCACTCGTGTTTCTCTGTCTGCTGACTTTCTCTGGATCAACGTTTGCTGATGGAAACGGTGACAAAACTAAAGACTGACACAATCAATGCTTTACATGTGAACGGATGCTGTTCCTAGGGTGGACATTTCCACAACACCAACAAGGAGGACACTGCGGCATTTAGTGAGGACAGAGAAATCACAACATACAACTCTAGTGTCCTCCCCACGACAATACAATGATACATGATAACGATGGTATCACGATACAGTGATTCTGAGATACTCTGTTCATCACAAGACAAGTGTCAATATTACAAGTATCATGATGTATGTGGAACAGAAGAGGAACAAATATTCATGAGAAGCTAAAAACTATTTGTATTTATTCAATACATCTGTCTTGCAAAGTGCAGTGACACAAAGCAGAACATTTATGACCTTAAATGTGGAAAAAATATAGATTCTAGTTCTTAAGCATAAATAACTTTTTAATGTAAACAACAAAAGACATTAAGAAGAAAAAACCACCATGTAACGGGTGAATATTGAACTGTAAAGTCCACAGTGTATTCCACTGTATTCCATAGTGATTCAGTCCTTTACATGTCTGCAGTGTATTTGTGTTTATTGTGCTAACGTCCACATCACAGCGACAAAGTGCAATACGCATGAAAATCATCTTTTACTGACAAACGTGTTCTCTTTTGAATATTCTGCATTAAATCAGGTCCATCTTTTCTACACGTTAACATTCAGTTAGTGTCTGACAGAGCTAGCACGTGGGAACAGGGGGCGACTTGTTTACATTTTCAACCAATGAGAAATCAGAGAATTGAGTGACACCGCTTTTAGCCAATCATTTTAACCATTTTTCCAGACTGACCGGCCTGAATCCGGACGTATGGCCACCCTATCTATTCCTGATGTGTTGCTCTGTTTTAGTGAGAGTTGAGGACAAGGAGTCTGTTTTTACCTGTAGCTGAAAGGTCAGTGATGCAGCAATGAAAGCTAGCTACCTTAATGCTAGCCTGTTAGCATTAGCATCCAAGCTATGTTATGAGGGAGTTTATGAAAACATGCTGAAGGCTGCAGAACATTAGACCTGCAGAGGAAACTGGATCAGGTCATGGAGGCGGTGGTCTGAAGATGTGGCAGCGCAGAAGAAACAGAGATTTGTCCCGTAGGAAGACAGAGTTGAGGCTAACGAGAGTAAGAGAGCTAATATGCAGAGTTAGCAGCAGATGCAGAGCAGCATGTCTTATGTCCGCCCGGTAGAAGTAGTCTGTCGTGGGCTTGTAGCAAAATCTGAGGGAGCTGGGCATACGTGGAAAAAGTGTGAGTGAGTGAGTGTCCGTGGGTACGAAGGAAGCATGCTAGCTGGAGAGCTAGCTAAAGGGAAGGATGGCTGCGTGACTTCAGTTGGTTCGAGGTTCAGTCCGCATCGTTGGAGCGAATCACGGTAGATTTGTGTGATTCATAAAAGGACTAGGCTCATTATTGAAATATTAGTTGTTGTCTAATGATGAGAAATGGTGAGAAAAACGTTGTTTTGCAGTGGCAGCGTGGAGGAGGGTGACTCCAGGACACTGGAAGTCACTGTTAAGCCTTCTCAACATGTCATAGGCCTAACTTAACGAAACATCGGTGAAGGGAGGTGTCCACTTGAAAACCTCAATGACATGATGCATACTGCTGTTGTTCAGGTCACTGATGTCTTCATGTTGCTTGGTGCTGTTTGATTGGCTGGGAGTCAAACACGTCAATACTGTGTGTTAGCAAATGATTTACTAGACTCAGTTAACTCTAGCAGATCAGAAAGATGAGCCAAGAAACCTGGGAGATTGTTCAAAGATTCAGGGTTTGACAACTTTCCTTGGGTCAAGATCACTGATAAACCACAGTGAGTAAGTTCAGCACTGGACAGCTCCTCTGAAGCCTCTCTACTAGCAGGCTAACACAAGGAGAGCTCACTTCAGCTCTGGTTGTAAATTACTTCAAAAAGTTTATAAGCATGCTGTTTTAATTTTGTTTACCGATATCCTTTTAAGCCAGGTAATTATTTAATGATTTTTACCAGACGCGAAAAAACTGACCTTTATTTTGAAAGTGCTCATATAAACATCCGGTATTCTTGCTTGGTGTGTCGGCATGTAAGGAAGTGTGTTTGTGAGAAGCGCATCCATTAAGTTAACGAAAGCGACATAATTGTTAAATGAGCTCCTGGCTGATATGGAACAAGGTCTGTAACCATTAATGTAAACACCGAGTTCATGTTGCGGTGCCTTTTTATACTTTCAGAGTGTTATTGTTGGTAACTGTTTGCTAGCGTTAATGCTAATGAACAGTAGCTGAGCTACCTTGTCGGTTTCGTGGTTAGTGGTTGCAACTGGGTCCAGGACTTCCTAACAGACAGGCCGCAGTCTGTGAGGATCCACGTCGTCTCCTCCTCCTCCATCACCCTCAGCACCGGCTCCCCCCAGGGCTGTGTGCTGAGCCCCCTCCTGTTCACCCTGCTCACATACGACTGCTCAGAGATACACCCGAGCTGTCTGATTGTGAAGTTTGCAGACGACACAGCTGTGGTTGGACGTATCGTGAACAACGACGAGTCTGACTACAGGAAGGAGGTGGAACACCTGGAGGGTTGGTGCAGAGAAAACAACCTCTGCATCAACGTGAAGAAGACCAAGGAGATGATCGTGGACTTCAGGAGGAGCAGACACCTCCCTCCTCCACTGCACATCGGAGGGACAGCGGTGGAAGTGGTCTCGTGCTACAGGTACCTGGGCCTCCACATCTCTGACGACCTCACCTGGAGCACCAACACTTCCTGCCTGATTAGGAAGGCACACCAGCGCCTCTATTTTCTCAGGAGGCTGAGGCACGCTGGACTGGGGAGCTCACTCCTGACATCTTTCTACAGGTGTGTGGTGGAGAGCGTCCTGTGCTCCTGCATCACTGTGTGGCACGGCAGCTGCTCTGCAGCAGAGAAGAAGGCTCTGCAGAGGGTGGTGAAAGCTGCACAGAGGACTGTGGGACACAGTCTATCCACCACCACGGACATCTACACCTCCAGATGCAGGAAAAGGGCCACCTGCATCAGGAAAGACCCCACCCACCCCGCACACACACTGTTTGTCCCCCTCCCCTCAGGCAGGAGGCTACGGAGCATTAAAAGCAGGACCACCAGACTGAGGAACAGCTTCTTCCCAGAGGCTGTGAGACTGTCAAACGCTGGGGATGCTACACTGGACACATTAACTTCCTCTGTCTCAGCTTGAGGCTTTACTTGTACATGTTCCCTGTCACAGTACGGCTTCAGCATGTTGACAAGACAGAGACGAGATCTGCATTGATGACCTGGAGTGGACCAGATCTCTGTCACCAACATGAGGTCCAGTATGTTGAGCTTCCAAGCTAGACCCAGGGATCTGAAGCAGCACTAAAACCTTGTCACCAGGTGAAAATGTTCTACTTTTGTCGTGCTTGTCAAACTGATCTTTCATCCCTGACCTGTGCTGCATCAGGATTAACAATCCCCACTATGTCCATGTCTGAGCTGCACTGAGCAAGTACCAAAGCCCTGCTGGTTTGATTTGAGCTTCTATAAAGCTACAGGGCCCCGTTAAGGTTTGTTTTTAATCAGAATTATTTTGGATATGTCCATCTTTTTCTGCCATTGCCATGCTTCCTTGGTTGCTGTGTCTGTCTCTCTGTGTTCTTCTCTCTGGAGGTTGGTCTGGAGCTGGGTGGAGCTGGAGCCACTGCACACCTGCAAGCAATGGAACCTCATCAGTCATCTACTCCCCTTGTCCATAAAATCCTGGTTCAGTCCTCCACTTGTTGCTGGATTGTCTGCTTACCTTAGTGGTATTGTGCTGTGGCTCAAGTCTTTAGTTGTGAATCCCTCTAGTCTGTTGCATTTACTTATTGTTGTCTTCTCTGTCTTCAGCTCCTTGAATCATCAACTCACCTGCTCTGCCGTGTTCTCTCTCTGGAAGCCTGCCCCAGCTCTGCCAGTCCACCAGCCTCCCTCTCAACATACCTGCCCCAGTTACCCCAGATCCCCACCAACCTGCTTCTACCCATCTCCATCGTCTGTTTCCACCTTTGCTGTTGGATGAACTGACAAATATCACTGACTTACTTCATGAATCATCATCTACTCCTCTACTGCTCATGCTCAGTATGTTAGAAACTCTGTTCTCCAACTAAAATGAGTTTGACCCTCCTGCTCTAGAGCCATTAGAAGCATTAGACGGCCTCCTTTTCTATGGAGAACCATTTCTGACGACACTTCTTTACTGAAAAATAAGAGACTGGATGGTCTGTCCCATCAGATCGCTGCAGGTGAGTGACACACACTAAATGTATGGTCATATATTATGTAATAAAATGTTGGTTTATTTTATTGTGTTTATTGTTCCTCTGAAAGAGAAATATTCATAATGAGCCATAATGGTCAATCATTGTCTCTTGGTAACACTACAAGACTTCTCTCTGATACACTGGGAGTGTTTCAGTTTCACCAGCAGGGGGCAGTGTCACATTAGAGAGTGTTTCTCTCATGGACTCTCTTTGCTTATTTTCTCAGTCTGCTGAGAGAAGCTGCATTGAACAGAAGCTCTTGTCACTTGTCTCATTCTTTCTCTTTTCAGTAAAACTTATCTACATATGGGTTCTACAGTCTGGGACCTGGAACAGGTTCATGTAGCAGCTCACCTTTTGTTAGATCAAATACAGACTGGTGAACATCAGACCACTTCAAATGATTCATCTCTGATTAGAATCAAAGCAAAGGTCTGATTATTATCAGACTGATGGATAAACTATGAGAAACAGTCTGAAGTTTGGAGGTGAAGTTAAAACCTGGAATGCAGAACAAGCCTTTCACATTGTTCTTCACATTAAAGAGTCAGGAGTTGATGATGAAGCTAAAAACCCTGGCTCCTTTCTGCTGACTTTTAGTCGTCCTGCACAAATAATATCTCTTCAGTCTAAATGTTTCTTCCAGTGACATGACAGAAACTAAGTGGTCCAAGCAGAGCTGTCACAGCTTCTATGAAGAGTGAAAGGCTGCATGGTGGATGTAATCTGCTCTTCATGGATCCATGGTGTGTGTGAGCCTCAGTTCAGAGCTGCTGTAGATCAGGACAACAACACTGCAGACACACTAGGCCATTCAGTCCTTTAGTCTGTCAGTGCTGGGAAGTGGACCAACCTGGACAACGGCCCACTGGAAGCCAGCCCTTCAAAGTAAAAGTGTAGAGGAGCAACATGTATGAGTAGAAAATAAGATAATCCTTTATTTATCCCACAGTAGATTTAGGATGACTGTAAGACATGAGCACTGGGCAGGTTGCTGGGGTCAGGACCACACATCAGAAACCATTACATAGGTCCTGTTAGGGCAAATACAGTCAAACAAACAGTGGAGGTGTTACTCTCTGTGTGAAGATACACTCTGACACACAAAGTGGAGGAAACTGGTTCTCTACGGAGCCTTAGCAGGTTAAAGTTTGACAGAAGCAGCTTTCCACCATGAACCACTCTACCCAAAGTAAATCCTCACAACACTTAGTTTATTCTAGTCTGGAGCCAAAGTCAACTCTGAACACTGAACCTTAATCCTCCTGTTCAGTCAGTTCATCTGAGGTTAGAGGCTTCAGCAGCTGGGTTTCATTCTCAGGCTGTGGTAGTTAGAGGTCACACCTCCTCCAGTGACTGAAAACAGGACCTGGTCAGTTTGACAGATTCTAAGAACTAGTTATCTTTTCTCTGCATCTGCACATTAACAGTCAGTATGAAGAGCTGCAGATAACTTTAGCCTCCAAGACTCCAGAGTGAAGTCTGTTTCATCATCCAGATGTGATTCACACTCACTCACTCCAGAACCTCACCTGGACCAGAATCAGCCTTAACCTGAGTCCTTTCACTTTTCTCAATCATCGAGTTTATTTCTTCTGTTCTGAAGTTGTTTTTTTTTTTTTTTTTTTCCGGAAGTGTTGGTTCATCACCACTTTCACATATCTAGAGGCCACTCCTCACAGCTCAACAGACGCATCGAGAATACTTTCGATTTCAAGAGTCTTTACGTAGGAACAGAGAACTGCTGGTGGGATGTTTCAGCTTCAGAGGACTTGGACAGCGATGGAGCTTCTTCCTCTCGTGTGTTTCTGTCTCCTGATCTGCTCTGGAACAACGTTTGGTGACGAAGGTGAGAAAATCCTTTAGACTGATTGAAATGAGCGGACTGTGGATCTTTAGATCAGTTCTTCTGTTAGTTTAGTGAGTAGCTCTGGATAACGGCAGCACCTGCACCTGCTACTTCCGCGTTTAGCTCCATTTAAAAATAAAGATAATCCACAGACATCATCCTCCACAATAAAATCTGCTGCCCTTCTCTAACAGCATCCTTCTGGTTCTTTCTAACAGTATAATCATGATCAGGGTTTGGATGTTTGTTCTAATCTGATGTGTGTTTAACACTGGGTGGGACTGCGCTGCGTCCTCCGGATGCGCCTCTATTTACGGGAAGGAAAAGTGCGCAACGTTTTATTTCAGATCATATTTATGTGTAAACTATCTTTATAGTAAATATTAACAACAATTAAATGAAAGATTATTCAGGTCGTTGTCGAGCGATCTTGGCGTGATTCGTCACAATTATATTTTATTTTTTATTATTATTTTATTTTTTATTTATTTTAACCCCAAATAAACATTATTAATCATTAAACAAATGAAATGTTTTAGAGTTAAATCTAAACTTCCTACCAACACGACAAGTGTCATTATTGTCGTGTTGAGCTGAAAGAGAGAGAGGAACTGAACTCACTGTTATATGGACACATGGTTCCTGTAAAGTTAGAACAAACTACAACTCCCTCTACCGAAATACTTCCGGTATGAACATTTTCATAAGAGTATGATTTATAGACTATAGCATCATGTTCTGTCAGTGACTGTTGTTGACATTTTGTCCTGGTTCTTCTGAATATAGACCAAACAGCATCAGGCTGTGTTTCATGGAGTACTGCTGCTCTATTCATTTCAACATGGAAATGTTAATCACATGGTTCTTACAGACACTGACATTATTTCTCTAACTGCATATAGACAATGCAGAACAATCTGAATGGGTTGATGGAGGCTTGGATTAATGTGCTTTAGTCATACTGGTCATAGATAGAGAACTAGTCAGGAACATGTCTGATTACTAATCATTTCACTGCTTTGAAAGAGAAACGAGCAAAGATTCAGTATCAGTGACTAATGTGATTATTCTTATTGTAAATCAAGTAAAGTGGTTGAGTTTTAAATGGATGAATTCATTCCACATTATCAACACAAAGTCTCCTGCTCTTTATTCTGGATCTGCTGCAGCTACAATGAAACATGATGAACTGAATCACACCAGTTATTTCATTCATTCGTCTTTACATCCAAAGTTTCTGATCAATGAAACCATGTGTTGATTGAACTCATTCTAGATTCTGACAGTGTCCACAAATAAGGTTTAGTTTGTAGCTTTAGGAGAAATCTTGTGTTCTGCCATCTAGTGGTGACTGGTGGAATCAACTCACATAGCAAATACCAGTTAACACAAGGAGAATCCAGTTAATTCAAAGCAGATGAACATTTAATGAAGCTGTTGTCCAGTTGTTAACTGAACACTCATATGATTTATATAGTGAAATATAATAATAGTGAAATATTTGTAATATTCTGATAGAAAACCCAATAACGTTGGTGGTGAAACATGTAAACTGTGTTACTGACTGATCACTCTGGATGTGAACACACTGATTAATACAATAAATGGTTTTGTCTTCCAGTCATCAAGATGAGAGTGAAAGAAGGTGAAGATGTCATTTTACCCTGTTCCTTAGACTCTACCAACATTAGGACTCAAACCTTTAACTGGAAGAAAGATAATCAGAATGTGTTCCAGTACAGTTCAGGCAGTCATCCTAATAACGGTCGTGGAGGTCAAGATCAACAGTTCAAAGGTCGAGTCTTTCATTTTGAAGATCAACTGCAGTCTGGTAATGCCTCCATAGTTATCAGAAACACAAAGAAGACAGACACTGGACGTTACAAGTGTAGTTTTCCACATCCTCAGCCAGAGACAAGATCCATCATTGAGCTCCTTGTTGGTGAGTATTTCCATGAAACAGTTAAAGACTTGTGTCTTCAGTGACCAAAGTTCCAACAGTTTCATCTCATCTCAGATTCAGTTTGAGCCTCTGCTCTTGATCTGTTGCTGTTAGACCCAACTCTGTGACTATAAGCCACTAAACACTGATAGAAACCAGTCTCTGCTGGAAATGTGACAGGACCTTGATGACATCTGTTAATGTGACTTTTTTTAATCATTAAATATTTTTGTAATAAACAGAGTAATAATTTCTTTTCTTTTATTTACTGTCAGGTTGATGATTTCACACAAACAACTCTAACATATTCTTTCTTTTCTCTTTTAGATTGTATCTTAAAAGACAGAACAGAGGAAAAGATTGAAGGTGAGTCCTGATTGTGATGACGTCACTGATGAATGGATCCACCTGGATGTGATGGAACTAATCATGATTATTGGACACATTTATACACCAACATCTTTAGTTTGGACCAGTTTTAATCATGTAGAAGGTTTGTAAATAGTTTTATAGAAATGAAGTGACCTGAAACTATAGAAAGTACATTTTTGACGTCTGGATGATTCTCAATACTTTATTTATGATGCACTAATATTGATAAAGGTTTTCTAAACTGGTGTAGCTGTCTAAGTTAAAATCAGATGATCTTTACATCTCCATGTATCACTGATGGAGACACATTAACATCTTTTTGTTCACTCTGTAAAACATTAAGATTAAATTCTGTTCATATATCCAGTTCAAACAAAGCTGAGAGGTTCAGTTCAGGTATATATTGAGATTTTATTTCCTCCTAAACACATTATAATCCACATATATAGAATCAGAAAGGATGAACCAAAACATTTTACTGTTGTCAAGTGTTGTTTTCAATCTGTTGTTTATTCTGTGTTCACAGGTTCATGTCCAAAACCGTCGGTCACAATACTTGATGACACAAAGGACTGGGCTCTGCTACAGTGTGAAGTTCAAGGTGTTTTTCCAAAACCTAAAGTTCAGTGGTTGGACAGTGAGAACAAGACAGTTCCTGCTGAAGAACCACAAGAAACAGAAAGTGAAGGAAAATACAACATTATCCTCAAGGCCACTGTGAAAGAGTCTGATGTCTATCGCTGTGTTTCTACACAAGAAGAAATCTGTCATCAGACTGATCAAAGGATAAAAGTATCTTTTTATGGTGAGTGTTTATTTAAATCTTCATTTGTTCTCATTTATTTTTTTAACTCCATTCTCTCATAATTTCTACTTTTACAAAGTTCATAATGTTTTAGTTGTTAAGCTGTCAGAAATGTGTAAACATGTATTTAATACTGAGGTCATAGTTGAAGTTAGTGTTGTACTAGATTATATTGTATTGAGAGGTGTTCCTAATGTTGTGGCCATCCCATATTAATACATAAGTGGAGCAGATTATTAAGAACTCCACTCAGGATTATTTTGTTCAAATACACAAAATAACACAATGAAAGTACACACAAAAATTGATCATATAGTTACATACAAATTACAGATAGCATGGGAGATAGAAGTGAGACTATGGAATGGAGTAGGCCTGTCTGAATAAATAAGTTTTGAGTTGAGATTTGAAGGTTGTGACTGAGTCTGAATGTTTTAAGTGTTCAGGGAGGGTGTTCCAGAGGCAGGAGGCTGAATGAGAGAAGGCTCTAAACCCCATGGTGGTCAGAGAGCAGGTGGGAAGGTGAGTTATTGTGATGAAGATGACCTAAGAGTGCGGGTAGGAATGTTTATGTGGAGCAGGTTAGTGAGGTACTGAGGGGCGAGGTTGTTTAAAGCCTTGAAGGTGACAAGTAGGATTTTGTAGATGATACGGAATTTGACAGGAAGCCAGTGGAGTTGCTGCAGGATCAGTGTTATGTGACTCATGGAGGGGGTTCTAGTGACGATACGTGCGGCGTAGTTTTGAACCAGTTGTAGCTTATGAATGGATTTGTCAGGTAAACCAAATAAGAGGGAGCTGCAATAATCTAGACGGGATGTGACCAGGCTATGGACAAGGGTGGCAGTATTTTCAGGAGAGAGGGATGGACGGAGACGGGAGATATTGCGTAGGTGAAAATAGGATGAACGGGTGATGTTGTTAATATGGGAATGGAAAGAAAGAGTGGAGTCAAGGATGACACCCAGACTCTTAACCTGGGGAGAGGGGGAGACTGGGGAACTGTCAGTATGAATAGAGAAGTTATTTATATTAGATAGGGTGGATTTGGTGCCTATGAGAAGAATTTCAGTATTACTACTGTTGAGTTTAAGGAAGTTGGTGGAGAACCAGGTTCTGATTTCCTGAATACAGTCAGAGAGGTAAGTGGGTGGAAAGGTGGAGCTGGGTTTGGTGGACAAGTAGAGCTGGGTGTCATCTGCGTAACAGTGATAATTAATATCATACCTATGAAATATCTGGCCAAGGGGGATGAGGTAGATGATGAATAGAAGAGGACCAAGAACAGAGCCTTGTGGAACACCAGAGGAAAGGGGGGGATGGGTGGGATGTAAATGTTTTTAACTGAATGAATTGAGTGCGGCCAGAGAGATACGAGATGAACCAACTGAGAGGTGTGTCAGAGATACCGATGGAGGCTAGTCTATGGATGAGAATGGAGTGGGAAATAGTGTCAAATGCTGCAGTTAGATCCAGAAGAATGAGGATTGAGAGGAGTCCTGAATCAGCAGCCATAAGGAGGTCATTGGTGATTTTTAACAGGGCTGTTTCTGTGTAGAGGACGAAAACCAGATTGAAATTGTTCATAAAGGTTATTGTTGGAGAGGTGGGAATGGATCTGAGATGCAACTGTTTTTTCAAGAACTTTAGATAGAAAGGGCAGATTGGAGATAGGACGGAGGTTATTGACATTGTTGGGGTCTGCACCAGGTTTCTTAAGTATAGGGGTGACTGAAGCTGATTTAAGAGATGAAGGAACAAGACCAGAGGTGAGAGAGGAATGAACAAAGGCAGTTATAAGAGGGATGAGAGAGTTGATGGAGGCTTTAACAAGACCAGTTGGCAGGGGGTCGAGCTGGCAGGTGGATGGCTTAGCTTTCTTGATCAGGTCAGATATGTCGGAAAATGAGGGTAGTCTGAAATTAGAAAATGTAGAGATAGAAGTTTGGGCAGGTTGGAGGGGTGAGATGGGTGAGCTGTGAGCTAGCTGTCGGTGGATAGTGTCAATCTTTGTGTTAAAGAATTCCATAATGGCATTGCAGTAATCAGATGAGTAGAAGTGAGGAGGAAGAGAATCTGGGGGTTGTAGAGTTTTGTTAACCAGAGAAAAGAGAGCCTTTGTGTTTCCATCACTTGAATTGATTTGATTTGCATAATAAAGTGATTTGGCAGTAGAGAGCATGGCCTCGTAGTGGAGAATGTGGTTATGGAACATGTCCTGATGTATGGTGAGTCCAGATTTCCTATAGAGGCGTTCCAGTTGACGTCCTTTAGCCTTGAGCTGTCGGAGTTCAGGTGTAAACCAGGGTGCAGAGTGGGTGAAGGTGACAGTCCGTGTTTTCAGTGATGCCAGTATTCAGAGCAGTTAGGTCAATTTCCTTAATATTACGGAATGATATGGTGCGAGGTAGTTTAGATTTAAATAGTGCCAGGTTAACATTAAATGATATAAGCTTATGGTCAGAGATGGGGAGGTCGATTGCAGAACAGTTAAAAGGAGCAGTACCAGAACCAGAACAGCAGATCAGGTCCAGAATGTGTCCTTTTAGTGGGTAGGAAAGTCAATAAACTGCTGTAATCCAAAACTGTCCAGGCAGGATGGATTGATACACAACTACAGTATCATCTGAGAACTTGTGCATATGACACGACTCTGTGTTGTACTTAAAGTCTGAGGTGTACAGGGTGAATAGGACAGAGGAGAGCACAGAGCCCTTATACTGAGGTCTCCCAGTGAGATAGTCCACTATCCAGGAAGTGAGGTGTGAGTCCACTCCATTGACTGTATATACTATGGACAAACCCTTCGTGACGTCACCCATTGGTTTCTGAATTCAAAAGTGAAGCCTCTAGTAGGCGGAGCCTTCGGTCGCCATGTTGGATTTGCTTTACTCCGCCCACACGCGGATACTCCAAATATGGACATGGGCTTTGTGTAGGGCCGGACATGAGACAGCCTGGACGCTAAAACCCGCCCACTTAACTCTCCGCTACCGTGTTAGCTCCGGCTACCGAGCTAGGCTAATCGCTATCCGCGGTGCTAGCAGCCGGCAAAGCGGCCAACTCTCCCTTTTTCCGTCTTCCCAGAACCCCAGCTCACCTTGCTCGAGGTAAGTTCACCCGAAGCTATATAACACTCGAAATAATGAATTATGTCTTCATTTTAGTTATACTATACAAATAAACGTATTAAATTACAGCTGTAGATTTTGTCCTGTTGAACTTTGTCAAGTTGTTTGTCAAGTTGTCGTAAAACATACGTCCAGAATCAAATAACTTCACATTTAAACTTTTATGTTGTATTTTTAATTCATAATTCAATTTTACACAACTTTAATGGATTATATTCCTTAAATATGTTTACTCTCATTAACAATGCTACGTGTGGTGGTTGCTGTTTAAAGTTCTTACCGTAAATGACATTATGATCTGAAAAAGACAAGTACATTTATATTTATTACAAGATGATTCTCTTTCAGTAACTATGTATTGGTATTATTTTTTAACCCTTCAAATGTGACAATGGTTTAGTTAACTTATACTTTTTTCTCTTACACAGATACAGTGTGGATAATTGGTGACAGGTGGGGCTTAGAGAGCTGTGACCAGAAGCTACCTCAGTCTGCTGGATGTCCTCATCTGTTGGTTTGGCTGGGTGGACTACAGTGGAAAGGAGTTCTTCCCTTTCTCTTTTGTTTATAGATTACATTAAAATCCTGTTTTGCACTCCCTTTGTCTTTCATGCTTACTGTAATCTTTCACACTGTTAATCTGAAAGTTAAAAAATAACAGGCAATGGTGTTCAACACACGAGATAGAATACACCATTATAATTTATGTAGAAAGGTAACAAAAAACTGTGCTAAAATTACCACAATATTAACACTGAAAACGGATGAATGTCAGCAAGTCCAACATTTGTTGTTAATTTTAATTATATTTGGTCTTTTCTATATTAATAAGAAAAGTATTACTGTTATACAAGCAGTGGTTTAACAAGTTATGATCAAGTCATGCACTCAGGGAAACATCAGCATTATAAACAACACATATCCAAGTTGTTTAGTATGCTTTAATGTGTTAACAGGTGTAACAGTAAATACAAATACTTCTGTCTTGTGAAATAAGTAACGTTTTCAACCTCTTTATTATTGTTATTAGTGTTGATTGTTGCCCAGATTTGTCTCTCCCAAAGTGTCCTACAGAAGAAAAAGGGAACTGGTTAATAACAGTGGCAGAAAGAAATACTATGGTATGTCTGTTGCGGGCCAGGAACACTGGATAAACATATTATAAGAAACTAAAAAGTACGGGGACATAAGGATAAAAAAAAAAAAAATAATTAAAAAATATGACAGAACCTACACTGGAGAACCTGTGTATGACATCTGTAGCAACAAAGGCCTGTTCAAATATGTCATTGATTTTACGACTGTGCGACTGTGGCTCAGTAGGTAGAGCGGGTTGTCCACGAACCAGAGGGTTAGCGGTTCGATCCCCGGAATGTGCCACATGTCGAAGTGTCCTTGAGCAAGACACTGAACCCCCAGTTGCTCCCAGTGCGTGGCACTGGTGTGTGAATGTGTGTGTGCTTGTGTGAGTGAATGGGTAGATGTGTCTCTGACTGTAAAAGCGCTTTGAGTACCAATAGGTAGAAAAGCGCTATATAAAAGCAAGGCCATTTACCATTTACCATTACACAAATGCTTGCTAATTAGTACGAATATATTTAGAATAAAACCAGTATTTCACTCACCGAAAAAACTGGAGAGCAGATTTCTTTGGAGGTCTGGTAGAACAATTAACCGAACAACAAGTCATTCAGTGGTATCTACGTACAATTTTCCAAAACAGACTAAGCACGGTTGGATGCTCGACACTAATTAGCTAAAGTAGTGGGGACCATTGACTGTATATACTAGGTGGGGACTAGCGGAGAGACCAAAGCTAGCAGCTACCGCCAAGGGACCGGCCCATACGTCACCTGTCACTCAAGGCGGGAACGCCCTTAATTATGCAGAATTTTAAACCTTAATATAAAATAAACGAACGCGTTAGAAAAAAATTCACCCCCCGTACAGTTGTCATGAATAGTGAAATAATGCATTGAGACTAAAACCATTTTTTGTACCAGGCTGTAAACATGTTTAATATTGCTGTAAAGTTGGGCATTTTAACATGGGGGTCAATGGGGATTTGCTCCCTTTTGGAGTCAGCCTCAAGCGGTCACTCGATGAACTGCAATTTTTTGCACTTCCGCATTGGCTTCATTTTTCAGACCCGAAGGTTGCCGCCTGGTCCACTCCCATCTCTATCAGCATGTCTCCCAGTAACAGGGGCTGGATGCTGTTGAATGATCCTCACAGCAGCATTCCCCCTGTCCAAGTGTGAGAGAGTCTGATGGAGCAGGTAGAGGATGGCGTCCTCCACCTCCACCTTCTCCTGGTACCCAGACTGCAGTGGGTCTAGAGCGTGGTGGACCTGGGGCCTGATGTGATGGAGTAGCAGCCTCTCCATGGTCTTCATGATGCTGGATGTCAGGGCGACCGGTCTGTAGTCGTTCATCTCCCTGGGGTTTGACTTGTTAGGGACAGGGATGATGCAGGATGTCTTCCACTGCAGGGGGACCCTCCTAAGGTGTAGGCTCAGGTTAAATACATGCTGAAGGGGCTCAACCAGCTCAGAAGCACAGGCCTTAAGTCATGGTGGGGACGCTCAGTCTGGGCCGGCTGCTTTTCTGGGATGGAGCCTCCTTAGCTGTCTGCTCACCTGAGCTGAAGTGATGGTGGTGGTGGTGTGAGGGGTGGCTACCAGCCAGCTGTCTGCAGCAGTGACTGTGGAAGGTGGAGGTGATGGTGAGGATGAGGCAGTAGAGGGGGCAGGACAGTGGAACCTGTTAAAAACCACTTGAACTGGTTGGCCCTCTCCTCATCCCCCTCCACAGTGCTCCTCTCCTTGGAGCTACAGCTGCTGATGGTCTCCATGTGGTCCCACACCTCTTTAGTGCATCCATCCTTCAGCTTCTGCTCCACCTCAGCTCTGTAGTTCTCCTCCAGCCGGACCTTGAGTTCCAGCTGCACACGCTTCAGCTCCTCCTGGTCTCCGTCCTTCAAAGTCCTCTGGAAGCAGTCCTTCAGAGCTTCCTCCACCTCAGGCCACCGTTTCCTGAAGGAGGGAGGGTTTGGTGGTGGGTTGCCTAGCAACCAGTGTCCTGTAGTGAGGTTGGAGCTGGATCAGATTCTCACATGGAGCTCTGATGTTGGACATATCTCCACCTACTAATGACAAAAGCATCTGTTCCAGAATCATGTCCAACGTAGCTGAAGGTGGAGCAGAGGATGGACTAAATATCTGCCACTGATGTGAACTGATCCAGTACAAAGTTGAAGCAGTTGATGAGAAGAACTCAGTGACATTAGAGACATCACAGTAGTAGAGTTTATCAACACAGCAGATTAGATGTTAATGGTGCAGGTGTACCTAATAATATGACACTAAGTGTACGTGTCACTGACATGATTCAGTCCTGACACTAAAAGAAGTCCTCAAACTATGGTCAACATGTCAGACATCAGCTTTGATTTAAAGACATTTAAAGGTTGATCAAACGTCTTCAATGTAAATGTGTTCATGTTCTGATATGAGTCAGAAATAGTGTTTACTGTGGTGATGAGTTTCTAGATCTGGACTTAAATCTGCTTTAAAGTTGAAATCAAACGCTGCTGAGATGAATCAGCTGGAATTATGTGCTGCTTTTCTATCCTGATGTTTGACTGAGTTTCTCTTAAATATGTTGTAAGCCTCATGAACAAGCAGAGAAGAGACAGAAACAGGACATCACTGAGTTATACACTCACCTGCCACTTTATTAGGTACACCAGTAAAAACAGATGCATTGTAATACAACAGTCCTGCTCTAGATCATCCAGGTGAATCAGCACCTTTCTGACGCTGTTTCAACCATTACTGAACATTAGAACATTAGAAGGAGGATTTAGATCAGGACTGTTAGAATATGTTCACTAGTGTACCTAATGAACTGGCCACTCACTTATAGGTCTAATATTGTGCTTCTCATAAGTTGTTGTTTGTGTTCACAGGTGAAGCTTCTGACTCAACCAATGGTGAGTTTTCTCCTTCTTATGATACGTCTTTAAAAATGTTAAACTGAGATTCAGACATCAAATAATTCCCTCCAGTCAGATTTAAACTGAGTCTCTTAGATTCATTGACGTGTGTCTGCAGAGATAAGAGGAAGAACTAGAAGCTGTGATAGATTTAGAAACAGCTGCTGAGACGTAAAAACACCACATGAAGATTTAGAGACTGAACTCATCAGAGTCAGAGACGTTTCTGTTCCAACAGTGAAACTAAAAAAGCTGCAGAGTCTCTGTGGAGCTCTAATGATCTGTAGTTTGATTAGATAGAGACACAGAGAGCTTTACAGCAGCCAGCTCACCCAGGAGTCACACTACAAACTACATGAAGATCAGACCTAATGCTTTTATTACAGGAACATGATGTGACTCTAAATGTGTGATAAGGAGGCAGCAACCTTCAGTTATTAATGGTTAACCTGTGATTCATTATATTACAGTGAAGGTGCTGGATGACAAACATGAACAGCTGCTTCATTGACTGCAGCAGAGTGTTGGTTGATTCAAACACAACTAAAGAGAAACACAGGAAATCAAAATGAAAACTGTCTGTTCATGTTCTCATCAAGGTTTTTAAATCACAAATAGAAAAACTCAAATAAATATTAGACTTTAGAAATGAACTAAACAGTTGTTGGACAGAATAATAAAACATAGAATTCTAGAAAAGTGTAAAAAGACTGAACTTAGATTCTTCTCCTGTAGATGAAACAACTCTCTCTGTTTATTGATGTGAAGTTAATAACTCAGTTTGAGCCTAGAACCAGTTTCTGAGACCTCTGCTCCACCAACATGATCAATACTTCACTGAAAAACCTGCTGGAAACAATAATGAGACTTGTCATCTGCCCCCTGGTGGATTTATCCAGGCTCTGCACTCAGTAGCTTTTGGCAGCCATTTCCAAGATGGCCGCTTTCATGGAGCTGATAGATTTTGTTTTCAGGGAAATCTTAATTCATTTTAAAAAGGTTACGTTTAGAATATAATTTCTGTTGTTGCTGATATTTCAATATGAATATTTACTTTATTAAATCAACCTTTAATTACTTCATACTTTATACTTTATGTTCTAGTAAAATCATTGTGGATTAAATCTGAATCTCTGAATAACTTTGATTTATTGACATGAAAGAATCTGAACGTAAATGTTTTTTATGAATGAGTTCAAAGTGTATTTAGAGCTTGAAGAGGCTCCTGCTGACCCAGCACCAAGAAACACTTGATGATTTAAATCTTTACTCTGCACAAGTCAGTGGAGGAGGAAGTACTCAGATTCTTTACTGAAGGAAAAGTACAAATAAATACTACAATGAAGAAAGATCTGCGTTCAAAAGTCACCTTAACAAATAAGAACAAAACCAACTTAAAGTAGAATTAAAAAGTATTCTAAATGTGGTAAATTAAAGTATAAATGAGTATAAACTGTAATTGTTAGTATCTTTAAACTGTACTTGGAGTAGTTGAGTAATTGTACTTAGTTTGTCTCCAGCACTGACAGTCGTGGTTGTAACAGCTGCAGCAGAAAGTGGAGTCAGATGTTAACATGTTAGTGTTACTGGATGTCTCAGTCTGCTCAGTGAAGCATGAACCTTGTTAAGTGGAGAAGATTTGATGTGAACAAAGCTCATCAATAGTAGCTCCAATAAGAAGCATGATGAGATGAAGATGTTTCTGAGATGTAGTCCAGAGTCCATCATCACAGCCTCGGCTCAGGGTGGAGAAAACCTCCAGACAGACTGTCAGACATGTTTTCAGATCAGGTCAGGATCACAGCAGGAGTAAAAGCAGAAGTCACATGGAAAAGCCTAAAGTAGAGAGGCAGGACAGAGATTCAAACATCCTTCATACTGATGAACAACACGTCTCAGAAAGAGGAGGATGCTACAACATCAGCCTCCTCACTACTGACACCAAAACCTAAAGCAAGCTGTTAGCTGTGAAACCAAGCAGGAGGAAACTGGACATTAGATCCATGCTAACATCACTGAGCCTGCTTTTAATCTGCACTGACTGCTAGAGTTTACATTTCAGGAGCATGTACACATGGTGGTGTTCTCTGAGGATGAGGAACTTTCTGTTCATCAAACTGTACGAGTGGAACATTAACTTTATGTCTTCTGTTTCAGGGTGGTCAACTGGATTGGTTATTGGTCTGGTAGCCGTCATTGTTGTTCTTCTTTTGATCATTGCCATTGGTGGTTTTCTTCTCTGGAGACGAAAATCCAACAGTAAGTTCTAGAAAATTCTCTCTCTGAGTAAATCTGATCAGACTCCATCTTGTCTGTGTGTTTCCATGCTCAGAGTCTTGACAGTAGTTTAGTCAGAAATGAAACCTTCTGTTCATGTTTCCACTCATGATCACTGAACCTGTTTGTGATTGCTGTAATCCTTCCTCCTGTTCATACTGATCCTAACATGGACAGGACACAATCTCCAGTCCTCATTCTATTCTCTGGAGTTAATGTGAGGCTTTCAGCAGTCTGACTTCATCCACTGGATATTTGTCAAAGTTTTCTCCTTCATTAAACCAAATGTCCTTTCAGTGTTTCGGTTCCTTTCAGTTCTAAAGTGACAGTAACTTCTGAAGAGACCCACTTGATTTGAGTCTGACTGAGACTGATGAAGCTTCATCTGAACTTTAGAATCTGTTTTAGTTCAGAATGAGGATTGTGGATTTTGACCACTATCACAGGAGGAAGTATGAACAAGAGGAGTGGATCAGAACAACATGATTTAGTTCATTTCTGATACTCAAACACCATGACCTGGATGATGAGACTCTTCACAGACTTAATTTTGTTATTAACATCCTAATTGTATATTTTTCTTTCTTTCCTGCAGGTGTGGTTTAAGAAAAAGAAACTCATCCACTGAATGAACAGGAGAGTCACCAGCTGAACCAATAAGTCATCTGATGATTTCTATGCTTCACTTTAGTCTTTAGACTTTAGTTTTTATTCTTGTGAGGGACAGTGAACGTATTCATTGACTCATGTTTTGTTCTCATTTATAAGATTTTTAAGTTCAGGTCAAGTTTTAAAATTATCAACAGAAGTTTTTTTCTGTATCGTTTTAACACTCAGGTGCTGAGTTGTGTTTTTTTTCTGCTGATGAAGTTTGAAGTTGTTTCTCTTGGTTTCTTACTTTGGTTGATTTCATCCAGACTGAGCTCCTTGATAAACGCTGCTGTAAATATGTGGAGGTTAATCCAGCGTCAGTTTTTAATCTGAAAACTAATTAGTTCAATTCAAGCTGCATCTTTTTCTGATCACACTGTTGGTCGTTGTTCACTGAGTCACACATGGACATTGAGAAAAACACCAGACTTCACTGAACTAAAGCTGTTGTTCTGGAGATGAACACAAATATTATTTAGAGGTGAATATAATGTGACTTTGTTTGATATTATTTTCTACAGCCTGTTGCTTCTTTTTAGGAATTAACATGAGTCTCTCATGTACAGTTCCAAACAGAACATCTATGCTCTTGTTGACTGTCATATCTGAATATATATATGAGGTATGTTTTTATTTGGAGCTTCAGCTAAATCTGTTTTTATTGCCATTATTCATCAATTATTGCTGAATAAAAGTCAATAATGTGCCTAATCATTTCTTAGAGTCTTGAATGATGTCTTCAAAGTCCAAAGAGAATAACTTTATTGGGGGTATTCCAGAAAGGAAGTTTAACAAACACTGAGATAAAACTTAACCTCTGGGTTACCGTCTGAACCTGAGGTGACTAAACCCGAGCTGTCGGTTCCAAATGAAGAGTTTCTATCCTCATGCCATCCGCCTGCTCAACTCTGAGCCTTAACTGGACTTGACAGTATTTAGCAGCTGCATGAGTAAAGTGCATGATGTTTGTCTGTTTACTGTAGTTTTATTTTTATTTTTTTACTACTGGCTGCAGGTACAACAATACATTTCACTGTGCATTGTACTATGTATAACTGTGCATGTGACAAATAACCCTTATCTATTATCTATCTATCAAAACGCCGGTTAGCAATCAGTTCAATCAACCCCGTGTTAGTTAAACTAGAGTTGTGCACGTTCACGGCGAAGTTATAAAGGCATCATCTATTGAGAGTCGAAACCATGAGTAAAAATGTCAAAGCACAGATCAGCCTGTTGTTCTGAAGCGGAGCAGCAAGTTCTGCTCGAGGCGTACGAGGAGGAAAGAGCGATATTAACGAAAAAAAAAAAAAACTTAGCGTCTGTAAGGAACCAGACCTTGATTTGCAGAGAATAGCCGACCGCGTAAATGCATAAGTTTAATATATCACATTAATGTATGACGGAATCACAGTAATTCAGTAGATATTATGCTACATATTAACTGCTTTGTATGAGACTTTCTTATACTATAGACTACCTTGTCATATATTGTATTATTTTTAATTAGATGTAACCCGACCGCCCTCAAGAGAAAACTAAATATAAAAACATTGTCCAAGTTGGTCAGATATCTCTTCAGATCGTATAAATCTTTCGCCTTTTACTAAAGATTTCCGTGGAGAGGGACAACAAGAGTTTTTCCCAATTTTTTTGATGCCCTGTGCTGCAGGGCTTCTCGTTGGGCAGCCGTGGCCTACTGGTTAGCGCTTTGGGCTTGTGGCTGTCACTGCTCCCCGAGCGCCGCTGTAGCATGGCAGCTCACTGCTCCGGGTTAGTGTGTGCTTCACCTCACTGTGTGCTCTGTGTGTTCACTAATTCACGGATGGGATAAATGCAGAGAACACATTCCATGTATACACAAGTAGCTATATACTTGGCCAATATCACTAATTATTATTATTATTAATTATTATTATTAGCATCAAAGCTATGTTATGAGGGAGTTTATGAAAACATGCTGAAGGCTGCAGAACATTAGACCTGCAGAGGAAACTGGATCAGGTCATGGAGGCGGTGGTCTGAAGATGTGGCAGCGCAGAAGAAACAGAGATTTGTCCCGTAGGAAGACAGAGTTGAGGCTAACGAGTGTAAGAGAGCTAATATGCAGAGTTAGCAGCAGATGCAGAGCAGCATGTCTTATGTCCGCCCGGTAGAAGTAGTCTGTCGTGGGCTTGTAGCAAAATCTGAGGGAGCTGGGCATACGTGGAAAAAGTGTGAGTGAGTGAGTGTCCGTGGGTACGAAGGAAGCATGCTAGCTGGAGAGCTAGCTAAAGGGAAGGATGGCTGAGTGACTTCAGTTGGTTCGAGGTTCAGTCCGCATCGTTGGAGCGAATCACGGTAGATTTGTGTGATTCATAAAAGGACTAGGCTCATTATTGAAATATTAGTTGTTGTCTAATGATGAGAAATGGTGAGAAAAACGGGATTTTGCAGTGGCAGCGTGGAGGAGGGTGACTCCAGGACACTGGAAGTCACTGTTAAGCCTTCACAACATGTCATAGGCCTAACTTAACGAAACATCGGTGAAGGGAGGTGTCCACTTGAAAACCTCAATGACATGATGCATACTGCTGTTGTTCAGGTCACTGATGTCTTCATGTTGCTTGGTGCTGTTTGATTGGCTGGGAGTCAAACACGTCAATACTGTGTGTTAGCAAATGATTTACTAGACTCAGTTAACTCTAGCAGATCAGAAAGATGAGCCAAGAAACCTGGGAGATTGTTCAAAGATTCAGGGTTTGACAACTTTCCTTGGGTCAAGACCACTGATAAACCACAGTGAGTAAGTTCAGCAGTGGACAGCTCCTCTGAAGCCTCTCTACTAGCAGGCTAACACAAGGAGAGCTCACTTCAGCTCTGGACACATTAACTTCCTCTGTCTCAGCTTGAGGCTTTACTTGTACATGTTCCCTGTCACAGTACGGCTTCAGCATGTTGACAAGACAGAGACGAGATCTGCATTGATGACCTGGAGTGGACCAGATCTCTGTCACCAACATGAGGTCCAGTATGTTGAGCTTCCAAGCTAGACCCAGGGATCTGAAGCAGCACTAAAACCTTGTCACCAGGTGAAAATGTTCTACTTTTGTCGTGCTTGTCAAACTGATCTTTCATCCCTGACCTGTGCTGCATCAGGATTAACAATCCCCACTATGTCCATGTCTGAGCTGCACTGAGCAAGTACCAAAGCCCTGCTGGTTTGATTTGAGCTTCTATAAAGCTACAGGGCCCCGTTAAGGTTTGTTTTTAATCAGAATTATTTTGGATATGTCCATCTTTTTCTGCCATTGCCATGCTTCCTTGGTTGCTGTGTCTGTCTCTCTGTGTTCTTCTCTCTGGAGGTTGGTCTGGAGCTGGGTGGAGCTGGAGCCACTGCACACCTGCAAGCAATGGAACCTCATCAGTCATCTACTCCCCTTGTCCATAAAATCCTGGTTCAGTCCTCCACTTGTTGCTGGATTGTCTGCTTACCTTAGTGGTATTGTGCTGTGGCTCAAGTCTTTAGTTGTGAATCCCTCTAGTCTGTTGCATTTACTTATTGTTGTCTTCTCTGTCTTCAGCTCCTTGAATCATCAACTCACCTGCTCTGCCGTGTTCTCTCTCTGGAAGCCTGCCCCAGCTCTGCCAGTCCACCAGCCTCCCTCTCAACATACCTGCCCCAGTTACCCCAGATCCCCACCAACCTGCTTCTACCCATCTCCATCGTCTGTTCCCACCTTTGCTGTTGGATGAACTGACAAATATCACTGACTTACTCTAATGCTGGAGAAATATTTAAAACCTGAAGATTCTCAGGGAAGATTTTGTCCCAGGTCTGCAAACCTTAAAATAGTCCAACTACAAAAAAAATCATTCTCTCTTTACAGTTTTACTGCTCAGTGACCAAGAACTGCACAGGATTCAATCAGCAAAGATTTGGATAAACAGATTGTGATCCTGAAAATGACTCCTGCAGGTCTGCTAGTCTGTCTCAAGTGTTTTAAACACTCAGCAGATGTTACAGTTTCCTTCTCTGCAGCTGCAGTCTGCTGGGATCCAGTTTCATGGTTCAGTGTTAGAAACAAATATCCACAGAGACCCTTCATGAATCATCATCTACTCCTCTACTGCTCATAAGAATAAGAAAAACCTTTATTTGTCCCACAATGGGGAAATGGCAGTTCACAACAGCTTACATAGCAAAATAGCAAAATAGCAAAAAAGCCAGAGCAAAGCGGATAGCTATAAAAGATAAATAATATATAAAAGGTAGAAATATTGCACAGATTGAGTTGTAATATTGCACGGGTTGGATTGTAAGAAATGTTATTACACTTATGGTGTAGTACTATTGCACATGTAATGTAGTAATATTGCACATATTATCAGGAGTGTTCATTGTGAAGCCTAACAGCAGCAGGAAGGAAAGACCTTCTGTATCTTCACACATCGAGGGTGAAGAAGTCTATCACTAAAGCTGCTCCTCAGTCCTGTCAGGTCTCCATCAGGGGGTGGGACTCATTGTCCAGCGTGGAGGACAGTTTAGCCAGAACTCTCCTGTCACCCACCTCCCTCACTGAGTCCAAAGGACAACCCAGGACAGAGCTGGACGTCCTGATGATCTTATCCAGCTTCTTCTTCCTGTCCCTCTCTGTGATGCCACTGTTCCAGCAGACCACTCCATACAGGATGGTTGATGTCACTACAGAGTCATAGAAGGTCTTCAGGAGTGCCCCTTTCACTCCAAAAGACCTCAGTCTCCTCAGAAGGTAGAGCCTGCTCTGTCCCTTCCTGTAGAGTGCGTTGGTGTGGTGTGTCCAGTCTGGTGTTGAGGTGAACACCCAGGTACTTATAAGAGTCCACTTGCTCAATGTCCATTCCCTGGATGTTCACTGGTGAGGGGAGGGCAGAACGGCGTCTACGGAAATCCACCACCATCTCCTTGGTCGTTGACACCATTCCACAAAGTTCCCCGTCAGTCCTCTGTACTCTGCATCATCGTCACCTCTGATGAGGCCAACAATCGCAGAGTCGTCCGAGAACTTCTGCAGTACACAGCTGTCGGTGTTGTGTCTGAAGTCTGCTGTGTAGAGGGTGAAAAGAAAGGGGGCCAGAACAGTCCCCTGGGGGGCACCCGTGCTGTTGGTGAGCAGGTCAGACACACAGTTCCTGTTTCTCACAAACTGTGGTCGGTCTGTGAGGTAGTCCAGGATCCATGCAGACAGCTGGTGGTCCACACCCATCCTCTCCAGTTTGTCCCTCAGAATCACCGGCTGGATGGTGTTGAATGCACTGGAGAAATCAAAAAAAGTTATTCTCACAGTGCTGCCGGGCTCTTCCAGGTGAGAGAGAGCTCGGTGTATCAGGAAGATAACGGCGTCCTCCACTCCAACATTAGGACGGTAGGCAAACTGTAGTGGGTCCATGGAAGGGCCCACCTCAGAGCGAAGATGTCCCAGTATCAGTCTCTCCAGTGTCTTCATCAGGTGGGATGTTAGAGCCACCGGTCTGTAGCTGCTGAGGTCTTTAGGGTGCGATGTTTTAGGCACCGGTACCACGCAAGAGGTCTTCTAAATCTGTGGTACCACTCTCAGCTCAGGGCTCAGGTTGAAGACATGCTCCATAACTCCACACAGTTCATCTGCACAGGACTTAAGGAGTCTGGAGCTGATACCATCCGGCTCAGCTGCTTTCCTCGCTTTTTCTCATGCTCAGTATGTTAGAAACTCTGTTCTACAACTAAACTAACTAAAATGAGTTTGACACTCCTGCTCTAGAGCCATTAGAAGCATTAGAAGGCCTCCTTTTCTATGGAGAACCATTTCTGACGACACTTTTCTGTATTGAAAAATAAGAGACTGGATGGTCTGTCCCATCAGATCGCTGCAGGTGTGTGACACACACTAAATGTATGGTCATATATTATGTAATAAAATGTTGGTTTATTTTATTGTGTTTATTGTTCCTCTGAAAGAGAAATCTTCATAATGAGCCATAATGGTCAATCATTGTCTCTTGGTAACACTACAAGACTTCTCTCTGATACACTGGGAGTGTTTCAGTTTTACCAGCAGGGGGCAGTGTCACATTAGAGAGTGTTTCTCTCATGGACTCTCTTTGCTTATTTTCTCAGTCTGCTGAGAGAAGCTGCATTGAACAGAAGCTCTTGTCACTTGTCTCATTCTTTCTCTTTTCCATAAATCTTATCTACATATGGGTTCTACAGTCTGGGACCTGGAACAGGTTCATGTAGCAGCTCACCTTTTGTTAGATCAAATACAGACTGGTGAACATCAGACCACTTCAAATGATTCATCTGTGATTAGAATCAAAGCAAAGGTCTGATTATTATCAGACTGATGGATAAACTATGAGAAACAGTCTGAACTTTGGAGGTGAAGTTAAAACCTGGAATGCAGAACAAGCCTTTCACATTGTTCTTCACATTAAAGAGTCAGGAGTTGATGATGAAGCTAAAAACCCTGGCTCCTTTCTGCTGACTTTTAGTCGTCCTGCACAAATAATATCTCTTCAGTCTAAATGTTTCTTCCAGGGACATGACAGAAACTAAGTGGTCCAAGCAGAGCTGTCACAGCTTCTATGAAGAGTAAAAGGCTGCATGGTGGATGTAATCTGCTCTTCATGGATCCATGGTGTGTGTGAGCCTCAGTTCAGAGCTGCTGTAGATCAGGACAACAACACTGCAGACACACTAGGCCATTCAGTCCTTTAGTCTGTCAGTGCTGGGAAGTGGACCAACCTGGACAACGGCCCACTGGAAGCCAGCCCTTCAAAGTAAAAGTGTAGAGGAGCAACATGTATGAGTAGAAAATAAGATAATCCCCCCCCCCCCCCCCCCCCCCACACACACACACACATGTTATATCATAACATATTTGTTAATATTTAAATTTTGTAAAAATTTAAAAATTTAGTGTATTTAAAGTATTTAATGTTTAAGAATTTGTGAATAGCAGCAGTGACCCATGTTTAGCTGTTATTTGTTTGTACATGCCTAAGAGGAAAACATAACTTGTAAACATAACTTAATATTTGTTTGTTTAAAAATTAGTAAAAAGTTCTGAAACCATTCTGGTGCATGTTTTATTTATAAATAGACTGTACCGTTAAAGTCTTACATTACTTTATTTCCTGAGTGCATCTGCCAGTTTGAAATAATACAAATACTTTTAACATACAATATAACACACCACTACATTTATTTTAGCCTATGTATTATAAATCAACTATTGTAACTCTTTGACATTGCATAGCCTAATAGGAAGTTACTGTAGGCAAAACGTTTTATAATAACAACTGTAGCAACTTACAATATTGGAAAATTGCAGACTGCATTTAATGGATAAAATGTTTTGATATTGAAATTCTAGGCTATTAATGGCAAATATTTCCATCTCTCTACCACCACCACCACCAAGCCACTTGTTTTCCTGGCTGGAAATGCTTTATGACAAGGGAAACGACACCTTGTGCTACTCTTACATTGAGCAGAAAAAGAGCTGTGTCAAACAACCAAAAACACAGCTAATAATAATAAAGTTTATTTAGCTAGCCTACACTACACAGCTGGCAAAAAAATACATTTCATGTACCCGAAGACATGCTCACAAAAAATATGTTACGTAGCCTTTCTTTTCAAAGAGCTAGAAGCCTACAGTTTCGTTAGCCTGTGTTAGCTATATCCACTGTTAGAAACGGGCAGATAAGCTAGCTATCGCTAGCATGTAGCTCAGCTGCTATCTCAAAACCCAGTCACTGAAGCTAGCTTTGCCTTTATTTTTATTACTTAGCTAACGCTAGCGTTAGCGCCAATCAGCTTAAAATAACACAGAAACGCAAAACAGCGCTTTGTTGACATAGCTTACCTCTTAATTGGGCTTTCCTTTCCTTCTCCTCTTTCCTCCGTTTTCTGCCCTGCGCACCTGAGGGCTTGTGCCTTTTCATTTTTACACCTGTCTGCCTGGTGTGATGTGCGCCCGGGCCTGGGGCTGCCAGTTGTGCAGAGACATATCCCCCCAGTAAAGTAAGCAGCAGCATCGTGTCTCTGTTCAAGTGCATCAGCCAGGCCAGATGAAATATTGTAAATAAAAAGTGTATTTATTCTTGCTTATTTGTTCATTGCGTAGAAAAGGAGGGGGGCACCTGAGCGCCCACATGTTTTTTTTTTTTTTTTTTTTTTTGTAAGGGCCACTGGCGGCGCCCTACGCACACCTGGCGCCCCAGGCAGAAAACTGCTTCGCCTGTAGGACGGACCGGCCCTGGTCACACCTCCTCCAGTGACTGAAAACAGGACCTGGTCAGTTTGACACATTCTAAGAACTAGTTCTCTTTTCTCCACATCTGCACATTAACAGTCAGTATGAAGAGCTGCAGATAACTTTAGCCAAGAGAGTGAAGTCTGTTTCATCATCCAGATGTGATTCACACTCACTCACTCCAGAACCTCACCTGGACCAGAATCAGCCTTAACCTGAGTCCTTTCACTTTTCTCAATCATCGAGTTTATTTCTGTTCTGAAGGTTTTTTTTTTTTTTTTCCGGAAGTGTTGGTTCATCACCACTTTCACATATCTAGAGGCCACTCCTCACAGCTCAACAGACGCATCGAGAATACTTTCGATTTCAAGAGTCTTTACGTAGGAACAGAGAACTGCTGGTGGGATGTTTCAGCTTCAGAGGACTTGGACAGCGATGGAGCTTCTTCCTCTCGTGTGTTTCTGTCTCCTGATCTGCTCTGGAACAACGTTTGTTGACGAAGGTGAGAAAATCCTTTAGACTGATTGAAATGAGCGGACTGTGGATCTTTAGATCAGTTCTTCTGTTAGTTTAGTGAGTAGCTCTGGATAACGGCAGCACCTGCACCTGCTACTTCCGCATTTAGCTTTTATGTTAAAATAAAGATAAACCACAGACATCATCCTCCACAATAAAATCTGCTGCCCTTCTCTGACAGCATCCTTCTGGTTCTTTCTAACAGTATAATCATGATCAGGGTTTGGATGTTTGTTCTAATCTGATGTGTGTTTAACACTGGGTGGGACTGCGCTGCGTCCTCCGGATGCGCCTCTATTTACGGGAAGGAAAAGTGCGCAACGTTTTATTTCAGATCATATTTATGTGTAAACTATCTTTATACTAATATTAACAACAATTAAATGAAAGATTATTCAGGTCGTTGTCGAGCGATCTTGGCGTGATTCTTCACAATTATATTTTATTTTTTATTATTATTTTATTTTTTATTTATTTTAACCCCAAATAAACATTATTAATCATTAAACAAATGAAATGTTTTAGAGTTAAATCTAAACTTCCTACCAACACGACAAGTGTCATTATTGTCGTGTTGAGGTGAAAGAGAGAGAGGAACTGAACTCACTGTTGTATGGACGCATGGTTCCTGTAAAATTAGAACAAACTACAACTCCCTCTACCGAAATACTTCCGGTATGAACATTTTCATAAGAGTATGATTTATAGCCTATATAGCCAAAGTCCTTCTAAGTCTTTCTGTAACTGCATATAGACAAAGCAGAACAATCTGAATGGGCTGATGGAGGCTAGCATTAATGTGCTTTAGTCATACTGGTCATAGATAGAGAACTAGTCAGGAACATGTCTGATTACTAATCATTTTACTGTTTGAAAGAGAAACGAGCAAAGATTCAGTATCAGTGACTAATGTGATTATTCTTATTGTAAATCAAGTAAAGTGGTTGAGTTTTAAATGGATGAATTCATTCCACATTATCAACACTAAGTCTCCTGCTCTTTATTCTGGATCTGCTGCAGCTACAATGAAACATGATGAACTGAATCACACCAGTTATTTCATTCATTCGTCTTTACATCCAAAGTTTCTGATCAATGAAACCATGTGTTGATTGAATTCATTCTAGATTCGGACAGTGTCCACAAATAAGGTTTAGTTTGTAGCTTTAGGAGAAATCTTGTGTTCTGCCATCTAGTGGTGACTGGTGGAATCAACTCACATAGCAAATACCAGTTAACACAAGGAGAATCCAGTTAATTCAAAGCAGATGAACATTTAATGAAGCTGTTGTCCAGTTGTTAACTGAACACTCATATGATTTATATAGTGAAATATAATAATAGTGAAATATTTGTAATATTCTGATAGAAAACCCAATAACGTTGTGTTACTGACTGATCACTCTGGATGTGAACACACTGATTAATACAATAAATGGTTTTGTCTTCCAGTCATCGAGATGAGAGTGAAAGAAGATGAAGATGTCATTTTACCCTGTTCCTTAGACTCTACCAACATTAGGACTCAAACCTTTAACTGGAAGAAAGATGATCAGAAGGAGGTGTTCCTGTACAGTGCAGGCAGTCATCCTAATAACGGTCGTGGAGGTCAAGATCCACAGTTCAAAGGTCGAGTCTTTCATTTTGAAGATCAACTGCAGTCTGGTAATGCCTCCATAGTTATCAGGAAATCAAAGAAGACAGACACTGGACGTTACAACTGTAGTTTTCCACATCTTCAGCCAAAGACAAGATCCATCATTGAGCTCCTTGTTGGTGAGTATTTCCATGAAACACTTAAAGATTTGTGTCTTCAGTGACCAAAGTTCCAACAGTTTCATCTCATCTCAGATTCAGTTTGAGCCTCTGCTCTTGATCTGTTGCTGTTAGACCCAACTCTGTGACTATAAGCCACTAAACACTGATAGAAACCAGTCTCTGCTGGAAATGTGACAGGACCTTGATGACATCTGTTAATGTGGCTTTTTTCATAAAATATTAATATAAATAAACAGAGGGATCATTTCTTTTCTTTTATTTACTGTCAGGTTGATGATTTCACACAAACAACTCTAACATATTCTTTCTTTTCTCTTTTAGATTGTATCTTAAAAGACAGAACAGAGGAAAAGATTGAAGGTGAGTCCTGATTGTGATGACGTCACTGATGAATGGATCTCACCTGGATGTGATGGAACTAATCACTGATTATTGGACACATTTATACACCAACATCTCTTTAGTTTGGACCAGTTTTAATCATGTAGAAGGTTTGTAAATAGTTTTATAGAAATGAAGTGACCTGAAACTATAGAAAGTACATTTTTGACGTCTGGATGATTCTCAATACTTTATTTATGATGCACTAATATTGATAAAGGTTTTCTAAACTGGTGTAGCTGTCTAAGTTAAAATCAGATGTGTGTGGATTCGCGTTTAAAATGATAGCGGTGAATGTTTGTGTTGCCGCTAAAAGGGTATTTACTGTGTAATAATTCGGAGTGTGATATAAATCTTTTATTTTTCTTTAGCATAAATACAGTTCCTAACCTTTAAACTGAAGGTCTATTCAAACATCAAGTTCAAATAATGCTAGGATTTTTCTCTTTACTCCTAAACACATTGTAATCCACATACATCAGACGGGATGGGATTTCCCCAACAGTTTTTTTTATATTCTGTGTTCACAGGTTTGTGTCTGAAGCCGTATGTCACAAATCGTCCTGAAACAAATGGCCGCGCTCTGCTACAGTGTGAAGTTCAAGGTGCTCTTTCAAAACCTAAAGTTCAGTGGTTGGACAGTGAGAACAACAAAGTTCCTGCTGAAGAACCACAAGAAACAGAAAGTGAAGGAAAATACAACATTATCCTCAATGTCACTGTGACAAAGACCGGCTACTACCGTTGTGTTTCTACACAAGAAGAAATCTGTCACCAGATTTATTCTGAGATCCATGTGAATTTAAATGGTGAGTAGTATTTTATTTGAGTATGTCTCATAATTTCTACTTTTACAAAGTTCATCATGTTTTTGTTGTTAAGCTGTCAGAAATGTGTAAACATGTATTTAATACTGAGGTCATAGTTGAAGTTAGTGTTGTACTAGATTATATTGTATTGAGAGGTGTTCCTAATGTTGTGGCCATCCCATATTAATACATAAGTGGAGCAGATTATTAAGAACTCCACTCAGGATAAAGCAACACAACACATGACTGATTGTGACCTCAGTAGTACAACATAGACTCAGTGGCCAGTTCATTAGGTACAGCAGTGAATTCATTCTAATAGAACAGTCCTGCTCTAAATCTAGTCTTCATGAAGGTTCTGGTGTTCAGCTTTAGTTTCTAATCACTGTAATTAGAGATTAGACAGAGACTTTAATCAACCAGGTCACACATGAATCACAGAACAAACAACATGAAGGAGCTTCCAGTCATTCATGATTTGATTCAGACTAAAAACTAGGACTGAACTTTAACTCTAAATATGTTAGTAGCAGGTACTGAAATGCCAAGAGCAACTTCTATCAGTGTGTATGAAGGAGGAGGAAATCAACCATGAGGTTTATGTCAAAATCTCTGAGTATTTCACTGAGAAGTTTCTTCCTGTTTCTACAGACACACAGTCCACATTCAGATGATTCAAATATTTCATTTGTTAGATTTGAAATAAATATTTCTGTGTTCAGATTGAAAACAAACTGGGGTTCACATATAGAATGGTTACTCTGAGGCTTCATTGACGTTTGTCTGCAGATACACGAGGAAGAATTAGAAGCTGTAATAGATTTATAGGAACATGATGTGACTCTAAATGTGTGATAAGGAGGCAGCAACCTTCAGTTATTAATGGTTAACCTGTGATTCATTATATTACAGTGAAGGTGCTGGATGACAAACATGAACAGCTGCTTCATTGACTGCAGCAGAGTGTTGGTTGATTCAAACACAACTAAAGAGAAACACAGGAAATCAAAATGAAAACTGTTCATGTTCTCATCAAGGTTTTTAAATCACAAATAGAAAAACTCAAATAAATATTAGACTTTAGAAATGAACTAAACAGTTGTTGGACAGAATAATAAAACCTAGAATTCTAGAAAAGTGTAAAAAGACTGAACTTAGATTCTTCTCCTGTAGATGAAACAACTCTCTCTGTTTATTGATCTGAAGTTAATAACTCAGTTTGAGCCTAGAACCAGTTTCTGAGACCTCTGCTCCACCAACATGATCAATACTTCACTGAAAAACCTGCTGGAAACAATAATGAGACTTGTCATCTGCCCCCTGGTGGATTTATCCAGGCTCTGCACTCAGTAGCTTTTGGCAGCCATTTCCAAGATGGCCGCTTTCATGGAGCTGATAGATTTTGTTTTCAGGGAAATCTTAATTCATTTTAAAAAGGTTACGTTTAGAATATAATTTCTGTTGTTGCTGATATTTCAATATGAATATTTACTTTATTAAATCAACCTTTAATTACTTCATACTTTATGTTCTAGTAAAATCATTGTGGATTAAATCTGAATCTCTGAATAACTTTGATTTATTGACATGAAAGAATCTGAACGTAAATGTTTTTTATGAATGAGTTCAAAGTGTATTTAGAGCTTGAAGAGGCTCCTGCTGACCCAGCACCAAGAAACACTTGATGATTTAAATCTTTACTCTGCACAAGTCAGTGGAGGAGGAAGTACTCAGATTCTTTACTGAAGTAAAAGTACAAATAAATACTACAATGAAGAAAGATCTGCGTTCAAAAGTCACCTTAACAAATAAGAACAAAACCAACTTAAAGTAGAATTAAAAAGTATTCTAAATGTGGTAAATTAAAGTATAAATGAGTATAAACTGTAATTGTTAGTATCTTTAAACTGTACTTGGAGTAGTTGAGTAATTGTACTTAGTTTGTCTCCAGCACTGACAGTCGTGGTTGTAACAGCTGCAGCAGAAAGTGGAGTCAGATGTTAACATGTTAGTGTTACTGGATGTCTCAGTCTGCTCAGTGAAGCATGAACCTTGTTAAGTGGAGAAGATTTGATGTGAACAAAGCTCATCAATAGTAGCTCCAATAAGAAGCATGATGAGATGAAGATGTTTCTGAGATGTAGTCCAGAGTCCATCATCACAGCCTCAGCTCAGGGTGGAGAAAACCTCCAGACAGACTGTCAGACATGTTTTCAGATCAGGTCAGGATCACAGCAGGAGTAAAAGCAGAAGTCACATGGAAAAGCCTAAAGTAGAGAGGCAGGACAGAGATTCAAACATCCTTCATACTGATGAACAACACGTCTCAGAAAGAGGAGGATGCTACAACATCAGCCTCCTCACTACTGACACCAAAACCTAAAGCAAGCTGTTAGCTGTGAAACCAAGCAGGAGGAAACTGGACATTAGATCCATGCTAACATCACTGAGCCTGCTTTTAATCTGCACTGACTGCTAGAGTTTACATTTCAGGAGCATGTACACATGGTGGTGTTCTCTGAGGATGAGGAACTTTCTGTTCATCAAACTCTACGAGTGCTACATTAACTTTATGTCTTCTGTTTCAGGATCATCTACTGGATGGATTGTTTTTGCTGTGGTTCTCATTGTTCTTCTGTGTATTGCTGCTGTCGTTATTGCTGTTCTTTGCATCAAATTAAAATCTAAAGGTAAGTTCTAGATAATTCTTTCTCTCAGTAAATCTGATCAGACTCCATCTTGTCTGTGTGTTTCCATGCTCAGAGTCTTGACAGTAGTTTAGTCAGAAATGAAACCTTCTGTTCATGTTTCCACTCATGATCACTGAACCTGTTTGTGATTGCTGTAATCCTTCCTCCTGTTCATACTGATCCTAACATGGACAGGACACAATCTCCAGTCCTCATTCTATTCTCTGGAGTTAATGTGAGGCTTTCAGCAGTCTGACTTCATCCACTGGATATTTGTCAAAGTTTTCTCCTTCATTAAACCAAATGTCCTTTCAGTGTTTCTGTTCCTTTCAGTTCTAAAGTGACAGTAACTTCTGAAGAGACCCACTTGATTTGAGTCTGACTGAGACTGATGAAGCTTCATCTGAACTTTAGAATCTGTTTTAGTTCAGAATGAGGATTGTGGATTTTGACCACTATCACAGGAGGAAGTATGAACAAGAGGAGTGGATCAGAACAACATGATTTAGTTCATTTCTGATACTCAAACACCATGACCTGGATGATGAGACTCTTCACAGACTTATTGTTTTTTTGTTAACATCCTAATTGTATATTTATCTTTCTTTCCTGCAGACGTGTTTTAAGAAGAAGAAACTCATCCACTGAATGAACAGGAGAGTCACCAGCTGAACTAATAAGTCATCTGATGATTTCTATGCTTCACTTTAGACTTTAGTTTTTATTCTTGTGAGGGACAGTGAACGTATTCATTGACTCATCTTTTGTTCTCATTTATAAGATTTATAAGTTCAGGTCAAGTTTTAAAATTAACGACAGAAGTTTTTTTCTGTATCGTTTTAACACTCAGGTGCTGAGTTGTGTTTTTTTTTCTGCTGATGAAGTTTGAAGTTGTTTCTCTTGGTTTCTTACTTTGGTTGATTTCATCCAGACTGAGCTCCTTGATAAACGCTGCTGTAAATATGTGGAGGTTAATCCAGCGTCAGTTTTTAATCTGAAAACTAATTAGTTCAATTCAAGCTGCATCTTTTTCTGATCACACTGTTGGTCGTTGTTCACTGAGTCACACATGGACATTGAGAAAAACACCAGACTTCACTGAACTAAAGCTGTTGTTCTGGAGATGAACACAAATATTATTTAGAGGTGAATATAATGTGACTTTGTTTGATATTATTTTCTACAGCCTGTTGCTTCTTTTTAGGAATTAACATGAGTCTCTCATGTACAGTTCCAAACAGAACATCTATGCTCTTGTTGACTGTCATATCTGAATATATATATGAGGTATGTTTTTATTTAGAGCTTCAGCTAAATCTGTTTTTATTGCCATTATTCATCAATTATTGCTGAATAAAAGTCAATAATGTGCCTAATCATTTCTTAGAGTCTTGAATGATGTCTTCAAAGTCCAAAGAGAATAACTTTATTAAATGTAAAAGAGAAATGAAGGAGATGACTACATTTGAATCCATCAAATATTCACTTTGATTGTTTCATTGTTCCAGCTCTAATGTTAAGAACTGATGATGCTCTTGCTGATTATCATGTAGCTTCACGCTGTGCTTTATTATTTCTATCAAGACATTTAAATAAACATGAAAATGTCAAAGTGACTGTTCTGGATGTTTTTGTGTGATGATAGAAACAGAAGTGATTCAACTCTGAGATGATTCCTGTTTGGCAGCAGTTGGTTTTTAATTCAAGAAGAAACATTTTGAATGGAACAGAGATTGTGTATTTCAAATCAGATTTCTACTCCCTGTTGTCTGTTATTAGTGAAAACATATCCACTCATTAAATATCCAGATAAACCTTCAATCATTTCTTTTCTCCTCACACAGATTTAGATGAAACATGTGAAGATAAAGTAGGAGGAGTTTTTATTCCAAATCCTCTTCTCATGTTCCTGGAGCTTTTATTGTGAAGGTCTCCACCGGAAGTGTTTCCAGTGTCTCCAGGTGAGTGTGTTGGGGCTGTCAGGAGTCGCTCATGTTGGTCAGTGATGTTAAAGTCATGTTTGATCCTCGGAGGACTTGGACAGCTGTGGAGCTTCTTCCACTCGTGTTTCTCTGTCTGCTGACTTTCTCTGGATCAACGTTTGCTGATGGAAACGGTGACAAAACTAAAGACTGACACAATCAATGCTTTACATGTGAACGGATGCTGTTCCTAGGGTGGACATGTCCACAACACCAACAAGGAGGACACTGCGGCATTTAGTGAGGACAGAGAAATCACAACATACAACTCTAGTGTCCTCCCCACGACAATACAATGATACATGATAACGATGGTATCACGATACAGTGATTCTGAGATACTCTGTTCATCACAAGACAAGTGTCAATATTACAAGTATCATGATGTATGTGGAACAGAAGAGGAACAAATATTCCTGAGAAGCTAAAAACTATTTGTATTTATTCAATACATCTGTCTTGCAAAGTGCAGTGACACAAAGCAGAACATTTATGACCTTAAATGTGGAAAAAATATAGATTCTAGTTCTTAAGCATAAATAACTTTTTTAATGTAAACAACAAAAGACATTAAGAAGAAAAAACCACCATGTAACGGGTGAATATTGAACTGTAAAGTCCACAGTGTATTCCACTGTATTCCATAGTGATTCAGTCCTTTACATGTCTGCAGTGTATTTGTGTTTATTGTGCTAACGTCCACATCACAGCGACAAAGTGCAATACGCATGAAAATCATCTTTTACTGACAAACGTGTTCTCTTTTGAATATTCTGCATTAAATCAGGTCCATCTTTTCTACACGTTAACATTCAGTTAGTGTCTGACAGAGCTAGCACGTGGGAACAGGGGGCGACTTGTTTACATTTTCAACCAATGAGTAATCAGAGAATTGAGTGACACCGCTTTTAGCCAATCATTTTAACCTTCAGGTGGTCAGGGTTGAAGAAATACACTCCTCGATGTCAAGTTACTTGTTTAATGACAATGATGAAGAAGCCCTGCAGCAATACACAAATAGCAACATAAGCTACGATCAATAATTCCTACATGCACGTGTCTAACATAAATACCAGTAAGAATTTAACGAACCTTGACAGCAACAAAATAGTAATAAAGAATGATAATGGACTTACATGAATTAAGTTCACAGCTTATTCAGTCTCTGTAACAGGAACGTCTGTAATGCTGCCAACAACAACATGGCCCGTAAGGTAAGCTGTCTTAATGAGATACTGCCCCCTAGTGGCCAGCGGTAAACTCTGCAAGGATTACTACACATGTACAACTATATGTAGTATATATATATATATATATATATATATACAGTTCTAGCTTTGTAATCAGTTTGGCTGCTCCAACATGATCAACTCAATCCTCCATCCATGGAAGTGGAGAACTATCAGGTTTTGTCACATCAGTCACTTTTGTGAAACCTGTACTGAAGCGATCTTCACTGTTTCTTTGATCAGCAGCAAACATGGAGAACTCCAAGCTCTACAGCTGGGCTCAGCAACACCATGCTGCATCATGTCCTCTATCTGCTGCTCAGGACGCTGACGTTTGTCAGGAGAAACTCCATATGGGTGCTGTTTGATTGGCTGGGAGTCAAACACGTCAATACTGTGTGTTAGCAAATGATTTACTAGACTCAGTTAACTCTAGCAGATCAGAAAGATGAGCCAAGAAACCTGAGAGATTGTTCAAAGATTCAGGGTTTGACAACTTTCCTTGGGTCAAGACCACTGATAAACCACAGTGAGTAAGTTCAGCACTGGACAGCTCCTCTGAAGCCTCTCTACTAGCAGGCTAACACAAGGAGAGCTCACTTCAGCTCTGGTTGTAAATTACTTCAAAAAGTTTATAAGTATGCTGTTTTAATTTTGTTTACCTATATCCTTTTAAGCCAGGTTATTATTTAATGATTTTTACCAGACGCGAAAAAACTGACCTTTATTTTGAAAGTGCTCATATAAACATCCGGTATTCTTGCTTGGTGTGTCGGCATGTAAGGAAGTGTGTCTGTGAGAAGCGCATCCATTAAGTTAACGAAAGCGACATAATTGTTAAATGAGCTCCTGGCTGATATGGAACAAGGTCTGTAACCATTAATGTAAACACTAGTGATGGGCAGTGTTGTATAGTAACGAAGTAAAAATACTTCGTTACTATACTTAAGTAGTATTTTTTTATATTTGTACTTTACTTTACTACTTTTATTTCTGACGACTTTTACTTTTACTTCACTACATTTCCCGAAAAAAAATCAATACTTTTACTCCATTACATTTACCTGAGCATCCTCGTTACTCGTTACAAAATAAGAAGGAACGTGATAGCCAATGGACAATCTTCGTTTTGTTGTAGTGGGACCAGTAGCCAATGATGTTGGAGATACAGACCGCAAGACGTTATCATTGGTTTACCCCGTTGTGCGGCGGATGAAATCAGCGGCCAGCGGGTACATTTCAAATTAATGGTCGCATTATCATGTCAGTAGTCTCAGACAAGTCGGGTCTCTAATGTTATTTGAAGAGAAGGAGGAAGACAGAGAAGCCTAAAATGTCAGAGATGGAGGTGACTGAATCGGCGACTGAACCTGAACCTGCTGCTGAAACAACCAGCATAGACGACAACGACGACGATGAACACCCGTGGCCATACCTGCGGGGAATGTTCAGCTACATGATGTAGCTGAACATTCCCCGCAGACCCGGTCTGTAAGGATATGTTTGTGTATTTTTGTATATGGTTGGGTTTATGTAAGGAGGCGTTGAAGCTCCTTTAAGTGTCATGTGACACTTTGCAAATTAAACAAAACTTAATAACTAAATTAAACAGGAATAAAGAAAATGTTACAACTCAAATTTATGATTGCATTTTATTAACAGTACTTTTTACTTTTGATACTTAAGTACAGTAAATACTAGCTACTTTTTTACTTTTACTCAATATTCTAGCAGGCTACTTTCACTTTTACTTGAGTAATTTTCCAGTAAGGTACTTTTACTTTTACTCAAGTATGGCTTTTGGGTACTTTATACAACACTGGTGATGGGTCCGGCAACACCGATGCGTCGGCGCATGTGTCGAGCTCATAGAGTGAAACCCCGTATCGGTGCGCGCATAGACATATATACATAGACGCCGCATCGACTGTGGAGGGACGTGCCTAAAGCGCCGCCATCTTGGTACAGGGCTCGCAGAGGCAGCGGTGCATGAACATATGAAGGAAAGAGGTACTTCTTAACCTCAAAGTAGAATTATTCGCTGAATTTTGGACCGATTTCCAAACGTATTGATCTGTTAAAAACGTCACACGTGTAGTTATGAAAAAAATATGATTTACCACAAAAATACGAATTTTACTTAATATTATCAGCAGACTAGCTTCTGACAGAAAATTGTAAAGAAAAGATGCCGGACTTCAACTGAGCAAAGATGACCAGATTTCTGAAATGAAATTTCAAACTCGGAGATTAAAAAAAAAAAAAGAAGAATTATATATTATTAGGATGAAATGTAGAAACTGGGACAATTGCCGTTTCATTCATTATTTATTTATATATTATTCATATTTAACTAATAATCAAGTGTAACAACAGGAATGGCTCTTAACACTGTCCTAAAAGTAATAAATAAGTGTTCATTCCAAGCATCACAGAACTTTTGTCAGTGCACAATTTCCTGGTACACCGATTATACTGATGCCTGTCGGCTAACCATCGGCTAACCATATATATATATATACATTATGTCTATGTATATGCGGCTAATGGCTACCAAAATGGAGGAATCGGATGAAAACCATTGACAGTATAGTAAAGCACGTTGCTAGGACTGATGGAAGCAAGTTTTATTTTAAAGTACTACCTGATGGAAGCCTTGACAGACAACCTGCAGACAACGAAAAGGTCCAGCACAACCTCTGAGTTGAACGGCTGAACTAAATGATCGCGACCGGCTACCGTTGTTCTAGTATGTGCGTACCATGCTTAATTGTGTCTCCTACCTGGCTACCATAATGTTGTTCTAGTACATGCATTTTTCATAAAAAGCTAAATCGGGGACAGCCATAGCCAGGGACAGGACACCCAAAACGGGGACTGTCCCCGGAAATCGGGGACGTCTGATCACCCTAATTTATGATCACTTTTATTGTGTAGAAACACCATTCCTCCATAGATGTAATGCACCGCAGGGGCGAGTGGCCCTGTTCCAAGATGGCCGCCCTGTAGGCACGCCGCTCCAGTAGGCGGCAGCGCTCAATGAGGCGTCTATGTATGTATGTCTACATGTGCGCGTATCATGTTAAGAAGTCACGTGACCGATACAGACGCTGTTTCGTTCGTCACCGACTCGCCAAACTGTGTTTATAAGGAAGCGCAACTGTCAATGGGATGGTGTTTGCCAAAAACAAAACAAACAAACAAAAAAAAAACACAAAAAATCCTGGAACTGTGGAATCAAGTTGGAATATGGAACCCCAAAGAAAGAGGAAGGTCTCCGCCGTGTGGGACCATTTTGATCTTATATCGGCAAATAAGGTGTTTGTTTTTATTTCATCCAGTTGCTCTGTTTCCACTTGATCTGTCAGAATTCAAATCAATTTCAAATGGACTCTTAGTTTAAATTACTCATTTATTGTCTGCAGGTCAAATGCCGCATTTGTTTGACTGAACTATCTAAAATAAATAAAAGCACCTCCTCAATGCTGAGACACTAGAGCTAAGCACGAAAACGCTGCGCCTACCTCCCTCTATTTTCTCAGGAGGCTGAGGCGCGCTGGACTGGGGAGCTCAGTCCTGACATCTTTCTACAGGTGTGTGGTGGAGAGCGTCCTGTGCTCCTGCATCACTGTGTGGCACAGCAGCTGCTCTGCAGCAGAGAAGAAGGCTCTGCAGAGGGTGGTGAAAGCTGCACAGAGGACTGTGGGACACAGTCTACCCACCACCACGGACATCTACACCTCCAGATGCAGGAAAAGGGCCACCTGCATCAGGAAAGACCCCACCCACCCCGCACACACACTGTTTGTCCCCCTCCCCTCAGGCAGGAGGCTACGGAGCATTAAAAGCAGGACCACCAGACTGAGGAACAGCTTCTTCCCAGAGGCTGTGAGACTGTCAAACTGGAGCCACTGCACACCTGCAAGCAATGGAACCTCATCAGTCATCTACTCCCCTTGTCCATAAAATCCTGGTTCAGTCCTCCACTTGTTGCTGGATTGTCTGCTTACCTTAGTGGTATTGTGCTGTGGCTCAAGTCTTTAGTTGTGAATCCCTCTAGTCTGTTGCATTTACTTATTGTTGTCTTCTCTGTCTTCAGCTCCTTGAATCATCAACTCACCTGCTCTGCCGTGTTCTCTCTCTGGAAGCCTGCCCCAGCTCTGCCAGTCCACCAGCCTCCCTCTCAACATACCTGCCCCAGTTACCCCAGATCCCCACCAACCTGCTTCTACCCATCTCCATCGTCTGTTTCCACCTTTGCTGTTGGATGAACTGACAAATATCACTGACTTACTTCATGAATCATCATCTACTCCTCTACTGCTCATGCTCAGTATGTTAGAAACTCTGTTCTCCAGCTAAAATGAGTTTGACACTCCTGCTCTAGAGCCATTAGAAGCATTAGAAGGCCTCATTTTCTGTGGAGAACCATTTCGGACAACACTTTTCTGTATTGACAAATAAGAGACTGGATGGTCTGTCCCATCAGATCGCTGCAGGTGTGTGACACACACTAAATGTATGGTCATATATTATGTAATAAAATGTTGGTTTATTTTATTGTGTTTATTGTTCCTCTGAAAGAGAAATATTCTTAATGAGCCATAATGGTCAATCATTGTCTCTTGGTAACACTACAAGACTTCTCTCTGATACACTGGGAGTGTTTCAGTTTCACCAGCAGGGGGCAGTGTCACATTAGAGAGTGTTTCTCTCATGGACTCTCTTTGCTTATTTTCTCAGTCTGCTGAGAGAAGCTGCATTGAACAGAAGCTCTTGTCACTTGTCTCTTTCTTTCTCTTTTCCATAAATCTTATCTACATATGGGTTCTACAGTCTGGGACCTGGAACAGGTTGATGTAGCAGCTCACCTTTTGTTAGATCAAATACAGACTGGTGAACATCAGACCACTTCAAATGATTCATCTCTGATTAGAATCAAAGCAAAGGTCTGATTATTATCAGACTGATGGATAAACTATGAGAAACAGTCTGAACTTTGGAGGTGAAGTTAAAACCTGGAATGCAGAACAAGCCTTTCACATTGTTCTTCACATTAAAGAGTCAGGAGTTGATGATGAAGCTAAAAACCCTGGCTCCTTTCTGCTGACTTTTAGTCGTCCTGCACAAATAATATCTCTTCAGTCTAAATGTTTCTTCCAGTGACATGACAGAAACTAAGTGGTCCAAGCAGAGCTGTCACAGCTTCTATGAAGAGTGAAAGGCTGCATGGTGGATGTAATCTGCTCTTCATGGATCCATGGTGTGTGTGAGCCTCAGTTCAGAGCTGCTGTAGATCAGGACAACAACACTGCAGACACACTAGGCCATTCAGTCCTTTAGTCTGTCAGTGCTGGGAAGTGGACCAACCTGGACAACGGCCCACTGGAAGCCAGCCCTTCAAAGTAAAAGTGTAGAGGAGCAACATGTATGAGTAGAAAATCAGATAATCCTTTATTTATCCCACAGTAGATTTAGGATGACTGTAAGACATGAGCACTGGGCAGGTTGCTGGGGTCAGGACCACACATCAGAAACCATTAAATAGGTCCTGTTAGGGCAAATACAGTCAAACAAACAGTGGAGGTGTTACTCTCTATGTGAAGATACACTCTGACACACAAAGTGGAGAAAACTGGTTCTCTACGGAGCCTTAGCAGGTTAAAGTTTGACAGAAGCAGCTTTCCACCATGAACCACTCTACCCAAAGTAAATCCTCACAACACTTAGTTTATTCTGGTCTGGAGCCAAAGTCAACTCTGAACATGTTTAGTAACACACAGGACAAGATGTTACAATCCCTTGTGCTGAAATCCCAGGCAAAACACGTTTAGAGGCCCTGTTCGACTAAGAGGCCCCACCAAGCCTACAGTCATGTGATATGACCAATAACATATATTCTACCTAGGCTAACTAGAAGCTGCTGGCTTGTAAGCCCATTGAGCAGCAGAGGATACTTCAGACATTGTAAAACATACCTAACTAGAAGCTGCTGGCTTGTATGTCCCGCTCAGCAGCAAACCATGGCTACCAAGTAACATGAGAACCTGATCTGAACAACAGCAGTATGCAGCATAACCAGTCACTGGCTCTCTCTGCTGCCCGGGACATATTGCTAACCACAGTCCTCTGGCTTCTTCCTCGTATGCCCAGCTCACTCAGCAGAGCAATGACCGACTTTGCCACAAATCCACAGCAGCCCACTTCTACCGGGCGGACATAAGCCTTCCATCCATTTTGCTCTGCATCTGCTGCTAACTCTGCATACTTAGCTCTTTTTCTCTCGTTAGCCTCCTCAACTCTATCTTCCCACGGGACAGTCAGCTCTATGAAATAGACTACTTTCTCTGGCTCAGACCACAACAGCAGATCTAGCTGTAGTCGAGTGCTAGCTATCTCACCTGGGACAACCAGTTGGCTATTTAAGTCCGCCCTCATCCCCCAGTCTCCTCCTACCCTGAACCTTAATCCTCCTGTTCAGTCAGTTCATCTGAGGTTAGAGGCTTCAGCAGCTGGGTTTCATTCTCAGGCTGTGGTGTCTAGAGGTGAGCTGATGACCTTTAATAGACTCACATGAAACATCCTTTCATTTGTGGGAATGAGGCTTTTATTGTGGAGATATTGTTCCTGTTTGTGTTGAGGACTCAGGTCAGAAATGACTGAAAGAGGATTCTGAGAACTAGTTCTCTTTTCTCCACAGCTACACACTGCACACTTCACCTCCACCAGAATCAGCCTGAACCTGAGTCCTTTCATCTTTCTCAATCCTCGAGTTTATTTCTCTGGAAATGGAGCCTCTGTTCTGAAGGATTCATTTCCGGAAGTGTTGCCTCGTTGCCGCTCGTACATATCTAGAAGCCACTCCTCACATCTCTACCGACGCATTAAAACACTTTCCGTTCCAAGAGTCCATGTATAGGATCGAAGAAACTGATGATTCACCTTGACAGCGATGGAGCTTCTTCCTCTCGTGTGTTTCTGTCTCCTGATCTGCTCTGGAACAACGTTTGGTGACGAAGGTGAGAAAATCCTTTAGACTGATTGAAATGAGCGGACTGTGGATCTTTAGATCAGTTCTTCTGTTAGTTTAGTGAGTAGCTCTGGATAACGGCAGCACCTGCACCTGCTACTTCCGCCTTTAGCTAGAATCGACATGATCAGGGTTTGGATGTTTGTTCTAATCTGATGTGTGTTTAACACTGGGTGGGACTGCGCTGCGTCCTACGGATGCGCCTCTATTTACGGGAAGGAAAAGTGCGCAACGTTTGCGCTATCTTTCTAGTAATATTATTCATTCATTCATTCATTTTGTGTAAGTGCGCCTCCTCTGGAGGGTGGTGGCGGGGCTGGAGTCTATCCCACCCTGGACAGGTCTCCAGTCTATCACAGGGCTAACACAGAGAGACACTCACACCTACGGACAATTTAGAATCACCAATGAACCTAAGCAGCATGTCTTTGGACGGTGTTGAACCCTTTCCACCCTGGAGGTCCCTTTATCTGTTCTTAAAGCCTCTGTCATTTCAGGAGGATGCAGAGTGTGCTACATGCTCATTGTTGTGATGCATCAACTTTCTTTAGATCAGGTTCAATAACATCAGTGACTGGTTGTTATCAGGATGTTAGAAGGATGATGATTTGATTTAGTGGAAGTAAAAATGTCTCTTTTTCACATGTCTCTCTGTTCTGCTGATGGAGACACAGATTTGTTGGATTTCAGCCACAGAGCCCACGTTGTTCACTTTGATGGAAGTTTGATTTTTTCCATGTGGAGATTTAATAAAAAGCTTCAGTTTAAAGGGTTGACGCCATGTTTGACATGAAGCTGATACTGACACAGAAGTTCATCAAGTCAAGACGTGGTGATCCTTTTAGCGTGCCAACTAGTTTACATGACAGAGTGATGTTTGGAATTTACACTTGTTTCTGTTTGTCTCAGTTTAAAATGTGAAGATTCTTTGTACCAAACCATAACTTCTGTCTCACTGAAATGTTTTCTTACATGACCAAACATGAATGAGAACTTTAGCTTCCTCCTTCTTCTTTTCTAGAAATACCTGTTAGTGTAGTTACATCTTGTCTGGATGATTATCTAGACATACCAACAGGTTCCTAGAGAGATCACTGTACTCTGCTCCTGTACCTGGGCTGAGGTCAGGGGTTACACCTGCATTCATTGATGTGTCTGTTCACCTTGGTAGAAGTGGAACAGGCTGAAAACTCAGCAGGTATTAATATCAAACAGCTTCCAACATTATGAATCAGCTGGAGCTGTGTTTAAGGTGGAGAAGCATTTCTGGACTTTAAAGCTTTCTGATTTATAAACTATGAAGTTATGTGATTGATTGAAGTTAAGAAGTAAGGTTTAGTTTGTAGCTTTAGGAGAAATCTTGTGTTCTGCCATCTAGTGGTGACTGGTGGAATCAACTCACATAGCAAATACCAGTTAACACAAGGAGAATCCAGTTAATTCAAAGCAGATGAACATTTAATGAAGCTGTTGTCCAGTTGTTAACTGAACACTCATATGATTTATATAGTGAAATATAATAATAGTGAAATATTTGTAATATTCTGATAGAAAACCCAATAACGTTGGTGGTGAAACATGTAAACTGTGTTACTGACTGATCACTCTGGATGTGAACACACTGATTAATACAATAAATGTTTTTGTCTTCCAGTCATCAAGATGAGAGTGAAAGAAGATGAAGATGTCATTTTACCCTGTTCCTTAGACTCTACCAACATTAGGGCTCAAACCTTTAACTGGAAGAAAGATAATCAGAGTGTGTTCCAGTACAGTGCAGGCAATCATTATAATAACGGTCGTGGAGGTCAAGATCAACAGTTCAAAGGTCGAGTCTTTCATTTTGAAGATCAACTGCAGTCTGGTAATGCCTCCATAGAGATCAGAAACACAAAGAAGACAGACACTGGACGTTACAAGTGTACGTTTCCATATCCTCAGCCACAGACAAGATCCATCATTGAGCTCCTTGTTGGTGAGTATTTCCATGAAACAGTTAAAGATTTGTGTCTTCAGTGACCAAAGTTCCAACAGTTTCATCTCATCTCAGATTCAGTTTGAGCCTCTGCTCTTGATCTGTTGCTGTTAGACCCAACTCTGTGACTATAAGCCACTAAACACTGATAGAAACCAGTCTCTGCTGGAAATGTGACGTTGATGACATCTGTTAATGTGACTTTTTTTATTATTATAAAATCTTTTTTGTAATAAACAGGATGCTAATTTCTTTTCTTGTCCTCAGTTTTATTTACTGTCAGGTTGATGATTTCACACAAACAACTCTAACATATTCTTTCTTTTCTCTTTTAGATTGTATCTTAACCTCTTAGGGGTTTTTATAACCATGAACATCTCTGCATCTTTAAACCTGCCCATTTTAACTTGTTTCTAATCTAAATGCTATAAAGAACTGAAACAGGCCTGTTGTATCACCATGAAGAAAACTCTGAGGTTTCATGTAGTGTGTTAGTATTACTGGTTGCTCTAACACAGGTCATTGGTTGGAGGACTTCAAAGAAAATGATTGGAGCTATGTAGTTTTTAAACTTTAACTTCATACTTCAAACACTAGAAATAAGACATGGAATTGATTCTTCAGTCTGAAATTTCCAGGATGTAATCTCCATTTTGTTAATAATATCTGAGCCAGATTTCATGTTGATAGAGTGAAGTGACTCTGAGATATTTCAGAAAGTGCAGTTCCGAGCATCTCCAGCAGGTGACTACAGAACTCTACAAAAAACTCTCCAAGATGAAAAAATAATGATGATAAATCTTGTTTATGACGCTAAATATTTAACTAAATGTTCAATTTAACTATAAAATGTGTTTTTTATCGTTTACTTCAATATTCACGCGTTTATTTTCATTGAATCGAGTCTTTTTTTCATTTAAAACCAGTTTTTCTCTTAACTTCGTGTCCCACTATGTCGGTAACACCAACTACACTAACTTCCATATATGGTCAGACAGGTAATTTTACCGGCTACAAACTCTGAGTGTTTTCATGGTGCTGACTTCCAATTGGACCAAAATAGCTGTCAATCAAACGCTTGTTAAGCTACTCTCCTCTGATTGGCTGCTGGAGTTTAAAGACCGTTAAATTCGTCTGTTTACTTCGTAGAAAGATGCGGATTGGTTTGTTTTGTTGGTGGGCGTTTCCTGATCTCAGAGATACTGAACATCATTGGTCAAATCTTTGGTCAACACTTTAAAATGACCGGAAAGTTGTTGTTTTTAAAGTTTGCGTCGCTGCGATAAAACTAAACGATGGAAATAATTCACTTTTATTTCCGTTATTTTTTTGTTCCGCTTGAACTTAAACGAGATGAATTTAATGTTTGGAGTTTTGTTGTTTAAAACGAGCCACAGTTTGTGAATAAATGTTTGTTTTTCGACCTATAAAAGCTTTTTAGCTGCGGCGAACAAAGTTAGCAGGAGAGTTGCTAACTATTTACTGCCGTAAAGTAAGACGCTGCTGTGTTTAGTCGTAAATCCTTCCTAGAGGTTCATGAATGTGTCGTAAAAACGAACATCTGAGCTTTCAAACGAGCTATAATATGTCTGGACGGACGTTTCCGGTCAACATGTAAATATACAGTATGTTTATTTATTAATTTTACATTTAAATATCGGGTCGCATCCAACCTCAGCACCTTAAAAGGTTAAAAGACAGAACAGAGGAAAAGATTAACGGTGAGTCCTGATTGTGATGACGTCACTGATGAATGGATCTCACCTGGATGTGATGGAACTAATCACTGATTATTGGACACATTTATACACCAACATCTCTTTAGTTTGGACCAGTTTTAATCATGTAGAAGGTTTGTAAATAGTTTTATAGAAATGAAGTGACCTGAAACTATAGAAAGTACATTTTTGACGTCTGGATGATTCTCAATACTTTATTTATGATGCACTAATATTGATAAAGGTTTTCTAAACTGGTGTAGCTGTCTAAGTTAAAATCAGATGATCTTTACATCTCCATGTATCACTGATGGAGACACATTAACATCTTTATGGTTAAATGTTAATGATATATTTCTGAATATTTTACACATCTATACTAGTGATGTTCTTTATTTCCATTCTAATCAATCCAGTATCAGTCAGTGTATCTGTAATGATCCTCTGACACTGATTTAGTCTCATCTGTCACTTTCTCCTTTAGAAAAGTACTGATATGATATGGTTTTGTTGTGTATTGTTAATATCTATTCTATCCTTGGTGATATAATATGATAATAGTTCACTCTGTAAAATGTTAAGTTGAAATTCTGTTCATATATCAAGTTCAATCAAAGCTTAGAGGTTCAGTTCAGGTATATATTGAGTTTTTATTTCCTCCTAAACACATTATAATCCACATATATAGAATCAGAAAGGATGAACCAAAACATTTTAAGATTATTTATCAAGGTTTTCTTCCAATCTGTTGTTTATTCTTTGTTCACAGGTTCATGTCCAGAACCGTCTGTTACAATACATAAAGAAACGAAGGACTGGGCTCTACTGGAGTGTAAAGTTCAAGATGCTTTTCCAAAACCTAAAGTTCAGTGGTTGGACAGTGAGAACAAGACAGTTCCTGCTGAAGAACCACAAGAAACAGAAAGTGAAGGAAAATACAACATTATCCTCAAGGTCACTGTGACAAAGTCTGATGTCTATCGCTGTGTTTCTACACAAGAAGAAATCTGTCATCAGATTGATAGAAAGATAGAAGTTGTGTTGTCTGGTGAGTGTTTATTTAAATCTTCAGTTGTTCTCATTTATTTTTTTAACTCCATTCTCTCATAATTTCTACTTTTACAAAGTTCATAATGTTTTTGTTGTTAAGCTGTCAGAAATGTGTAAACATGTATTTAATACTGAGGTCATAGTTGAAGTTAGTGTTGTACTAGATTATATTGTATTGAGAGGTGTTCCTAATGTTGTGGCCATCCCATATTAATACATAAGTGGAGCAGATTATTAAGAACTCCACTCAGGATAAAGCAACACAACACATGACTGATTGTGACCTCAGTAGTACAACATAGACTCAGTGGCCAGTTCATTAGGTACAGCAGTGAATTCATTCTAATAGAACAGTCCTGCTCTAAATCTAGTCTTCATGAAGGTTCTGGTGTTCAGCTTTAGTTTCTAATCACTGTAATTAGAGATTAGACAGAGACTTTAATCAACCAGGTCACACATGAATCACAGAACAAACAACATGAAGGAGCTTCCAGTCATTCATGATTTGATTCAGACTAAAAACTAGGACTGAACTTTAACTCTAAATATGTTAGTAGCAGGTACTGAAATGCCAAGAGCAACTTCTATCAGTGTGTATGAAGGAGGAGGAAATCAACCATGAGGTTTATGTCAAAATCTCTGAGTATTTCACTGAGAAGTTTCTTCCTGTTTCTACAGACACACAGTCCACATTCAGATGATTCAAATATTTCATTTGTTAGATTTGAAATAAATATTTCTGTGTTCAGATTGAAAACAAACTGGGGTTCACATATAGAATGGTTACTCTGAGGCTTCATTGACGTTTGTCTGCAGATACAAGAGGAAGAATTAGAAGCTGTAATAGATTTATAGGAACATGATGTGACTCTAAATGTGTGATAAGGAGGCAGCAACCTTCAGTTATTAATGGTTAACCTGTGATTCATTATATTACAGTGAAGGTGCTGGATGACAAACATGAACAGCTGCTTCATTGACTGCAGCAGAGTGTTGGTTGATTCAAACACAACTAAAGAAAAACACAGGAAATCAAAATGAAAACTGTCTGTTCATGTTCTCATCAAGGTTTTTAAATCACAAATAGAAAAACTCAAATAAATATTAGGAGTTTGTTCAAGGTCCTTCCATCTACCACTGATGTCAGGGACTCCAGCTCTGTCCCTACCACAGAGTCCTCCTTCTGGATCAGCTTGTCCAGCCGTGAGGTGTCCTCCTTCTTAGTGCTGCGTCCCCATGACACCACAGCGTAGAAGAGGACACTGGCAACGATAGTCTGGTAGAACATGTCCAGCAGCTTCCTGCAGATATTAAACCACCTTAGCCTCCTGAGGAACTAGAGACGGCTCTGACCTTTGTTGTAGACTGAGTCTATGTTAGCCCACCAGTCCAGTTTGTGATCCAGATGTAGACCCAGGTCCTTCTAGGTCTGAACCACCTCTACACACTCCCTGTTGATGGTTCCAGGCTGCAGGTGGAGCCTGGACCTCCAGAGATCCACGACCATCTCCTTGGTTTTAGCTGCATTGATCTGAAGGTGGTTCTCTCTGCACCATGAGACCAAGTTGTCCACTAGATTCTTGTCCTCCTGCTCCTGTCCATCCCTGATAAAAATAATAATAATAATAATACATTTTCCAAAAAAGGTTTCAAAAAAGGCAACTGGACTTGTAGATTTTGGAGAAGACGTTTCACCACTCATCCGAGTAGCTTCTTCAGTTCTGAGGGACTGGTGGGAAGTCTTATAATGTTATTTGCACCTTAAATTTATTTTTGCACTTTTAACTTTCTGTGTTTACATTGTTCAGTTTCAAATCTGTGGTTTTAGTAATTGTGGTGGTATTTGGTATTTATAATTTTAACCTTTATATATTTATTTCTTTTCATGTTTGGTGCCATTGTTAATGTAAAATTATTTATTTGCAGCAGTTATTTTGGAAGTAAAGAGAACCTAACTAAGAAATTCTGAATGGTAGTTATTCCTTGGGTGGTGGGTGGTTGGTTGGTTGGATGGGGGGGGGCACCACCAAGCATTTGTGCTTAGGGCACCCAGATGGCTAGCGCCGGCCCTGAGGAGGAGAACAATAAAAGGAAGAACATCTTCATCTACTATGTGGCTGGAGTGTCGGAGAAACTCAGGAGAAATTTCAGATAACAGTGCATTCAAGTTTATTTTAAACCTGGTGATACACTCAGGCAAAGACTGGTCCCCCCTAAAGACAAAACACCCAGGAGAAGCAGAGTAATGCGGTATACTCTGTTCAGTGCAATGAAGAGTGTACAGACTTATACATTGGGGAAACTAAACAACCTATCCACAAACGCATGTACCAGCACAGGAGAGCCAGCTCATCAGGTAACGATTCAGCAGTCCACCTACACTTGAAGGACAAAGGACACTCTTTTGAGGATAACAACGTCCAAATCTTAGCCAGAGAAGACAGATGGTTTGAAAGAGGAGTTAAGGAAGCCATCTATGTCAGACTGGAAAAACCTTCACTAAACAGAGGAGGTGGACTGAGATTCAATTTGCCATCTATTTACAATACAGTGCTAACTTCTGTCCCCAAGAAGTTTCAGTCTCCTTCACACCTTGACACTGGAGCCCCAGACGGACAAGAGTCGTTGGAGAACCATTCATAGGTAAGACCAAAACAGGACCAAAACAGTCCCCCCCTCACAAAAGGTAAGTACCCCGGTCGTTAGTGGGAATAGCTGCACCAGTTTCGGGTTATTAGCATAACAAGCAATGTTTCTCAGGAAGAGTTCCTATTTAAACCTCAGACTTCCCACCAGTCCCTCAGAACTGAAGAAGCTACTCGGATGAGTGGTGAAACGTCTTCTCCAAAATCTACAAGTCCAGTTGCCTTTTTTGAAACCTTTTTTGGATTACCATGACCTGGATGACTGAGAACCTACACAGACAATAATACATTTTATTTATAGGCGCCTTTCATGACACTCAAGGTCACCGTACAAAATTGTTAAAAATAAACACATTTCAAATACACAAAATAATACAATGAAAGTACACACAAAAATTGATCATATAGTTACATATAAATGACAGATAGCATGGGAGATAGAAGTGAGACTATGGATGGAGTAGGCCTGTCTGAATAAATAAGTTTTGAGTTGAGATTTGAAGGTTGTGACTGAGTCTGAATCTTTTAAGTGTTCAGGGAGGGTGTTCCAGAGGCAGGGGGCTGAATGAGAGAAGGCTCTAAACCCCATGGTGGTCACAGAGCAGGTGGGATGGTGAGTTGTTGTGATGAAGATGACCTAAGAGTGCGGGTAGGAATGCAGGTTAGTGAGGTACTGAGGGGCGAGGTTGTTTAAAGCCTTGAAGGTGACGAGTAGGATTTTGTAGATGATACGGAATTTGACAGGAAGCCAGTGGAGTTGCTGCAGGACTGGTGTTATGTGACTTATGGAGGGGGTTCTAGTGATGATACGTGCGGCGTAGTTTTGAACCAGTTGTAGCTTATGAATGGATTTGTCAGGTAAACCAAATAAGAGGGAGTTGCAATAGTTTAGACGGGATGTGACCAGGCTATGGACAAGGGTGGCAGTATTTTCAGGAGAGAGGGATGGACGGAGACACTGGGAGATGCTGCGTAGGTGAAAATAGGATGAACGGGTGATGTTGTTAATATGGGAATGGAAAGAGAGTGTGGAGTCAAGGATGACACCCAGACTCTTAACCTGGGGAGAGGGGGAGACTGGGGAACTGTCAGTCTGAATAGAGAAGTTATTTATATTAGATAGGGTGGATTTGGAGCCTATGAGAAGAATTTCAGTTTTACTACTGTTGAGTTTGAGGAAGTTGGTGGAGAACCAGGTTCTGATTTCCTGAATACAGTCAGAGAGGTAAGTGGGTGGAAAGGTGGAGCTGGGTTTGGTGGACAAGTAGAGCTGGGTGTCATCTGCGTAACAGTGGAAATTAATATTATATCTATGAAATATCTGGCCAAGGGGGAGGAGGTAGATGATGAATAGAAGAGGACCAAGAACAGAGCCTTGGGGAACACCAGAGGAAAGGGGGGGATGGCCGGGATGTAAATGTTTTTAACTGAATGAACTGAGTGCGGCCAGAGAGATACGAGATGAACCAACTGAGAGGTGTGTCAGAGATACCGATGGAGGCTAGTCTATGGATGAGAATGGAGTGGGAAATAGTGTCAAATGCTGCAGTTAGATCCAGAAGAATGAGGATTGAAAGGAGTCCTGAATCAGCAGCCATAAGGAGATCATTGGTGATTTTTAACAAAGCTGTTTCTGTGCTGTGTAGAGGGAGAAAACCAGATTGAAATTGTTCATAAAGGTTATTGTTGGAGAGGTGGGAATGGATCTGAGATGCAACTGTTTTTTCAAGAACTTTAGATAGAAAGGGCAGATTGGAGATAGGACGGAGGTTATTGACATTGTTGGGGTCTGCACCAGGTTTCTTAAGTATAGGGGTGACTGAAGCTGATTTAAGAGATGAAGGAACAAGACCAGAGGTGAGAGAGGAATGAACAAAGGCAGTTATAAGAGGGATGAGAGAGTTGATGGAGGCTTTAACAAGACCAGTTGGCAGGGGGTCGAGCTGGCAGGTGGATGGCTTAGCTTTCTTGATGAGGTCAGATATGTCGGCAAATGAGGGTAGTCTGAAATTAGAAAATGTAGAGATAGAAGTTTGGGCAGGTGGGAAGGGTGAGATGGGTGAGCTGTGAGTTAGCTGTCGGTGAATAGTGTCAATCTTTGTATTAAAGGATTCCATAATGGCATTGCAGTAATCAGATGAGTAGAAGTGAGGAGGAAGAGAATCTGGGGGTTGTAGAGTTTTGTTAACCAGAGAAAAGAGAGCCTTTGTGTTTCCATCACTTGAATTGATTTGATTTGCAAAATAAAGTGATTTGGCAGTAGAGAGCATGGCCTTGTAGTGGAGAATGTGGTTATGGAACATGTCCTGATGTATGGTGAGTCCAGATTTCCTGTAGAGGCGTTCCAGTTGACGTCCTTTAGCCTTGAGCTGTCGGAGTTCGGGTGTAAACCAGGGTGCAGAGTGGGTGAAGGTGACAGTCCGTGTTTTCAGTGGAGCCAGGGAGTCGAAGAGATTATGAAGTCCAGTGTTATAATGGAAAAGCAGTTCATCGGGAGTGGATAAGTGGTTGAAGGGGGGGAGGACAGTGATGCCAGTATTCAGAGCAGTTAGGTCAATGTCCTTAATATTACGGAATGATATGATGCGAGGTAGTTTAGATTTAAATAGTGCCAGGTTAACATTAAATGATATAAGCTTTTGGTCAGAGATGGGGAGGTCGATTGCAGAACAGTTAAAAGGAGCAGTACCAGAACCAGAACAGCAGATCAGGTCCAGAATGTGTCCTTTTGAGTGGGTAGGAAAGTCAATAAACTGCTGTAATCCAAAACTGTCCAGGCAGGATGGCTTGATACACAACTACAGTATCATCTGAGAACTTGTGCATATGACACGACTCTGTGTTGTACTTAAAGTCTGAGGTGTACAGGGTGAATAGGACAGAGGAGAGCACAGAGCCCTTATACTGAGGTCTCCCAGTGAGATAGTCCACTATCCAGGAAGTGAGGTGTGAGTCCACTCCCATCTCTATCAGCTTGTCTCTCAGTAACAGGGGCTGGATGCTGTTGAATGATCCTCACAGCAGCATTCCCCCTGTCCAAGTGTGAGAGAGTCTGATGGAGCAGGTAGAGGATGGCGTCCTCCACCTCCACCTCCTCCTGGTACCCAGACTGCAGTGGGTCTAGAGCGTGGTGGACCTGGGGCCTGATGTGATGGAGTAGCAGCCTCTCCATGGTCTTCATGATGCTGGATGTCAGGGCGACCGGTCTGTAGTCGTTCATCTCCCTGGGGTTTGACTTGTTAGGGACAGGGATGATGCAGGATGTCTTCCACTGCAGGGGGACCCTCCTAAGGTGTAGGCTCAGGTTAAATACATGCTGAAGGGGCTCAACCAGCTCAGAAGCACAGGCCTTAAGTCATGGTGGGGACGCTCAGTCTGGGCCGGCTGCTTTTCTGGGATGGAGCCTCCTTAGCTGTCTGCTCACCTGAGCTGAAGTGATGGTGGTGGTGGTGTGAGGGGTGGCTACCAGCCAGCTGTCTGCAGCAGTGACTGTGGAAGGTGGAGGTGATGGTGAGGATGAGGCAGTAGAGGGGGCAGGACAGTGGAACCTGTTAAAAACTACTTGAACTGGTTGGCCCTCTCCTCATCCCCCTCCACAGTGCTCCTCTCCTTGGAGCTACAGCTGGTGATGGTCTCCATGTGGTCCCACACCTCTTTAGTGCATCCATCCTTCAGCTTCTGCTCCACCTTAGCTCTGTAGTTCTCCTCCACCTCTTTCAGCCGGACCTTGAGTTCCAGCTGCACACGCTTCAGCTCCTCCTGGTCTCCGTCCTTCAAAGTCCTCTGGAAGCAGTCCTTCAGAGCTTCCTCCACCTCAGGCCACCGTTTCCTGAAGGAGGGAGCGTTTGGTGGTGGGTTGCCTAGCAACCAGTGTCCTGTAGTGAGGTTGGAGCTGGATCAGATTCTCACATGGAGCTCTGATGTTGGACATATCTCCACCTACTAATGACAAAAGCATCTGTTCCAGAATCATGTCCAACGTAGCTGAAGGTGGAGCAGAGGATGGACTAAATATCTGCCACTGATGTGAACTGATCCAGTACAGAGTTGAAGCAGTTGATGAGAAGAACTCAGTGACATTAGAGACATCACAGTAGTAGAGTTTATCAACACAGCAGATTAGATGTTAATGGTGCAGGTGTACCTAATAATATGACACTAAGTGTACGTGTCACTGACATGATTCAGTCCTGACACTAAAAGAAGTCCTCAAACTATGGTCAACATGTCAGACATCAGCTTTGATTTAAAGACATTTAAAGGTTGATCAAACGTCTTCAATGTAAATGTGTTCATGTTCTGATATGAGTCAGAAATAGTGTTTACTGTGGTGATGAGTTTCTAGATCTGGACTTAAATCTGCTTTAAAGTTGAAATCAAACGCTGCTGAGATGAATCAGCTGGAATTATGTGCTGCTTTTCTATCCTGATGTTTGACTGAGTTTCTCTTAAATATGTTGTAAGCCTCATGAACAAGCAGAGAAGAGACAGAAACAGGACATCACTGAGTTATACACTCACCTGCCACTTTATTAGGTACACCAGTAAAAACAGATGCATTGTAATACAACAGTCCTGCTCTAGATCATCCAGGTGAATCAGCACCTTTCTGACGCTGTTTCAACCATTACTGAACATTAGAACATTAGAAGGAGGATTTAGATCAGGACTGTTAGAATATGTTCACTAGTGTACCTAATGAACTGGACACTCACTTATAGGTCTAATATTGTGCTTCTCATAAGTTGTTGTTTGTGTTCACAGGTGCAGCTTCAAAGCCGTCTGTGTCAGTACTTGATCAAACTAAAGACTGGGCTTTGCTGCAGTGTGAAGTTCAAGGTGTTTCTCCAAAACCTAAAGTCGTCTGGAAGGACAGTGCTGGAAACATCGTTCCTGCTAAAGAACCAGAGGTCACAGAACATGAAGGCAGCTACAACATCATCCTCAAAGCTACTGTGACCAAGACTGACAACTATCGCTGTGTATCTACACAAGAGGAAATCAACCATGAGGTTCATGCTGAGACATATGTACATTTGAATGGTGAGTTTTCTCCTTCTTATTGTCTTTAAAAATGTTAAACTGTGATTCAGACATCAAATAATTACCTCCAGTCAGATTTAAACTGAGTCTCTTCGATTCATTGACGTGTGTCTGCAGAGATAAGAGGAAGAACTAGAAGCTGTGATAGATTTAGAAACAGCTGCTGAGACGTAAAAACACCACATGAAGATTTAGAGACTGAACTCATCAGAGTCAGAGACGTTTCTGTTCCAACAGTGAAACTAAAAAAGCTGCAGAGTCTCTGTGGAGCTCTAATGATCTGTAGTTTGATTAGATAGAGACACAGAGAGCTTTACAGCAGCCAGCTCACCCAGGAGTCACACTACAAACTACATGAAGATCAGACCTAATGCTTTTATTACAGGAACATGATGTGACTCTAAATGTGTGATAAGGAGGCAGCAACCTTCAGTTATTAATGGTTAACCTGTGATTCATTATATTACAGTGAAGGTGCTGGATGACAAACATGAACAGCTGCTTCATTGACTGCAGCAGAGTGTTGGTTGATTCAAACACAACTAAAGAAAAACACAGGAAATCAAAATGAAAACTGTCTGTTCATGTTCTCATCAAGGTTTTTAAATCACAAATAGAAAAACTCAAATAAATATTAGACTTTAGAAATGAACTAAACAGTTGTTGGACAGAATAATAAAACCTAGAATTCTAGAAAAGTGTAAAAAGACTGAACTTAGATTCTTCTCCTGTAGATGAAACAACTCTCTCTGTTTATTGATCTGAAGTTAATAACTCAGTTTGAGCCTAGAACCAGTTTCTGAGACCTCTGCTCCACCAACATGATCAATACTTCACTGAAAAACCTGCTGGAAACAATAATGAGACTTGTCATCTGCCCCCTGGTGGATTTATCCAGGCTCTGCACTCAGTAGCTTTTGGCAGCCATTTCCAAGATGGCCGCTTTCATGGAGCTGATAGATTTTGTTTTCAGGGAAATCTTAATTCATTTTAAAAAGGTTACGTTTAGAATATAATTTCTGTTGTTGCTGATATTTCAATATGAATATTTACTTTATTAAATCAACCTTTAATTACTTCATACTTTATACTTTATGTTCTAGTAAAATCATTGTGGATTAAATCTGAATCTCTGAATAACTTTGATTTATTGACATGAAAGAATCTGAACGTAAATGTTTTTTATGAATGAGTTCAAAGTGTATTTAGAGCTTGAAGAGGCTCCTGCTGACCCAGCACCAAGAAACACTTGATGATTTAAATCTTTACTCTGCACAAGTCAGTGGAGGAGGAAGTACTCAGATTCTTTACTGAAGTAAAAGTACAAATAAATACTACAATGAAGAAAGATCTGCGTTCAAAAGTCACCTTAACAAATAAGAACAAAACCAACTTAAAGTAGAATTAAAAAGTATTCTAAATGTGGTAAATTAAAGTATAAATGAGTATAAACTGTAATTGTTAGTATCTTTAAACTGTACTTGGAGTAGTTGAGTAATTGTACTTAGTTTGTCTCCAGCACTGACAGTCGTGGTTGTAACAGCTGCAGCAGAAAGTGGAGTCAGATGTTAACATGTTAGTGTTACTGGATGTCTCAGTCTGCTCAGTGAAGCATGAACCTTGTTAAGTGGAGAAGATTTGATGTGAACAAAGCTCATCAATAGTAGCTCCAATAAGAAGCATGATGAGATGAAGATGTTTCTGAGATGTAGTCCAGAGTCCATCATCACAGCCTCGGCTCAGGGTGGAGAAAACCTCCAGACAGACTGTCAGACATGTTTTCAGATCAGGTCAGGATCACAGCAGGAGTAAAAGCAGAAGTCACATGGAAAAGCCTAAAGTAGAGAGGCAGGACAGAGATTCAAACATCCTTCATACTGATGAACAACACGTCTCAGAAAGAGGAGGATGCTACAACATCAGCCTCCTCACTACTGACACCAAAACCTAAAGCAAGCTGTTAGCTGTGAAACCAAGCAGGAGGAAACTGGACATTAGATCCATGCTAACATCACTGAGCCTGCTTTTAATCTGCACTGACTGCTAGAGTTTACATTTCAGGAGCATGTACACATGGTGGTGTTCTCTGAGGATGAGGAACTTTCTGTTCATCAAACTGTACGAGTGGAACATTAACTTTATGTCTTCTGTTTCAGGGTACTCTGTTGGATGGGTGATTGTTGCTGCTGTAGTTCCCAGTTTTCTTCTTGTTGGTGTTCTTGTTCTTCTAGCTGTACTTGTGAAGAAGGATATCATCAGTCTAAACTGTAATAAAGGTTAGTTAATTTACATATTCACAATGTTCAGAGTCATGTTTTTATTCTGTATTTGTATTTTTAAAGTGAGAAACACAAAGAAATGTTGTGTCAGAGGAAACTCAGGGAAATAATTGTGTTTTCTTTCTACAGACAAACCTGAGAAGTCAGAGGAGGAAAACTTGAATGACGTTAACAGACCTTGAGTGATTTGTGTGTTTCACTCTCGTATGCTTTTATTCCTCTGAGGACCACTTTGAGTTTCAGTGAAACATTTGGTGATAATCAGGACGTCTTGACTGATCTTTACGTGTTTCTTTCAGTTTTTTAGTTCAGATCTGCTTTTAAAGGATAAACAAGGTGAAGTAAATGTACATGTACCTTAACCAGTTCATTCATACTATACAGTCGTCCATATGAATACAACAATACATAATAATTATTCCATTTCCATGTCAGCTCTCACTGAGTTAAACTAAAGGCTTAGAACCAATGGAAGGTTCAGTCTGGATGCTGCTTTTACATTAAGATGATCCAACATGTCACTTAATTATTATTATTATTATTATTATTATTATTATTATTATTATTTATCCAGTAAATGCTCTGAACAGTCTCGGCAGCTCGACTCTCTTTATCCGTGTGTTTCTGTTCATGTGTTTTCATCAGCTTCAGTTTTCACATTTAAAGGACGCAGAGGAAACACCAGTAATTCCACAAAGACCATGAAATATAGTTTTTATTTTTATTCTGATCTTGATCAGAAACAGAATCTGTGAATAAATAATGATGAATAATGTAGAAGTGATGAGGAGACGTCCATCTCTGTCCTCTCCTTCTGTTTAATGGCAGCGAGTGGAGCATTAGCGCCCCCTGCTGTTCATCATCAGACACAACTTCTAACATTTAACAAACATTAATATGAATCATGCTCCTTAATAAACATTACTATGGTTCTTTAATCCACTACAAGGGACTCTAGTATTCCACTATTAATATTAAAGAAGAATAAAAATTAAATTCAGGACTGGAGACAAAGATGGAGGACAAGCTTCCTGTTTATTTGGTCTCCATGGAAACAGTCCATCTCTGATCAGAAGGTCTTTCCATGTAAACGGAGCCAGTGAGAGCTTTTTTCTGTTTCTTTATCCAGGCCGTATGTTGCTGTCACTCTTCTACTTTTAGATTCTGATCAGTAGTTTTCTCGTCCGTCATCGTCGTCTCATTATTCAGCTCAGTTTGACTCTTGTTCTGTCCTCAGAAGGATTTTATTCAGAGTCTGATCAGAGTCAAAGTTCCCACTGGACACTTTTAGACTGTTGGTGTCTGGATGAATAAGAAGGAGCCACAGAAAATCATGAAGCTGTTAAAACATGATCAACAATGAGACCGAGAACCAGAGGACGGACTAAAGGAAGACAAATGAACAAGGACTTCATGATCAATGTGGAACAAAAGACTCTGTCTCCTGGATCCAGACTCTGAGTCTAAACTCGTCCTGGATCCAGACTCTGAGTCTAATCTTGTCCTGGATCCAGACTCTGAGTCTAAACTCGTCCTGGATCCAGACTCTGAGTCTGAACTTGTCCTGGATCCAGACTCTGAGTCTAAACTTGTCCTGGATCCAGATTCTGAGTCTAAACTTGTCCTGGATCCAGACTCTGAGTCTAAACTCGTCCTGGATCCAGACTCTGAGTCTAAACTTGTCCTGGATCCAGATTCTGAGTCTAAACTCGTCCTGGATCCAGACTCTTGAGTCTAAACTCGTCCTGGATCCAGACTCTTGAGTCTAAACTTGTCCTGGATCCAGACCCTGAGTCTAAACTTGTCCTGGATCCAGACTCTAAGTCTAAACTTGTCCTGGATCCAGACTCTGAGTCTAAACTTGTCCTGGATCCAGACTCTGAGTCTAAACTTGTCCTGGATCCAGACTCTGAGTCTAAACTTGTCCTGGATCCAGACTCTGAGTCTAAACTTGTCCTGGAGGTCAGACCTGCAGTCTGCATGTCCTTCATTCATTCACCAGTTATTATCTCACAGACTCTAACGTCTCTGAGCTGGAAGCTGCTGCTCTGCTGTCAATCAATGTCAATGTTTTGAGTTTTAGTTTGAAATGTTGTTTTCATTTTAAGTGCTGAGTCTGTCGGTGCAGCTACTGAATTACTGATACGTTTGTGTATTTTCAGGTTTTATTATTTGTGTCCAGAGGTTTGAATAAAACATGAAAAAATATCAATGATGGTTTTTATTCACATACTTTAGAGACGACATCATCTTCTTTCTTCTTGGAGTCACTGAGCAGTTTGATATAAAAACTTTCTTGTAGCTCACCTTTAACCACAGGTGTTTTATGTGTGTCTGACAGGTACATCAATTAGCTCCTCTTCCTAACTTTATTGACAAACTTGTCAGAGTCTCATTGATGTACAGCAGCGCGGCGCTCTGACGTTCATACGGTTCCAATAAAAGCTCAAAAAGACACAAGTATTAGAGCACTAAATACTAAAATATGTTAACGGAGACTCTGACACAAAGACTCAGTAGCAGACAGCTCTGCAGCCTCGTCTGAATCTCATTCACTTTACATTCACACTGTTTTAATCTAACCAGGACATTTACATCTTACAATCACACATTAACTACCCTAGCCAACCCAGAACTGGTTTGTCACTTTGCAGCCCCCAACACAAAAACCTGGTACCATAGACTGTTCTACAGTCTATGCCTGGTACAGTAAGTGTCATTGGGCTAAAATCAAATTACAACTAAATACCTAAACATACGGTACACAGCTTTAGTCTACATCAAAACATGTTGGAAACGTTTGTGTACGTTGAACAATCTTGTCACATCTCGTCGCAATCTAGTGTTTAGTCGCAGTTAATTACTTTGTCATTTGGGTCAAGAAGTGTCTGCTAAATGTAATGTAATTACGACACACTAAAACATATGTTAAGAAAACTTACCTTTGCCAGTACAGCGCTGTTTTCACCACCCGGAGGCTTGTAGATGAATAGTCCTGCACCCAGCCACAGCAAAAAGCCTCGCAACTTTCCAAAGACTTGTGGCTTTTAAACTCCTGCATCGTGTAGTAACTCACACCAAAAACAAGGTAATTTATAATATCCATATACGTGCACGGAGGTAAATGGTCCAGGTTTCTGTGCCATGCAGGGAGCTCGTATGGGTCTATGTGTTTAATGTCTGAGTGCTTCTCCAAATACCGCTGTTTTGAGATAGGTGTAGCTTGTCCCTGCAAGGTCCATTTTCTTTCGCCTTAACTTTATCCGTTGTTGTACTTTCTTACCTTTTCTTACTTTTCTTGTATCTGTCCCGCCGAAATAATAAACGCGCAAAAATTAAAGAGCTCTGGAATCTTTCGCCGCGCCTCCGTTAAGTTCTGAAGGCGTTCCAAGAGATGGCTTCAAGGACCAGAGTTTCTGGAAAATTCAGAAACAGGATGGCCAGGAAATCCTGTAGAGTTTGGCTCCATCCTCCCAGATGATCCAAAGGTGCGGAAAGAAGCTATTGTAAGTAGCATTGTCACCTCTACCTCAGAGAAAAGTCCAACAAGCAAACTTATAGAATATTATTCCTCATGGAATGATCTGAAAAGAGCTGTAGCCTGGATGATGAAACTAAAGAATCTCCTTCTACAAATGAACAGGAAAAGGGAAGAGGACTGTGCACTGATTGGTCGAGATAAAGGCAAATCACTAAAGGATCGGATGCTCCTTCTCAGAATGCCTGTAGTCACAGGTCTTTCAGTAGAGGACATTGAAAATGCAGAAAGGGCCATTATTTGCTATGAGCAGAGACAGCATTAAGGAGGAAATGGCCACGCTGAAGCAAGGAAACCCATGTAAAAGAGGAAGCTCCTTGTATAAACTGGACCCTACCATTGATGCTGATATCCTGAGAGTAGGAGGACGAACACAGAAGATGGCTATGCCCATAGAGATCAAACACCCCAAGATCCTACCTAAATATTCTGATGTGTCAAAGTTAATACTGAGTCATATTCACAGACAGGTTGGTCACTCTGGGCGAGGTCACATGTTCTCCAAACTTCACCAACGATATTGGTTGTCTGGTGCCAACTCTTTGGCAAGAAAGATTATCAAGAGCTGTGTGTTTTGCAGAAGACAACTAGCTAAACCTGGAGAGCAGAAGATGGCTGATCTCCCTCTGGACAGAGTAACACCACATCTTCCACCCTTTACTCATGTCGGCATAGATTATTTTGGACCCATTGAGGTGAGACGTGGCCGTACTCTTGTAAAGAGATGGGGAGTGATATTCACTTGCCTTGTAAGCCGTGCTGTTCACCTAGAGGTTGCCAGTCAACTAGATACAGATGCATGCATAAATGCTATTCGTCGGTTCATCTGTCGTCGAGACTCAGTGAAAAGCTTCAGATCGGATCAAGGCACCAACTTCATAGGGGCACAGAGAGAACTGGAGGAGTCCGTGAAACAGCTGGATAATGACAGAATCCAAAGATCACTTCTCAAAAGAGGAACTGACTGGACATTCAATCCCCCCGCTGGAGCTCATCATGGTGGCGTCTGGGAAAGTCTAATTAGACTGGTTAAAAAGATCCTCTACTCCGTCTTAAAGGAACAAACTTTGGATGATGATGTTCTACATACAGCTTTGTGCGAAATGGAAGCAATTATGAATGACAGACCAATTACAACAGTGACCAGTGATCTGAATGACCTCGAGCCACTAACTCCAACTCATCTGCTTCCCTTAAAAACAAACCCCATCATACCCCCTGGACTTTTTCAGAAAAGGGACATATATTCAAGGAAAAGATGGAGACAGGTGCAATATATGGCTGACTTGTTCTGGAAGAGATGGACCAGGGAATACATCCCACTTGTGCAAGAACGATACAAGTGGAACAACATCAAAAGGAACTTCACTCCTGGAGATCTCGTCGTCATCATTGATGACAATGCCCCAAGAAGCACCTGGCTCCTAGGACGAGTAGTCAAAGCTCTTCCAGGGGCAAAAGGCCTTGTTCGAAGTGTTTTGGTAAAAACCAAAACCAACTCAATCCAGAGACCCATCACCAAGCTCTGTCTGCTTCTGGAGGAAGAACAGAATGGACTGGTACCATGAGTGTACCCTTACATGGACACGGACTGTTCATAATATGAATTTTTGGGCCTAGCCACGGTCTTGTATGCATTATTGAAATTGCTCTATTGAACTGGTAATTGTTATGTGATAAGCGATTAGGGGCTGGTATATTAGAGCCATTTTTGTATATTTTGTTTGATTATTATTATTTGAACTGGAGCATAACTTGTTTAGATGAAGTTTACAATTTTATTTGAATGTTTTGATTATTCGTGGTTGTGACGCCGCCTCCCAGGAAATCAGGACAAAAGGGGAGAGTGGCACAGGTGTCTCAGATGAGACAGGGGAGAGCCATGATGTTTTTTGACCGGTCTCCTTTTTGTTTTTGTTCTTATTGATAATGGTTGTGGACACTTAGAACCAGATGCAAATAAAATGCCGTATACAACTTAAAGGAGGCAGTGATTGTTTTTACAAACAGCGAACCCCTGAACAAAGAACGGCGTCTAGAAGCCGGTTGCCTGCTGAAACGCCGTCACACATTCAATTTTATTTAAAAAAAAAAAAAATCAGGATATTCATGGGCCCCCCTCTCGACTCGGGCCCTGGGTAGTCAGGTCCGCTTTCCCCCCCCCGCTACCACGCCCATGACTTACATACGTATCCAAGAAGCACCACTCTATGACCCTTCTATTGTTCTCCTGCAGAGTTAATCTGGTTGGATGAATGACGTTATTCATTGTCAGGACTTCTCGGTGCATTTAAAGGAGGCTGTGTGTCACTGAGTTCAATTCAATTCAATTCAATTCAATTTTATTTATATAGCGTCAATAACAATACAAATCGTCTCAAGGCGCTTTACAAGACCCGGCCTGAAACCCCCAGAGCAAGCCTGAAGGCGACGGTGGCAGGAAAAACTCTCTTTTAACAGGAAGAAACCTTGAGCAGAACCCAGCTCATATGGAGGAACCATCTGCCTAAGGCCAGCCAGGTACATACAGAGAAAGAGAACAGCAAGATAAACATACATCTGTCATAAATACACAAGTTGGATGCTATGGTACAAACTAATGATGTTACATGACAGTTTGAAAATATAAGAGGAATCATAGGCAGGTTGGAGAATTGTTCATTCAGGTAGGAGTGGATAACAGCAGGAGAACATGGAGACTGGGCAGAATGATGAGACCACGACAACAGATGTAGTATGGAGCTCCACAGGAAACACTCAACTCCAGGCCAGAGATACTCGGAAGAAGGGAGAGCAGCAGTAAACATTCTACATAGTAATAGCACAGAATGTCATGACTAGTAGCAGATAGGAATTTAGAGGGAGGAGCTCTGTGCCAGAGAAAAGAAAGTGGAGGACACGAGAGAGGAGAGAGAAGAAAGAAGGAGAACATGTGTTTGGTGCATTGTCCCCCAGCAATGACTGCAACCACCCCGACTAGTTTTGTGGGAAGAGACTGTCCGAGAATGTAGTTATGAGGCTGATGGAACCATTCCTGGACAAGAGCAGAAATGTTACCACGGACAATTTCTTTACATCGTGGTCACTTGCACAACGACTGCTTAGCCGGAAAACCACCATCCTCAGCACAGTCAACAGGATTTCACTCTCATGTGGGTGCAAAGCAGGCACAAAAGGAACAATTGCTTCGGCAACAACCTTCAACGCCTAGCTCTGGGAAAAGAGCAATGTGTCAGGTTAAAATTCAGTGTAAAGCAATCATGCCACTGTGCGGATGTATTGACTGCTACAGATACACATGTGGCAAATGCAGAAAGGAGATGGCTTGGCAGTGCCAGGATTGTGAGTGATTATTGAAATGTACTCACCTCACTCACTGTTACTTACTGTTTTACTGTTTATTTTTCCCTACTAGAGTTTTTCTACAGCTTATTTTAATCCCACTCAAAGGAAGTTCACTGTTCATTATTTAATGTTCACCATTTTATTATTCAATCACTTTTTCTATAACTATTTGCAAACCACTGCCCTGTGTGCTTGCTGCTGTGGAAAACTCAAATTTCCCTGAGGGAGTCACCCCAAAGGGATCAATAAAGTTTTAAGTCTAAGTTTTAAGTCTAAGTCTCACTCACTTCCTCTCTCTAACACTGTATCCTGATAATGCATTTTTATTATTATTTGTAAATATGTGTAACTATCCTGAAGGCCCAGTTGGGATAACCACAGGTTTTGGGGGCTTTTTTGATGTGGTTCTGTTCTTTTACTTTTCCTATGTGTCTGGTGGGGATGTTGGAAGCCCAGTGTTGTAGGGTCCTGATAACTTCTACATCCTTCTACATATATTTCTACATATATTCTTCTACATTTAGATTCAGCTCATTTGTTCTGCCCAGGCTGCCTCCTGGTGAAACTGTTGAAAGACAGACAGTCAGTTAGCAGCCTGGACAGAGCAAATGAGTTCACAGCCTCTTCAGGTGTGCCTCCCTCCCCCACTCACTCTGGCCTCTAAACCCCCAGCAACCCCGCTCCTCTCTGATTCTCCCCCTCCCCCATTTTATGTCAAGGTGTTTTGTCTTTGGGATGAACCAGTTTCTGTCTCAAGGTGTTGCCAGGTTAGAAAAGAACAGGTAACCCGTATCCCATAAACTCTCTGGGCTCACTCCCCCTCTCCTCCCCACAAGTTTCCTCGAAGTGGCTCAGCGTGTCCCCTCCTGTGGTGCCCCAGTGATTGCCTCATTTACATAACCACAGCCAATCGGCTGCCCTCTGGGTTTTATAGGTAGAGCAAAAAAAGCTGGGACTTCTAGTGTTAAAATGTCATTGAATTAGATAGATTCCTAATTTCATTTTTGTTCACATATAACCAAATTTTTAAATAACTTACATCTCAAATGTGTGTAAAGTGAGCTAAATGTGAAGAAACTGAGCTAGAAAGTGAGAAAACAACCCTTTATCTGTTTTTTTCAGTTTCAAAATGTAATCAGGCTGAGCTCAGAATCAACTTTTTCCCGTACCCCCTACGTCACTTTGCGTATTGACCCTTAATCCTCCTGTTCAGTCAGTTCATCTGAGGTTAGAGGCCCAGAAGTTTCCGGGCCACTCCTCACAGCTCCACTGACGCACTGAGAATTCTTTCGATTTCCAGAGTCCTTAACAGAGAACTGCTGTTGGGATGTTTCAGCTTCAGAGGACTTGGACAGCGATGGAGCTTCTTCCTCTCGTGTGTTTCTGTCTCCTGATCTGCTCTGGAACAACGTTTGGTGACGAAGGTGAGAAAATCCTTTTGACTGATTGAAATGAGCGGACTGTGGATCTTTAGATCAGTTCTTCTGTTAGTTTAGTGAGTAGCTCTGGATAACGGCAGCTCATCCTAAAATAAACCACAGACATCATCCTCCACAATAAAATCTGATGCCCTTCTCTGACAGCATCCTTCTGGTTCTTTCTAACAGTATAATCATGATCAGGGTTTGGATGTTTGTTCTAATCTGATGTGTGTTTAACACTGGGTGGGACTGCGCTGCGTCCTCCGGATGCGCCTCTATTTACGGGAAGGAAAAGTGCGCAACGTTTTATTTCAGATCATATTTATGTGTAAACTATCTTTATAGTAACATTAACAACAATTAAATGAAAGATTATTCAGGTCGTTGTCGAGCGATCTTAGCTTGATTCTTCATAATGATCTGTTTTCTTTTTTTACTACTGGTTCATGCATTAACATCAGTTTCATAAAGGACATTAAAAACAACAGTAATTTTAATTTTCATATTCAAAGTAAAAACACTCTCAAGTCTTGTATTGCATTTCAATAAGCTCACACACCACACACGATATTTCTCTCTCTGAGAAGTGATTAAACTCGCAGCACATTAGTAACATAGACTGTATATAAAGGAGACTGCTCTGTTTCAATCAGCGACCTATCAGCCAATCAGAAAATAGTATTTCTCGTTGCCCTTTTAACCTCATGCCTTTTTTTCTAGTTGTCTTTTCTTTGTCCTGAAAGTTGTAAATAAAAAAATGTATTTGGTTTAAAGGAATTTGTCATTTATTAGATTAATACTATACTAATACATTATCGTCAAATACACGTCACAAAAAAATAAGAATAAGAATAATATTCTCACTCCAAGCAGAGTTCAAAACTTTAGAGCACTGAACATGTATGTTAATTTAGACCAGATGAACATTTAATGAAGCTGTTGTCCAGTTGTTAACTGAACACTCATATGATTTATATAGTGAAATATAATAATAGTGAAATATTTGTAATATTCTGATAGAAAACCCAATAACGTTGGTGGTGAAACATGTAAACTGTGTTACTGACTGATCACTCTGGATGTGAACACACTGATTAATACAATAAATGTTTTTGTCTTCCAATCATCAAAGTGAAAGATGATGAAGATGTCATTTTACCCTGTTCCTTAGACTCTACCAACATTAGGACTAAGACCTTTGGCTGGAAAAAAGATGATCAGAAGGAGGTGTTCAAGTATGAGAATGGCAAACACTCTAATGACGGTCTTCCAGGTCAAGACCTACAGTTCAAAGGTCGAGTCTTTCATTTTTACAATCAACTGCAGTCTGGTAATGCCTCCATAGTTATCAGGAAAACAACGTACAAAGACAGTGGAAGTTACAGCTGTATTTTTCCATTTCATCAGCCAAAGATCAGATCCATCATTGAGCTCCTTGTTGGTGAGTATTTCCATGAAACAGTTAAAGACTCCTGATTATCTCCAGAAGCGACTGGTTCATGTCTCCCAGATGGACTCAAGTCAAATCATCATAAACCACTAATTCAGTTTGAGCCTCTGCTCTTGATCTGTTGCTGTTAGACCCAACTCTGTGACTATAAGCCACTAAACACTGATAGAAACCAGTCTCTGCTGGAAATGTGACAGGACCTTGATGACATCTGTCAGTTTGGCTGTTTTTCTTTTGATCATTAAATATGTTTGTTATAAACAGAGTGAGTTAAAATCAGATTATCTTTTTTTACTGTTTTACACAAATATACAAATAATTTAGTTCATTTACAATCTCATCAATCCAGTATCAGTCAGTGTATCTAGATAGATAGATAGATAGACAACTTTACTGATCCCTTTGGGAGGTTCACGCAGGGAAATTGACATCTCCATCGCATACAGCACTGTCAGACATACATGTAAGAAAAAACAGTACAATAAGCCCAAATACCAAAAAAACACCCAATAAATGGTAAATGGTAAATGGTAAATGTTCTTGCTTTTATATAGCAATTTTCTACCTATTGGTACTCAAAGCGCTTTTACAGTCAGAGACACATCTACCCATTCACTCACACAAGCACACACACATTCACACACCAGTGCCACGCACTGGGAGCAACTGGGGGTTCAGTGTCTTGCTCAAGGACACTTCGACATGTGGCACATTCCGGGGATCGAACCGCTAACCCTCTGGTTCGTGGACAACCCGCTCTACCTACTGAGCCACAGTCGCCCCCTAAACAATAAAGAATAATAGTAATAAAAAATGAATACTGTGACTATACATAGATGGTTGTTGCATAAATATAGATATGCTAATGTGGCTGCTGACGGTGTATGAGGTTGCCCTTTCAAAGGTAGAAAAGCTAGAAAGAATGAGTAATTCATTCATCAGAAAGTGGCTTGGTGTCCCACGCTGCTTAAGTAGCACAGCGTTGTATGGGAAAGGCATACTGGAGCTCCCAGTTACCTGCCTAACAGAGGAGTTTAACTTAAGTTAGACTGGAAATGACTCTGACTCAGTCAAAGGATCCAGTGGTTAGGAGCGTAGCGCCTACTATTAAGACAGGGAGGAAGTGGAAGGCAAAAGAGGCAGTGCAGCAAGCACAGGCAGCTCTTAAGCATAGAGATATCATAGGCCATGTACAGCAAGGGCGTGGAGGCCTAGGACTGTGTGCAGGGAAACCTCTGTGGAGCAAAGCATCAGCAGTAGAAAGGAGAAAGATGATAGTGGAAGAGGTACAGAGGCAAAAGGAAACGGTTAGATGCTCCAAGGCAGTGTCGCAGGCTAAGCAGGGTCAATGGGTGAACTGGGAGAGTGTGGAGAAAAGGAAGGTTATTATTATTTGCAACCACCCCCTACATGTTTATATCACATAGATACTGTTCGGGTCAATTTGACCCAGCAGTCAAACTGGAGGTAAAAGGGTGTCAGAAATGTCACAGTATTTCTTTCTTTGCAACTGTGAGACATATTTCACCCCAATCACACACACACATACACACACAGGTGCAGATGTTATGACGTTTGACGGGAACCATTTACGTTCTCGCGGAAAAATCCCACCCAGATTCAGTGGGCACTCAACAGGGGAAGGGCAAAACATGTAAAAGATTCTCTGCATGGGAGTCCTACCAACATTACACTGTCAGGCAGACTTTCACAAAATGAGCAGCCGAAGCAAAAGGATGACAGTATAGGAGGCTCTGGAAGTCATCATTGGTCATGACAGTGAAATAGAGGAAGATGTGTCTGAAGAACAAGACTATCTTGAGCTAAATTCTGATTCTAATGATTCTGATTTTAGAATTGCTATTCCTATTCCTCTAAGCCAGACATTCTTGACATGAATGTCTGGCGAAAGTGATGAAATACAGTGGCCTTCATCCCCAAATATGGAAATGACTAATTTAGAAGGGAGGCATGTTTTTGGGGAGAAGTGGAAGGAGTTGGACAAAACACATTTAGATGTGTATTTGGGGCTCCTCATCCTGGCTGGGGTCTACAAGTCAAAGGATGAATCGACAGCCAGTCTGTGGGATGCAGAAACAGGCAGGGCTATATTTCAAGCCACAACGTCTCTGGAGACTGTTCACATTTTCTCCAGCGTAATCCGATTTGATAATTGAGAGACAAGGGCTGGTAGATGGGAGAGAGACAAGATGGCAGCTACTAGGACAGTGTGGGGCAAGTGGGTAGAGCAACTTCCACTACTCTACAACCCAGGCCCTAATATCACAGTCGATGGCTGAAAGGCTGGTGGCATTCAGAGGTCACTGCCCATTGGGTTGGAGGAGCCTCAGAGAAGAATCAGGGCACAAGGGTCGTGCTCGACGTGGCACAGGGTATCAAAGGGCACAACATAACCTGTGGCATTTATATGTTGGTCTTTCAAAAGTAATAAAGTAGTAAAACATTTAAAAAAAAAAGTTTGAACATGTATTTTTTTATGAAAACGAGTGAATTATTGTAACTGAACCATTACCTGTTAGAGGTAAGAAACACCATTGCACTAAATATTGATAGAATAATTAGTAATAGAGTTAGTAATGAAATATTCAAACTGTTTGTTAGGATTTTTTTGGTTTCAGACATCTTTTGGATAATTAAACACGGACCGGGTCAAATTGACCCAGGAACACCACTGGTGTTCCTGAAAAACGAACATAACAGGAGGGTTAAGCCTTCTTGAGGTGTCGTGGGCCTAACTTAACGAAACATCGGTGAAGGGAGGTGCCCACTTGAAAACCCCAATGATATGCTGCATACTGCTGTTGTTCAGATCATGTTCTCATGTTACTTGGTAGCCATGGTTTGCTGCTGAGCGGGCCATACAAGCCAGCAGCGTTTAGTTAGGTATGTTTTACAATGTCTGAAGTATCCTCTGCTGCTCAATGGGCTTACAAGCCAGCAGCTTCTAGTTAGTCTAGGTATAATATAGGTTATTGGTCATATTACATGACTGTAGGCTTGGTAGGGCCTCTTAGTCGAACAGGACCTCTAAACGTGTTTTGCCTGGGATTTCAGCACAAGGGATTGTAACATCTTGTCCTGTGTATTTCTAAAAATAGAAATACCGGGTACATTGTATTGCACATTGCACATTGTATCTGTAATGATCCTCTGACGTTGATTTGATCAGCGTACTTCAGTCTCATTCTACAGCTCTGTCGATTTATCCTCAGGATAAATAAAGTATTTATTTAGGTGAATGTTAGTGGTGCTATGACACGGCGTATATTGTGTAATATTATTATTTATCCTTTTGTTGTGATACATCTTCTGATGCAAAGCTAGGGCCCATCATCTGTGATGTTACCTGGGGTCATTGGGTGTTTCAGGTCTTTCAAACGTCAGACACCCTCGCTCAGGCGACCCAGTTGAGGTTGATCAGGCCTCCGCTTGTGCCCTAGCAGCACTGCTCTGTTTATCCAGAGCCACCTCGAGGCTTTCTCTGCCGCCTCTGTGCTCCTCCTCCTCCCTCCTGTGATGCCAAGTCCAGTGTAAGCTTTACAGAGAGACTGTCCTGCAAAGCCTCTGCACCCAACCTCCACTGGTAAACAGGCTTGTGCACAATTCAGAATTGAATTGAGAATGACTCCTATTCTCAATTGAATTGGAATTGATGTCAAAAACAGGATCTAGAATTACAAATCTGCAATTCAATACAAATTCAAAGAAATTCATAAGTCAAGTGTTTAACAATGAAGCTTTACAATACATGTCAGATATGATTTCATTACATATTCTATGAATGATATTACTTTGAACTACAGATTACATTAACAGGAAATGTTTCCTCCCAGCAATGAATGTTAAAAGCTCTAGTCACAGAACACATAATTAAGTTTGATTTATTAGAATTGTAATTTTGTGGAACACAATGGAACGTGACTGCATATCCCAGAATGCTTTGCTTTAACCAAGTATTTAAAATGGTTGCCAAACAATTAGAGGTGGACATTTATTTGAAAGCTTCTTTTCTACACAATATGATGGTCAACACCGGACTTTTTTTAAGTTTCAGAAGTCCCTTACAGCTTCAGATGACAAACGTTTACAGATTTAACACCTGTAATAACAGCAACATGGACAATAATAGCAGGCCTAAAAGGTTATTTGTACTAGTACAGTTCCAACAAGAACACCAGGAAACCACAGAGCCATATGAAAGCACTGCAGTGCTCCAGTCTGTGGCTCCATCAAGGCTACTTCAAATTTCAAAAGGCATCTACAAGTCTTTAGTGTTGCAGGAAAGATATTCAGACCAGAACGGTGCAGACTCAATGATAAAACATTTGAGGAGCTATTGAGAATTAGATGCAACAGTGTCGCTCAATGAGTTTTGCATTGGAATAAATGACAACTGCATTGACAACGACTTTGTGTTATTTGATTACTTTGAAATGAAAATAACATTTTGAACAAAACTAATCAAACGTTGAGGGAGTAATTTATTTCAAGAATTTGATCATTATCTATGTGTTGGAACAAAATGTATGCAGGGTTGAGGAGTGACGAGTTATGTGTAATGACATTATGCTATTAAATTACAAAATGAATGTAATTGTATGTGAGATTCAACACATTCTTTCTGTTGTATGACTGCGTGGAATTTAATTCCACTTCCTGTCATTCCAACTCCAATTCAAATTCAACTTCCTGTGGGCGGAGTCAATTCAATTCAAATTCCAACTCATGAATTGAATGGCGGCCAGTTCTGCTCCAGCATGATGAGGGTTTTCAGTGTCTCTGACACCAGGACGATGTCCGGTCTGAGAGTGGTCTCAGCGACACGCTGTGGGAACCTGAGTTGGCTTCCCATGAACTTCTTTCATCCACAATGACTGCAGCTTCCTAACAGCTGCTTCATTCACTGCAGCAGAGCGTCGCTTGATCACAAGAACTGAAGGAAAACCAGAATTAGGTTTTGACTTCAAGAGAAGATGGACATGAAATAGAGCTGATAAAATATCTGTGGAATAAACAGAGAAACACTTTATTTTAGTTTCCTCAGTTTTATCTGTTAAGTTGATGATTTCACACAAACGTCTCTAACATGTGTTTTCTTTTCTCTTTTACATCTTAGAAGATCCTAGACCACCAAAGACAAACCCTCCAGGTGAGTCCTGATTGTGATGTTACTGAAGATCTCTCCTCTATGTGATGTAGATTCACCTCTTGTCTTGTTAGAGTTTCATTTTCTTGACATCTAAATTATTTAGAACATTAATGGTTTCTAGTTTTAAAGGAAATATAAAATAAAATAAAATACACTCCAGTTAAATCTTTGATCAGCTGCTGTTTGGTTCAACATTAATAATTACAACTCATTTATAATGTGAACAGTTTCCATTTAATATTATAATTGATGATGTAAAAGCTCCAATAAGAAGCATGATGAGATGAAGATGTTTCTGAGATGTAGTCCAGAGTCCATCATCACAGCCTCGGCTCAGGGTGGAGAAAACCTCCAGACAGACTGTCAGACATGTTTTCAGATCAGGTCAGGATCACAGCAGGAGTAAAAGCAGAAGTCACATGGAAAAGCCTAAAGTAGAGAGGCAGGACAGAGATTCAAACATCCTTCATACTGATGAACAACACGTCTCAGAAAGAGGAGGATGCTACAACATCAGCCTCCTCACTACTGACACCAAAACCTAAAGCAAGCTGTTAGCTGTGAAACCAAGCAGGAGGAAACTGGACATTAGATCCATGCTAACATCACTGAGCCTGCTTTTAATCTGCACTGACTGCTAGAGTTTACATTTCAGGAGCATGTACACATGGTGGTGTTCTCTGAGGATGAGGAACTTTCTGTTCATCAAACTGTACGAGTGCTACATTAACTTTATGTCTTCTGTCTCAGGATCATCTACTGGATGGATTGTTGCTGTTGTCGTTGGTGTTGTGCTTGTTCATGTCGTTGTTATTCTTTATTACTGCAATCGTAAGTTTACATAATTTTCTACACATCAACATCTTCTTTGTGTGTTTCCATGATCAGAGTCTTGATCAGTTTAGTCAGAACCTGTTTCATTGAACCTGTTTCTGATCACTGTAATCCTTCCTCCTGTTCATACTAGGGCAGGGTGACATGGACCAACAGTTGTATCCTGATGTATTCAGGCTGAATAACGATATACGATATATATCCTGATATGGAGTTTTTTCGTGTTGTGGACGGCTTGTGACTGGGCCCTCTGCAGCACGTTGTTTCATACACTCTTCCTACTGCAGTTTGTGCCACTGTTTCAGGCGTTTCCATCTCTGGCTGTAACTTGTTTATGCCACTCAGAGATCGCATTAACTGAATATTTTCCTTCGCTGATGTTTTTTTTTTTTTTTTTAAGTGTGATGGAAAGATCTGAAGGCCAGGGCACGATTTCCTGGTTCACCGATTATACTGATGCACTCGTCAGAGCTCCACTAACCATAGACACATATACAGTATCTATGTATGTATGTCTATGTCTACGCTCAGTGGCAGTTCTACATTTAATTGCTCCCTGGGTGAGACTCCCTCTGAGCTCAGACAAAAAAACTGCGGCAAACTGAGGGAGCCCAGCAGGGTGCACACCTGCACAGGCTCTAATCAAGCCAGACTCCTCCCACTTCCTGCTTCCTTCAGATCCCTTTTTTTCACAACAGCCATGTTTTATTATAACAATATAAGTAAAACAGAAACTTATATTTCTCAATTGCACAAATCCTTCAATAGAACATTTGAAAATCACACTTAAGAGAATCCAGTTATTCAACTATTGCAACTAGTTCCACATGGAAACACACTTTTTCAGGTGCACAATCTCCAATTCCAACATTGACAAAAGACAATGAACATAATTCTTGATATACTTTTTATTATCTTTATATTTTATATACATAAATGCGGCAAAAAATATATACAATCAGATATATAAAACAAACAATGATATAAAATATTAAGAATAATAAACAAATACAATAGAGTAAAGATTCTAAATATCACAAATTAGAGCTGAACGATAAGGGAAAATAATCTAATAGTGATTTAATATGCGATATTTTAATTATTTTTTATTGTATCCTATTTATTTGGACATACAACTGTCATACATTCAAACAAGTTTGTAATTACACTATTGCACTAAGGACAGAAAACTGAAACCTGACCTTTCTGACCTTCCTTGATGTAAAATCATCAATAATGTCATCATATGAACTCTGCTCCTCTATTGAGTGATTGATACTGATGATGGCAAAGCCAGTGAGCCGTTCCTGAGACATGGTTGACCTCAGGTAAGACTTGATGATCAGCTTCAGTTTTGAAAAGGTCCTCTCTGCTTGAGCCACAGTGACTGGCAGATAAAGTGCAATCCTGAGAGTAGTCCATAAGGTGGGGTAGATCTCTGATAGATCCTTATCAGGCATAAAAGTGAAAGTTGTTGATGGCAGGTTAGGAAAGTTCTTGATTTCCTGCACAAGCTCTCTACTGTCCAAATCATCAAACCACATTTATGTGTAGAGCAGTTTCAAAGAGCATCAAATACTAGTTTGTCTAAATGTGTCAAATGTGATGAACTTCTTTCATCCACAATGACTGCAGCTTCCTAACAGCTGCTTCATTCACTGCAGCAGAGCGTCGCTTGATCACAAGAACTGAAGGAAAACCAGAATTAGGTTTTGACTTCAAGAGAAGATGGACATGAAATAGAGCTGATAAAATATCTGTGGAATAAACAGAGAAACACTTTATTTTAGTTTCCTCAGTTTTATCTGTTAAGTTGATGATTTCACACAAACGTCTCTAACATGTGTTTTCTTTTCTCTTTTACATCTTTAAGGCAGAACAATGTATGTCTGTATATGTGAAAAAGGTGAGTCCTGATTGTGATGTTACTGAAGATCTCTCCTCTATGTGATGTAGATTCACCTCTTGTCTTGTTAGAGTTTCATTTTCTTAACATCTAAATTATTTAGAACATTAATGGTTTCTAGTTTTAAAGGAAATAGAAAATAAAATAAAATACACTCCAGTTAAATCTTTGATCAGCTGCTGTTTGGTTCAACATTAATAATTACAACTCATTTATAATGTGAACAGTTTCCATTTAATATTATAATTGATGATGTAAAAGCTCCACTAAGAAGCATGATGAGATGAAGATGTTTCTGAGATGTAGTCCAGAGTCCATCATCACAGCCTCGGCTCAGGGTGGAGAAAACCTCCAGACAGACTGTCAGACATGTTTTCAGATCAGGTCAGGATCACAGCAGGAGTAAAAGCAGAAGTCACATGGAAAAGCCTAAAGTAGAGAGGCAGGACAGAGATTCAAACATCCTTCATACTGATGAACAACACGTCTCAGAAAGAGGAGGATGCTACAACATCAGCCTCCTCACTACTGACACCAAAACCTAAAGCAAGCTGTTAGCTGTGAAACCAAGCAGGAGGAAACTGGACATTAGATCCATGCTAACATCACTGAGCCTGCTTTTAATCTGCACTGACTGCTAGAGTTTACATTTCAGGAGCATGTACACATGGTGGTGTTCTCTGAGGATGAGGAACTTTCTGTTCATCAAACTCTACGAGTGGAACATTAACTTTATGTCTTCTGTTTCAGGAGCATGTACTGGATGCATTGTTGTTACAGTTGTCAAAGTTCTTGCTGGTCTTGTCTCTACTATTGTTCTTGTTGCTGTTCTGTACTTCAAAGGCAAATCCAAAGGTAAGTTCTAGATAATTCTCTCTCTGAGTAAATCTGATCAGACTCCATCTTGTCTGTGTGTTTCCATGCTCAGAGTCTTGACAGTAGTTTAGTCAGAAATGAAACCTTCTGTTCATATTTCCACTCATGATCACTGAACCTGTTTGTGATTGCTGTAATCCTTCCTCCTGTTCATACTGATCCTAACATGGACAGGACACAATCTCCAGTCCTCATTCTATTCTCTGGAGTTAATGTGAGGCTTTCAGCAGTCTGACTTCATCCACTGGATATTTGTCAAAGTTTTCTCCTTCATTAAACCAAATGTCCTTTCAGTGTTTCTGTTCCTTTCAGTTCTAAAGTGACAGTAACTTCTGAAGAGACCCACTTGATTTGAGTCTGACTGAGACTGATGAAGCTTCATCTGAACTTTAGAATCTGTTTTAGTTCAGAATGAGGATTGTGGATTTTGACCACTATCACAGGAGGAAGTATGAACAAGAGGAGTGGATCAGAACAACATGATTTAGTTCATTTCTGATACTCAAACACTTTGAGAGTCACACACACAAAGAAATGTTGTGTCAGAGGAAACTCAGGGAAAATAATTGTGTTTTCTTTCTGCAGACAAACCTTAACAGCGATTTAGTTCCGTTGAAAATTGGTAATCGATCTTGATTGATTTGTGTGTTTCACTCTCGTCTGCTTTTCTTCCTCTGAGGACCACTTTGAGTTTCAGTGAAACATTTGGTGATAATCAGGACGTCTTGACTGATTTTTATCTTTGTGTATAAACTTCCATAAACTTCCTTCCAGACACACAGACTTCAAGTCCACAGCAGTAGAAAGGAGAGAGAGCAGTTAGATGCTCTAAGGCAGTGTCGCAGGCTAAGCAGGGTCAATGGGTGAACTGGGAGAGTGTGGAGAAAAGGAAGGTGAAGTGGAGAGAGCTTTGGAGCATGGAGGCCAGCAGGATTAGATTTATGTTAGGGGCTACTTATGATGAGCTGCCAACTCCCCAGAACCTGAACCAGTGGGTAGGTGAGGATGCTGACTGTCCACTGTGCACTTGTGTCTGCACGTTAAAAAGTCTGAAGTTCACGTACTTGATCTTGATAAACGTCCTCAGTGTCTGACACCAAAAGAAGAATAAATGTCCTCCCTGATCTGTTGGTAACTCTGCAGAGTGAAATGTTTTCATAGAGGAGAATCTCAGGTGCAGGGTCAATTTAAATATAATTTGCATATTTAAAAGGGGCGTGGACAAGGAGGGGATGTGTACGTTTGAATGTACAAAGGACGAATGCTCCTAAAGGCTTTTAAATCTGAGCGTGCAACACGTTTTAGAAGGAAATCCACACAAGTCTTCGTACATGAGCTCTGGACACATGAGTCAAAGACAGCAGCTGTTTGTCCAACAGTCGACGTGTTTGGAGATTTTTCAGGAGAAGAAGCTCAAAGCATCCATGAAGCCTGGAGGTGGAAATGTTGTGGTTTGGTTGCTTGGCTGCCTCAGAGACTGGACAGCTTTCAGTCATTGATTCAACTCTGAACTCTGCATCAATATCAAAGAGTGATTGGAGATAATGTGAGGCCATGTGTCTGAAAGATCAAGTCAACCTTTGAACAGAGGAATGATCCTAAACTAACAAATCCACCAAGGAACAGCTCAGAAAGATGAAATGGAGCCAGATTTGAATCCATTAAATGCTGTGGAGGAATTTAAGAGCACGAGAAAACCTTCAAACATTTAAAACTGAAGGAATTTTACTGGAAGAGTGAAAATGTCTCAGTTCCACATAAAACCTACAAGAAGTTAAATCTGCTAAAGTTACTGGAATATTCCATCTGTTGATATTTCTGTTCAATAGATGATTTAAAAAAGAAGAATTGTCCTTGTGCTGTTGTTCAAATAAACCACATTTATGTGTAGAGCAGTTTCAAAGAGCATCAAATACTAGTTTGTCTAAATGTGTCAAATGTGATGAACTTCTTTCATCCACAATGACTGCAGCTTCCTAACAGCTGCTTCATTCACTGCAGCAGAGCGTCGCTTGATCACAAGAACTGAAGGAAAACCAGAATTAGGTTTTGACTTCAAGAGAAGATGGACATGAAATAGAGCTGATAAAATATCTGTGGAATAAACAGAGAAACACTTTATTTTAGTTTCCTCAGTTTTATCTGTTAAGTTGATGATTTCACACAAACGTCTCTAACATGTGTTTTCTTTTCTCTTTCACATCTTTGAAGATCCTACACCACCAACGGCAAACCCTCCAAGTGAGTCCTGATTGTGATGTTACTGAAGATCTCCTCTATGTGATGTAGATTCACCTCTTGTCTTGTTAGAGTTTCATTTTCTTGACATCTAAATTATTTAGAACATTAATGGTTTCTAGTTTTAAAGGAAATAGAAAATAAAATAAAATAGACTCCAGTTAAATCTTTGATCAGCTGCTGTTTGGTTCAACATTAATAATTACAACTCATTTATAATGTGAACAGTTTCCATTTAATATTATAATTGATGATGTAAAAGCTCCAATAAGAAGCATGATGAGATGAAGATGTTTCTGAGATGTAGTCCAGAGTCCATCATCACAGCCTCGGCTCAGGGTGGAGAAAACCTCCAGACAGACTGTCAGACATGTTTTCAGATCAGGTCAGGATCACAGCAGGAGTAAAAGCAGAAGTCACATGGAAAAGCCTAAAGTAGAGAGGCAGGACAGAGATTCAAACATCCTTCATACTGATGAACAACACGTCTCAGAAAGAGGAGGATGCTACAACATCAGCCTCCTCACTACTGACACCAAAACCTAAAGCAAGCTGTTAGCTGTGAAACCAAGCAGGAGGAAACTGGACATTAGATCCATGCTAACATCACTGAGCCTGCTTTTAATCTGCACTGACTGCTAGAGTTTACATTTCAGGAGCATGTACACATGGTGGTGTTCTCTGAGGATGAGGAACTTTCTGTTCATCAAACTGTACGAGTGGAACATTAACTTTATGTCTTCTGTTTCAGGACTATCAATTGGATTGGTTGTTGGTCTTGTCCTTGGTGTTGGTGTTGGTGTTGTCTGTATTCTTCTTGGTGGTGTTTTCACTTGGTGTGTAATAAGGAGGCGCATGCAACAAAACTCTAATGCTGGTAAGCTTAAATAATTATATCAGACTCTATCTTGTCTGTGTGTTTCCATGCTCAGAGTCTTGACAGTAGTTTAGTCAGAAATGAAACCTTCTGTTCATGTTTCCACTCATGATCACTGAACCTGTTTGTGATTGCTGTAATCCTTCCTCCTGTTCATACTGATCCTAACATGGACAGGACACAATCTCCAGTCCTCATTCTATTCTCTGGAGTTAATGTGAGGCTTTCAGCAGTCTGACTTCATCCACTGGATATTTGTCAAAGTTTTCTCCTTCATTAAACCAAATGTCCTTTCAGTGTTTCTGTTCCTTTCAGTTCTAAAGTGACAGTAACTTCTGAAGAGACCCACTTGATTTGAGTCTGACTGAGACTGATGAAGCTTCATCTGAACTTTAGAATCTGTTTTAGTTCAGAATGAGGATTGTGGATTTTGACCACTATCACAGGAGGACGTATGAACAAGAGGAGTGGATCAGAACAACATGATTTAGTTCATTTCTGATACTCAAACACTTTGAGGTGACATGAACGTCTTTGTATGTTGAAGACCTTTCTCCTCTCGTCCTCTTGTCTTTGTTTTAGTTTTCTGTTCAATAAATCATGACCTGGATGATTCAATTCAATTCAATTCAGCTTTATTTATATAGTGTCAATAACAATACAAATCATCTCAAGACGCTTTACAAGACCCGGCCTGAAACCCCCAGAGCAGCCTGAAGGCGACGGTGGCAGGAAAAACTCCCTTTTAACAGGAAGAAACCTTGAGCAGAACCAGCTCATATGGAGGGACCCATCTGCCTAAGGCCAGCCGGGTACAGACAGAGAAAGAGAACAGCAAGATAAATAAACATAAATACACATATCTGACTAAAGCATACAAGTTGGATGCTATGATTCAAACTAATGATGTTACATGACAGTTTGAAAATATAAGAGGAATCATCGGCAGGTTGGAGAATCGTTCATTCTGGTAGGAGTGGATAACAGCAGGATTCCATGGAGACTGGGCAGAATGATGAGACCACAACAACAGATGTAGTATGGAGCTCCACAGGAAACACTCAACTCCAGGCCAGAGATACTCGGAAGAAGGGAGAGCAGCAGTAAACATTCTACATAGTAATAGCACAGAATGTCATGACTAGTAGCAGATAGGAATTTAGAGGGAGGAGCTCTGTGCCAGAGAAAAGAAAGTGGAGGACACGAGAGAGGAGAGAGAAGAAAGAAGGAGAACATGTGTTTGTTGCATTGTCCCCCAGCAACTTTGGCCTATAGCAGCATAACTAAGGGATGGTGAGACTCTTCACAGACTTAATTTTTGTTAACATCATAATTGGAGTCACTGTCTGTACATTAAGCCAGTGTTCATTATAGTGTAACATCAATATGTTTTAATGGACAGTTAAACAAATAAAACATGTGTCAGTGTCCAAACATATATGAACTAACTGTTTATTTTTCTTTCTTTCCTGCAGGCAGAGGTGGTGCGGCTCCAGCAGCTCTTCATCTGAATGAACAGGAGTGTCTACAGCTGAACCAATAAGTCGCCTGATGATTGCTCTCTTTGACTTTAGTCTGTTTTTATTCTTGTGAGGACCATTGAAAGTATTTGGCTCAGCTTTTGGTCTCATTCATAAGATTTTTATCTTCATATCCAGTTCAAAAGTTAACTAGTGATGGAGAAAACAAGCTTTCTGAATCAGTCTGAATCAGTCTGAAGCAGTCGTGTTGAAATGGTTCAGGTGTTTCGAAGCATTTGACAAAGTTAAATGTGGCGACATCTGCTGGATAATATTATACATAGCATTCGCATGAAACGAAGGGTTATGAAACTGAAAATTGTTTAAAGGATCTACAGTATGAGCGTCTTGAAATGCTTGATTTTTTTTAATAGAAAATCATATACTTGTTTGCCATCGTATAATACTGTATGTTTTAAATATATGCTTTTATAAGATTGACAGAAATACAAAAATATATTTACAAATGCTGATGACAGTAGTTGTACAAAATGCTCGTGAAGCTGGAAAGAGGATTTGAAAAAACCAAACTTAGCTGCCAATAATGAGAGAAAAAAGATACAAATAGACAATTATACATAATAGTTTTATGTATAATTTACATATAATAAATTATAGAAAACAGCTGCAGTAATTTATGTATCTGCAGACAACTAATCTTAAACCAGTTCCGACTAAAGAAAAGAAAATAATTTTGGTCAAACAAGATTAACAAAACTGAAACAAACTCAAGTCAAATGAATAATGTTTGGTTGCGTTGTAACCTTGGTTCTCTGAGTGAAGACACTATCTCTCCAGCTCTTAGCCGCTTGGAGACCAGTGTCAATCAAACTACCACTGATTTCACGCCAGCACAGGTTCATAGGGTAAACCTGGGGCCATCACCAGTCTCTGCTATAGAAATAAAATCACTAAATTAATAATAATAATAATAAAACTATTAATGCAGAGGCCGAGGGAAAGACTAACAAAGCTTACATACCAACCAGGCAGCGTCAGATCGCACACTCAGGTGCTGAGTTGTGTTTTTTTCTGCTGATGAAGTTTGAAGTTGTTTCTCTTGGTTTCTTACTTTGGTTGATTTCATCCAGACTGAGCTCCTTGATAAACGCTGCTGTAAATACACTGCCGGTCAAAAGTTTTATAACACCACACTCTTTTACTGAAAATTAATCAGTTTAGTGTCTCGTCGCACTCCGAACTGAAAACATAGAACAAATAAGCAATCTGAGTTAAAAAGGAAATCATGGATTCAGTTTATAGACCAAAATGTATTCTAAACTTTTGAGCCACTGTTGGCAGATATAACAGCTGAACACACGTGGCTTTCTTTCTGCAACAGAAATCAAATATTCTTCAGAAAGTTCTTGACAAGTCTGCTGCAGAAGTTTCCATATGTTGCTTGTAGGTTGCTGGGCTTTCACTCTTCTGTCCAGTTCATCCCAAACCAGCTCGATGGGGTTTAAGTCTGGAGACTGTGCTGACTACTCCATGTTTTCAAGTTTACCGTCTTGTTCTTTTTTCCTGATGTAGTTCTGGTAAAGCTCAGACTTGTGTTTTGGGTCATTATCTTGCTGTAGGATGAACCTCTGACCAACTAGACTCATACCAGAGGGTACTGCAAGGCGCTGCAGAATGCAACCAAGAAAAGTTGGAACACCTGTAGGAATTAGTAGCACCAGCTTTCAAGACTGATTCAACCTTCACTGCTGCATAACAGCTTTAAATTGTCGACGTATTTCTGTCCCTGAAAGAGGCCTTTTTGTGTAATTCTGAAATGTACATTATTTTTCAGTTTTGGGTAACCAAACCTTTTTTTTTTTAACCTCTGTCTGTTCAGTGCTTACCTTTGTACCATTTCAAGCTACTGGACTTTAAAATTAAAATAAATTAATAATAATAACTGGAAGAATTAAGGTGCTCTAAAACCTTTGACCGGTCGTGTAAGTGGAGGTTGATCCAGCGTGAGATTTTAGATTTCTAACTGAGAACTAGTTAGACTTCAACAGGACATTCAAGAGCTTTATTATACATGTTGAGGCCAAAATGAATCTTGGTTGATCTATACATTTATTTATAACTTTATTTGAAAACAGACATTTAAATTTATTGATTTATTAGAACATAATTATGTTGGTATTGTAGTATATGTATTATGGACTGCAAATTTAGTTTATTGTTGTTTGCCCCTCCTTTTTTGGGTCAGAGCTGCCGCCTGAGAAGTGATTGAGAAGTGATTTAGATTCAGAACACCCGGGGAAAGTAATGCAAACACTGGTGAAAGTGGGAAGCAGGACAGTTCTTTGACTGCAAAGGGCAGATGAAATGTTTTTCTATTCCTTTTATTCTAACACTAGACTATAATCCGCTGAAGTGTCGTCTTTTGTCATTAATAAATGGCATCAAAGCTGAAGTGACGCTGGATCTGCAACTGTCTTTTGTTCTTGACTGTTTGGTATTGACCCGCTCAGTAGCAGCCTTTGTGAGTTTTAAAGTTAAGCCGTAACAATACAAATCTGATGGTCACGTTGAAGAACAGATTGATGCATGTGACCATGAAACATCATCTACTGATAGAAAACATGTGGAAACATCCAGAGTTGACAGTGAAGTGTTGACATGAAGAATGAGAGCACCATGAAAGACACACTGAGTTAGAGTTGAGCTGTCAGTCCTACAGAGACAGACTGTTTCTTTTAGAGCTGATTATCACTGAATCATTGCTTTAACTTAGATGAAGAATATGTGTTTAGTTCTCTGATATGTGATGACATAGATTTGTGCTCTTGTGCAGCTTTGACAGAAACAGACTGAGGAGGAACATGTTTGCTTGTTAATGTTTCAGAGACTCTTTGGACTCTGTTGTGTTGCTTTGATTGTTCAGTGTTTTCATGGTTTTATCCAACACTGCTGTGTCTCATTTTGACTCTTGATGTTGTTGATGCAGATTTATCTCATTCATGCAGGTGGTATAATGTCAGAGGACAATAAAAACTGAGGACATTATACTTCCTGGATAAATGAGATCAAGCTGCATGGAAACAATCCAAACTCCCAGAGGAACATTTGTCATATTTGAAGTTATGAGATATGTTTTTGATTTAAAGGTTCAGCTCAAGATTTATTTGTTTCTTTTGATGAGTAATCAGTTAATTTGGTTTTTCTTCTTTTTTTCTACAATCCAATGACAGTAACTTTATATATACTTTCAAAATATAAATCAAGAAAAAGACGATGACGTTTGAACATTTAATTGATTCATTGATGAATAGACTCATCTCTGATTTTGTTAGGTGATGGTGTGCTTGGTGATTATGGTGTAGTTTCAGGTAACGCTTCATTATTTCTATCAAGAAGTTTAAATAAAACATGACAATAATCAAACTGTTGTCTCTGTGTGATGGCGCCACCTGGTGGCTGAGTGCAGTACATGACATAAACAACTTTAGCTTCAACTAAACTAAGAAACTATGTCAAATATGCAGCCTGACACAGACACACACACAAAAACACTTTAGGAACAACTAAAAAAACAAACATGAAGAACAGCACAAGGTGTTGACCTGAGGGGTATTGCACAAAACTAGGATAAGGGATTAAGCCGGGATATGTTGTTTATCCCGGCTTAATTTAGCCTCAAGTCGGTTGCATGAAAGTAGCTCAAACTTAACCCGGCTAAGTTACTATGGTGATTTATTCTCTGCAGCTAGCCTGCTCCAGACCAGGCTAACAGCCAGGCTAAGATTAATCCTGGTGATCCACCTGTATGTCCACCGTCAATCCTGTGAGGATTTAATGTGTTTTACAGCATGACCATGGTCTTTCTAAGTATGTTGCATCATTTTAATTATCCTCTATTAAAATATTACATATTTATAGTAATTTATCATTTCATTTAAATCTGTTGGCTGTTTGTAATTGAATTAGTCTTTTTATATTGATTTAAGTGGTAGTATTATTACTCAGGCCAAGTGTTATATGAAGACTGCTTGTCAAATTGCTGTCAGAGGTTTTATAAATGTGTTTTATTGCAGTAACTGAGATTACTAAACACAAGTTGCAAAGGTGTTTTCAATGAAATATGTGACAAGGGCCATATAGTATATATATATATAGGTCCACCTCCCATTCACCTGTTCCCTCTTCATAATGTCTTGTCCCTTTTTTGGAGGATGTGCTGGATGAGGAAGCCCTAATCCTCAGACTGTACCACAGATGGTCTGTGTTACTCTGAGATGGTTTTAGTGGGAGCTTCCTTTATTCTGTTGATGATGCAGAGAACCTCAATAAAGGAACCATCTGCTGCACAATAAGACGTGTTTGTCTGGCACTGAAATCATTTAGCTACATATTCATCACCTTCCCTGGTCACAGAAGACCCCTCTACATCAAGGAGCAGTTTTACATGATTTCAGGTCACCTCAATGTGCAACCATTAGTTTCTAATTTGATCAGTTACAGTTGGATACTAACTATTCTTTGTTACTGTAAGCACCTTGGACATCGTATGTGTAACTCTGCCGTGTTTTCTAAATGATATCTTGTATAGTCAGGTGAATTCTCTGGTGTGCTGCTGGGAGACAAAGGAGTGGCTGTTGATGTTGCTCTCATCTTCCCAGTCAACATTAATGGCAGACTCATGAGGGAATGTTTTCACTTCATTTTTGGATTTAACCTCTTTAGTTAATAAAAGATCTTAAATGTCACTTTTTGGTGTGTGCATTTTGTTTAGCATTGGTGGTTCTCTTTTAAATTCTTCTTGACATTCATGAAAGAGGGAGGACATCACAATGTTTTCTTTTTATTTATTTATTTATTAGGCAGTCCTCCTTTGTCTTGGTTGCTTGGATCCTGGAATAGAGAGAGCAAACACAACAAAGATTAAAACATTGTATTGCAGTTATGGTTACTGTGTACACTGAAATACTCACTTCTCTTTCTAGTTTCTGGATTTACCCCCGGATCCCCTCCATCACTGGCCTCCCTTTATTTAAATGGAGCACCAGCTCCTCTGCTGGGGTCATATCCTGGCTGGGTGGGCCGCCCCCTGTGCTACAATCATACAGACATTCAACATGTCAGCAGACACCTCATCTATTCATTCATTGTTATCTACTTTAAAGTCACTTACCAGCTGTGACATATTTCAGATCTGTCTTTGAGTCATGTGACCAGGGTGGTTAGCGGTGCAGAGCGCATGCGCAGCTGGGGAGCACGGGCGGGAGACCAGCACCTGTTGTTACGGAGTTTTTGGAAGCTGAATAAAAGCCAATTGTTAACAAAGTACTGCAAGCCGTCTCGTCCTATCACACAGAAACAACACATGGTACCAGGAGTATGCGGACTTCGACTCGACAATTGTGAAGTGTGGAGTGAGGGAGCAGCACTTTAGCTAACAGGAGCTAAAGCGGGCTACCGTCACTAGGGCACCTGAGAAGCCGGTGCGGACCGCCACGACAGAGCGGTGCAGCGACTGTGTGAGCCTTGACGGCGAGATTGGACGAAAATGGAGCAGCTAAAACCTCCCACCGAGCTAAAACTGACCGGCAACATAGAAGACCACTGGAGACGATTTAAACAACGCTTCACGCTCTACCTGACTGCGATAGGAGCGACAGAGAAGGACAACACGCAAAAAATTGCACTCCTTCTGACGGTCGCGGGACCCGAAGCCATAGACGTCTTCAACAGCTTCCAGCTAACAGCTGATGAACAAAAGGACTATGACGCAGTACTGAGTAAGTTTGAACAATTCTGCACACCAAGACGAAACGAAACATATGAGAGGTATGTGTTCAACAGCAGAAATCAAACAGAGTCAGAGTCAGTCGAAGAATTTATTACTGACTTGAAATTGAAGTGCCAGTCATGCAACTTTGGAGAGCTGGCAGACTCTCTGGTCAGAGACAGGATTGTGATGGGTGTTAGAGATAAAGGACTCAGAGAAAAATTACTGGGAGAAGTTGACTTGACTCTGGAAAGGGCCATACGGATATGCCAGGCCAGAGAGGTCACGCAACAGCGCCTAAAATCTATAGATGGCGGCACGGCAACGAGTGAGTGCAAAGTTGAAGCAGTTTTGACCAGCCACACCAACGTGCAAACTAAACGAGCAACCAGGGGAGACGTCGGCAGGGAGCAACAACTACGCGCATGTGGCAACTGCGGAGGAGAACACCGGCCTCGTCAATGTCCGGCATTTGGAAAGGAATGTCGGCTCTGCGGGATGAGGAACCACTTCGCTCGTGTATGCAGACAGCGGAGGCCGAGAGAGAGAGAGAAGAAGGTGAACCTGGTCCGAGGTTCAGACAAGGCTTCAGACGACGAGGACACAGAGGACCTCTTCGTGGGCTCAATTGACAGAGCAGCATCAGATGAGGAGGAATGGACGGAAACCTATAATGTGAATGGGACAGACATAAAATTCAAAGTGGACACTGGAGCCCAGGCAAACCTCATAGCTGAGACTGAACTGCCAAATCTACAGGTAAAACCTAAAATTGATACAGAGACTAAAGTAAGACTGAGGGCATATAATGGGGATATCATACCTCATTTAGGAAAATGTAAAATGATGTTGAGAGATGGTCACAAAACCTATGAACTTGATTTTGTCATTGTCAAGGGCAAGAAAGCATCCCTCCTAGGTTTAAAAACAAGCATCCTGTTAGGATTGGTGGGTGGAGTGCATAAAGTTGACAAAGAGGGAATTGTGCATAATATAGAGGATGAATACACTGATGTATTTCAAGGAATAGGAAAACTTGGGATGGTACATAAGATACAGCTAGAAGACAATTACAAGCCAGTAATCCATGCACCTCGCAAAGTACCCCTAGCTCTAAGAGAAAAACTCAAAACTGAGCTTCAGCGGCTTGAAGAGCTAGATATCATAGAAAGAGTTGAAGAGCCCACAGAATGGGTCCACTCATTGGTAATAGTAGAGAAACAAGATAAACTGAGGTTATGTATAGACCCAAAAGAACTAAACAGATATGTGAAAAGAGAACACTTTCAACTTCCTACCAGGGGAGAAATTTTTGGAGACTTAGCAGGTGCCAAATATTTCTCCAAGTTAGATGCCTCCTCTGGTTTTTGGCAAGTGTGTCTAGATAAGGAGAGCTCTAGAATTTGCACCTTCAACACTCCTTTCGGGCGTTACTCTTTTAAGAGACTGCCTTTTGGCTTAACATCCGCCCCAGAAGTCTTTCACAGAAACATACACCAGATTTTTGAGAGAGTGCCAGGCACAAAGGTTTACATCGATGACATCTTGATTAGTGGATCTACTATAGAAGAGCATGATGCCAGGCTAGCACAAGCTTTAGAAGCTGCCCGGTCACATGGGTTGAAACTAAATGCAAAAAAATGTGAGTTCAGAAAAACTAAAATCACCTACTTAGGTGAAGTGCTGACAGCAGAAGGTGTCCAAATAAGTGAGAGCAGAGTGAAAGCCATCAAGAACATGCCGCCACCTACGGACAAAGAGGGTGTACAGCGCTTTCTGGGCATGATCAATTACGTAGGTAAATTTGTGCCTAATCTAACAGCACACACTGCTCAGATGAGGAGCTTGCTATGTAAAACCACTGAATGGTGTTGGAACAGTAATCACCAAAAGGAATTTGATGAACTTAAACTGTTAATAGCCGAAGCCCCTGTCCTCAGGTATTATAATGAAAATCGTAAAACTAAAATCTCAGCAGATGCCTCTAAATCAGGCTTAGGGGCAGTTTTGCTACAAGAGTATGGCAACCGATGGAGACCCGTAGCTTACACCTCCAGAGCTCTTTCTGCGGCTGAATGTAACTATGCCCAGATTGAAAAAGAGGCATTAGCTCTGTCATATGCGTGTGAGAAGTTCCATGTTTTTATATATGGTAAGACAGTGTGGGCAGAGACTGATCATAAACCCCTAGTCACTATTGCAAAGAAAGGCTTAGCAAACACACCACCCAGGGTACAAAGACTATTTCTGAACATGCAGAAATATGACCTAAAGTTAGAGTTCAGCCCAGGCAAAGAACTGCTTGTGGCAGACACATTGTCCCGGGCATACGACAGTACAGAACCAAATACCATATATGAACAAAAAGAAACGGTGCATGTAAATCTAGTCAGAAAGAGCTGCCCAGTGTCAGATGAAATGTGGAAAAAAATGGCCCAAGCCACCGCTAATGATGAAGTCCTACAAAAAACCATAAGAGGCATAAAAAATGGTTGGTCAGTAAATTCATTCCCTGCACCATATGGCAATTTCACAGACGAACTGTCAGTTATAGACGAGGTATTATTTAAGGGTTCTAGAGTAGTGGTTCCAGAAGTGCTAAGACAGGACATGTTACAAGTTATTCACGAGGGACATTTGGGCATAGAAAAGTGTAAAAGACGAGCAAAAGCAGTACTATACTGGCCCAATATGAACTGTGCAATAGAAGACATGGTGAGAACATGTGAAACCTGTCTAACATACAGAAATAAACAGCACAAAGAGCCAATGTGGGTTGAGGAAAAGGAAAAGTTGACACCCTGGAGTAAAGTGGGAATAGATCTCTTTACTCTGCACGGCAAGGACTATGTGTTACTAATGGACTATTATTCTCACTATCCAGAGATGGCAGTACTGAAGGACACCACTGCCAATACTGTGATGACCCACGTCAAGTCCTTCTTCGCTCGTCACGGAATACCCAGCACCGTACGAACTGACAATGGACCTCAGTTTAGCTGTCAGGCTTTCAGAGACTTTTCCAAGATGTACGGATTTGAACATATTACATCTAGTCCATTATACCCACAGTCCAACGGGTTGGTCGAGAATGGAGTCAAAATAGTGAAACTGCTGATTAAGAAAGCATTAGATTCTAACTCAGATCCTTATTTAGCTCTGTTAAACTACAGAGATACTCCACTGAAACATGGGAAGTCACCGGCAGAGTTGTTATTCAATAGAAAACTTAAAACACGGTTACCAGTGTTTCTAGAGTCTGAATCAGACCAGAACAACAACAAGGTACTACATGCAAAAAGGAAGAACAAGTGTGATCAAAAAAGGCATTATGACAAAGGAGCTAGGGCACTGAAGCCTCTTTATCCAGGAGACAGAGTTAAGATGCATGATGGGAAAGGTTGGAATGTTGAGGCACAGTTAGTCAAAGGTGTGGCACCCAGGTCATATGATGTCATCACTCCTGAGGGGGTCACTTACAGGAGAAATAGGAGACACTTACTATTGGTGCCACAGTTAGAACCAGCTGAGCCACAGGAGGGTGAGGATACTCCTCAAGAAAACACTGTTACATCTCAGACTGCACCAGAGCCCACACCACTCCACACTTATGGACCAAGAGAGATAAGGCAGTCTGGTAGAACAACACCATTAGACACTACTGAACTCAGTGAGTTAAGGAAGTCTAGTAGAACTATCAAAGCCCCACAGAGATTGATTGAACAAATGTAAATGTGTTTAAATGTGTTTACTGTTGTCACACATGTGCAGATGTTCTATGTTAACATGTTAAAAAAAAAAAAAAAAAAAAAAAAAGTCTTGTTGAGGGAGATGTGACATATTTCAGATCTGTCTTTGAGTCATGTGACCAGGGTGGTTAGCGGTGCAGAGCGCATGCGCAGCTGGGGAGCACGGGCGGGAGACCAGCACCTGTTGTTACGGAGTTTTTGGAAGCTGAATAAAAGCCAATTGTTAACAAAGTACTGCAAGCCGTCTCGTCCTATCACACAGAAACAACACACCAGCCTGAAAAATTTTCTTCTATTTCATTTTAATTTGCTGCCAGGTCCTTTTATGACAAGTTTGTTCTTTATGAAGGATAGAAAGAGAAAATAGATAAAAACGTAACATGAGAAAAATAAAAATTAAACACATAGTGGATAATTGTTTGCACGTAATCATACTCTACATTTCCTGAGTAACCTGAAACGTAACTCCTTTAGTCCTTTTTAATTGTAACCTAATTATGACAGGTCCCATGGAGCACTGTTTATTAATTGTACAGTTTTGGATTACTTACGCATTAAGCCGGTCCGCTATTGTTTGCCAGGCGTTCTTTAATTATGGCTAAAGTATTACCTACCTAAGTATTTATCCACGTTCTCATCAGTGATTGTGAGGTCTATTGAAGTGTGCCGTGAACACGCATTTATCCCAGCTACCTTCATCTGGTTTAACATAGCGGCGCCTTTTCATCCTGGCTCAGCAAACTGAAACCAATTAAACCAGGATGCACCGAGCAGGCTAGGTCAAGCCGCGCTTGCTCATTTATCCTGGACTTTTATCCCAGTTTTGTGCAATACCCCTAGAAACTGAAAGTGTTCTGGATGTACTGGCTGACCTGTGAGGAGTGGCCTCTAGAGGGTTTATATAGGAACAGAGAACTGCTGGTGGGATGTTTCAGCTTCAGAGGACTTGGACAGCGATGGAGCTTCTTCCTCTCGTGTGTTTCTGTCTCCTGATCTGCTCTGGAACAACGTTTGGTGACGAAGGTGAGAAAATCCTTTAGACTGATTGAAATGAGCGGACTGTGGATCTTTAGATCAGTTCTTCTGTTAGTTTAGTGAGTAGCTCTGGATAACGGCAGCACCTGCACCTGCTACTTCCGCCTTTAGCTATAATCGACATGATCAGGGTTTGGATGTTTGTTCTAATCTGATGTGTGTTTAACACTGGGTGGGACTGCGCTGCGTCCTCCGGATGCGCCTCTATTTACGGGAAGGAAAAGTGCGCAACGTTTTTATTATCTTTATAGTAATAAGATAAGATAAGATATGTTTTATTCATCCCACGTATGGGACATTTCCTTGTTGCAGTAGCATGGAATTTGGCAATAAACATTTGGAGAAAATATATACAATATAAGAATGTTCTGAAAAATATATAGAGAAAAAATGTGCAGAAATATAAAGAGATTCTGTATATACAGTTATGGTACAGTCAATGGTGGAATAAACAAACTACAAACTAAATAAATAATTGCTTAGGCCTATGAGATGCTGAGGTCGTGGTTTAGAGCAAAACAAAGCAGATTTATTGATTGATGGAGAAAAGTCACTATTGACTCAGTCTGGTGTTGAACAGCCTGATGGCAGCTGGGATGAAGGACCTGTGGTAGCGTTCCTTCCTGCAGCGTGGATGCAGCAGTCTGCCACTGAAGGAGCTGCTGAGGTCTGAAACAGTCTGATGCAGTGGGTGAGAGGGGTTGTCCATGATTGATGTCAGCTTGGCTAACATCCTCCTCTCACCCACCTCCTCCATGGAGTCCACAGATCAGTCCAGGACAGAGCCGGCCCGTCTGACCAGCTTGTTCAGTCTCTTCCTGTCCCTCTCTGAGCTTCCACTGCTCCAGCAGACCACTGCATACAGGATGGCAGAAGCCACCACAGAGTCATAAAAAGTCCTTAGCAGTGTCCTGCACACTCCAAAGGACCTCAGTCGTCTGAGCAGGTGGAGACGACTTTGTCCCTTCTTGTACAGGGCGTTCGTGTTGTGTGTCCAGTCCAGTTTATTGTTGAGGTGAACACCCAGGTACTTGTAATCCTCCACGACCTCGATGTCCAAGCCCTGGATGTTCACTGGTGCAGTCAGATGTGGTTTCCTACTGAAGTCCATCACCACCTCCTTTGTCTTGCTGGCGTTGATGTGCAGGTGGTTCAGAGCACACCAGTCCACAAAGTTGGTGATGACCTCCAGGTACTCCAGATCGTTTCCCTTAGATACACGCCCGACAATGACTGTATCATCAGAGAACTTCTGGAGGTGGCAGCTGTCCGTGTTGTGTCTGAGTCTGGAGCTTCTGTTACTTTCATTATTTTTTTATTTAGTGTTGTTTCATGTGTACAGATTAAGATTTTTTTTTTACACATTCAAGTTCTGCGCGTTTTGCACAAAAGTGGGAAAGTTACTGGAGTCAAATTCCTTGTATGTGCACACATACTTGTCAAATAAAGCTGATTCAGATTCTGTTTAGTGAGTAGGTCTGGATAACAGCAGTATAGTGACTTGTTCTTATCAAATTAGAACAATAACACGAACCTAAGCCACTGAGGGGCTGCTGTACTGGTACTCTGAGTAGCTGACGCGTCGTCTTCCGGGTCCAATGAATGAAACATATGAGCGTCGTATGCTGTCACCAACTGTTTATTCCCAGTTTGCGATTTTAACAAATAAGCGACTTTAGCCGGACTTGCACACACTTACATTAACTGTAACTTAAGTGTAAATCGAAACCAAAGCTCACACGTTTGTCACAACGCAAAACAAAAGACAAAGACGACGACGACGGTCAAAAACTGTGTGCTTCCCTAGTCAGCAGCACACCTGCTGAGTAATTACCTGCTGGTGTATTTAACAATTTCCTGCACACACAGAACACAGCACCACCTATCGAGGTTTACAGGCATTACACAAAACAAATATACAAATACTCACATAAACCAAAAAATGGCTCCAACAAGCAGCATCTGCACCTGTTACTTCCACATTTAGCTCCGTTTTCAAATAAAAATAATCCACAGACATCATCCTCCACAATAAAATATGTTGCCCTTCAATGACTCTGACAGCATCCCTCTGGTTCTTTCTAACAGTATAACGACATGATCAGGGTTTGGATGTTTGTTCTAATCTGATGTGGGTTTAACACTGGATGGGACTGCGCTGCGTCCAGATTAAATGAAAGATTATTCAGGTCGTTCAGTTAAATTATTGACATGAAGCTGATACTGACACTGAAGTTCATCAAGTCAAGACGTGGTGATCCTTTTAGCGTGCCAACTAGTTTACATGACAGAGTGATGTTTGGAATTTACACTTGTTTCTGTTTGTCTCAGTTTAAAATGTGAAGATTCTTTGTACCAAACCATAACTTCTGTCTCACTGAAATGTTTTCTTACGTGACCAAACATGAATGAAAACTTTAGCTTCCTCCTTCTTCTTTTCTAGAAATACCTGTTAGTGTAGTTACATCTTGTCTGGATGATTATCTAGACATACCAACAGGTTCCTAGAGAGATCACTGTACTCTGCTCCTGTACCTGGGCTGAGGTCAGGGGTTACACCTGCATTCATTGATGTTTCTGTTCACCTTGGTAGAAGTGGAACAGGCTGAAAACTCAGCAGGTATTAATATCAAACAGCTTCCAACATTATGAATCAGCTGGAGCTGTGTTTAAGGTGGAGAAGCATTTCCTGAATTTAAATCAAACTCATTCTAGATTCTGACAGTGTCCACAAATAAGGTTTAGTTTGTAGCTTTGGGAGAAATCTTGTGTTCTGCCATCTAGTGGTGACTGGTGGAATCAACTCACATAGCAAATACCAGTTAACACAAGGAGAATCCAGTTAATTCAAAGCAGATGAACATTTAATGAAGCTGTTGTCCAGTTGTTAACTGAACACTCATATGATTTATATAGTGAAATATAATAATAGTGAAATATTTGTAATATTCTGATAGAAAACCCAATAACGTTGGTGGTGAAACATGTAAACTGTGTTACTGACTGATCACTCTGGATGTGAACACACTGATTAATACAATAAATGTTTTTGTCTTCCAGTCATCAAGATGAGAGTGAAAGAAGATGAAGATGTCATTTTACCCTGTTCCTTAGACTCTACCAACATTAGGAATGAGGTCTTTGACTGGAAGAAAGATGATCAGAAGGAGGTGTTCTTCTACAGTTCAGGCAGTCATTATAATAACGGTCGTGGAGATCAAGATCCACAGTTCAAAGGTCGAGTCTTTCATTTTGAAGATCAACTGCAGTCTGGTAATGCCTCCATAGAGATCAGGAAATCAAAGATGACAGACACTGGAAGTTACAGATGTATTTTTTCATATCATCAGCCAAGGATCAGATCCATCATTGTGCTCATTGTTGGTGAGTATTTCCATGAAACAGTTAAAGACTCCTGATTATTTCCAGAAGCGACTGGTTCATGTGTCCCAGATGGACTCAAGTCAAATCATCATCAAACAGTCACAATGACACATCTAACATGGTCCAGGTCCTGCCTCATTGACAGGCTGCACAACATCTTCATATCCATAATATCAGCTCCATTAGTTGTTCCTGTCTAACAGTGTTTGTCTGGAAATAATCCAAACCCTCTACTGTTTATGTTCTGAGAGTTCTCACTGAATGAAAACACTTTTTGTGTCTTCAGTGACCAAAGTTCCAACAGTTTCATCTCATCTCAGATTCAGTTTGAGCCTCTGCTCTTGATCTGTTGCTGTTAGACCCAACTCTGTGACTATAAGCCACTAAACACTGATAGAAACCAGTCTCTGCTGGAAATGTGACAGGACCTTGATGACATCTGTTAATGTGACTTTTTTTAATCATGAAATATTTTTGTAATAAACAGAGTGATCATTTCTTTTCTTGTCCTCAGTTTTATTTACTGTCAGGTTGATGATTTCACACAAACAACTCTAACATATTCTTTCTTTTCTCTTTTAGATTGTATCTTAACCTCTTAGGGGTTTTTATAACCATGAACATCTCTGCATCTTTTAACCTGCCCATTTTAACTTGTTTCTAATCTAAATGCTATAAAGAACTGAAACAGGCCTGTTGTATCACCATGAAGAAAACTCTGAGGTTTCATGTAGTGTGTTAGTATTACTGGTTGCTCTAACACAGGTCATTGGTTGGAGGACTTCAAAGAAAATGATTGGAGTTATGTAGTTTTTAAACTTTAACTTCATACTTCAAACACTAGAAATAAGACATGGAATTGATTCTTCAGTCTGAAATTTCCAGGATGTAATCTCCATTTTGTTAATAATATCTGAGCCAGATTTCATGTTGATAGAGTGAAGTGACTCTGAGATATTTCAGAAAGTGCAGTTCCGAGCATCTCCAGCAGGTGACTACAGAACTCTACAAAAAACTCTCCAAGATGAAAAAATAATGATGATAAATCTTGTTTATGACGCTAAATATTTAACTAAATGTTCAATTTAACTATAAAATGTGTTTTTTTATCGTTTACTTCAATATTTATACGTTTATTTTCGTTGAATCGAGTCTTTTTTTACATTTAAAACCAGTTTTTCTCTTAACTTCGTGTCCCACTATGTCGGAAACACCAACTACATTAACTTCCATATATGGTCAGACAGGTAATTTTACCGGCTACAAACTCGGAGTGTTTTCATGGTGCTGACTTCCAATTGGATAAAAACAGCTGTCAATCAAACTCGACTTAAGATGCTGTCCTCTGATTGGCTGCTGGAGTTTAAAGACCGTTAAATTCGTCTGTTTACTTCGTAGAAAGATGCGGATTGGTTTGTTTTGTTGGTGGGCGTTTCCTGATTTCAGAGATACTGAACATCATTGGTCAAATCTTTGGTCAACACTTTAAAATGACCGGAAAGTTGTTGTTTTTAAAGTTTGCGTCGCTGCGATAAAACTAAACGATGGAAATAATTCACTTTTATTTCCGTTATTTTTTTGTTCCGCTTGAACTTAAACGAGATGAATTTAATGGTTGGAGTTTTGTTGTTTAAAACGAGCCACAGTTTGTGAATAAATGTTTGTTTTTCGACCTATAAAAGCTTTTTAACTGCGGCGAACAAAGTTAGCAGGAGAGTTGCTAACTATTTACTACCGTAAAGTAAGACGCTGCTGTGTTTATGTCGTAAATCCTTCCTAGAGGTTCATGAAGTGTCGTAAAAAACGAACATCTGAGCTTTCAACGAGCTATAATATGTCTGGACGACGTTTCCGGTCAACATGTAAATATACAGTATGTTTATTTATTAATTTTACATTTAAATATCGGGTCGCATCCAACCGCAGCACCTTAAAAGGTTAAAAGACAGAACAGAGGAAAAGATTTGAAGGTGAGTCCTGATGTGATGACGTCACTGATGAATGATCTCACCTGGATGTGATGGAACTAATCACTGATTATTGACACATTATACACCAACATCTCTTTAGTTTGGAACCAGTTTTAATCATGTAGAAGGTTTGTAAAAGTTTTATAGAAATGAAGTGACCTGAAACTATAGAAAGTACATTTTTGACGTCTGGATGATTCTCAATACTTTATTTATGATGCACTAATATTGATAAAGGTTTTCTAAACTGGTGTAGCTGTCTAAGTTAAAATCAGATGATCTTTACATCTCCATGTATCACTGATGGAGACACATTAACATCTTTATGGTTAAATGTTAATGATATATTTCTGAATATTTTACACATCTATACTAGTGATGTTCTTTATTTCCATTCTAATCAATCCAGTATCAGTCAGTGTATCTGTAATGATCCTCTGACACTGATTTAGTCTCATCTGTCACTTTCTCCTTTAGAAAAGTACTTCAGTCTAATTCTATAGTTCTGTAGTTTCTCCTGCTTCAGTTTCTAATGTTTAGTTTCATGTGTGTGGATTCAAGTTTAAAATCTTAATGGGGAATGTTTGTGGTGCTGCTAAAATAGTATTTATTGTGTCATATTCATATTTATTCTATCCTTCATAATATAAATCTTTTATTTTTTTGGCCTAATTAAAGTTCATATTACAAACCTTTAAACTGAATGTCTGTTCAGACGATGCTAGGATTTTCTGTTCTTTACTCCTAAACATGGGATGAACCAAAACATTTACTATTATATGTCTAGGGTGCCATTCAAACTGTTGTTTATTCTGTGTTCACAGGTTCATGTCCAAAACCGTATGTCACAATTCTTCTTGAAACCAATGACCAGGCTCTGCTGCAGTGTGAAGTTCAAGGTACTTTTTCAAAACCTAAAGTTCAGTGGTTGGACAGTGAGAACAAGAGAGTTCCTGCTGAAGAACCACAAGAAACAGAAAGTGAAGGAAAATACAACATTATCCTCAAGACCACTGTGACAAAGACCGGCTACTATCGCTGTGTTTCTACACAAGAAGAAATCTGTCATCAGACTTATTCTGAGATCCATGTGAATTTAAATGGTGAGTAGTATTTTATTTGAGTGTGTCCCATAATTTCTACTTTTACAAAGTTCATAATGTTTTTGTGTTTGGGTTCACTACTGAAGATGTGTTCTGGGGTGAGGTTATAGGGCTGTAATGGAAGGCGGATAATGGTGGATAGTAAAATTGGGGGCAGTTTGTATTTATTTTTTACTATGTGAGATGGATATAGGATATAGGTTATTGCTCATATTACATGACTGCAGGCTTGGTAGGGCCTCTTAGTCGAACAGGGCCTCTAAACGTGTTTTGCCTGGGATTTCGGCACAAGGGATAGTAACATCTTGTCCTGTGTATTTTTAATGTTCTATCTAGCCTAGGCTAGTGACTGTTGCGAATAGTGCAGCTGACAACTAGGGAAAGACCTAGTGACAGCTTGGAAAGACAGCTGACAGGAGGGAACAGTCCCCACCGGGGCTACAGTGGGTTAGCAGCTTCATTGTGGCAGTAGCCCCGGCTTTAAATAAGCCATGGGCTACACCCTAACTTGCTACAAATATGATAAATGAGAAAATACCCCTAGAGTCAGCGAGAGCAGGGGCGGAAGATGACTCGGTTTGGACTGACACGGCTTTTGACCCAGGATTGAATTTGACACTGAGTAGGCAAGGCACGTTACTGGAAGCTACTAGTTCAGATGGAGATGGAAAGAAGCAGCAGGTTTGTGTGTGTGGCTGGCAGAAGGTAACAACGATGAAGGGCCTCAGAATCCATCAAGGGAGGAAAAAGTGCTTGGCAGAGGGAACACAGGGACCCCGCATTGATAGCTACTTCTTAAGAAGTGCATTAAGTCAGTCGGTTGAAGTCCAGCGACAGGAGCTAACCCACAGTTCGCAGGACATCAGCACCCCTAATGTTGAGGCAGGTGCAAGCACTGAGGCAGACAGAGAGGTTAGCCAGCCAAAAAGGGAGAAAATTAGCAGTCAGAAAGGAAGGATCAAATGGCCAGGTGCAGCAGATATTAGGCAGTGGGAAGATATCAATAGCGATTTGGTTTGTGTACTAGGTAGACTTAAAGGGACAGCGGAGAGTAAGTTGGAGAAAATGGGAGATCTCATTTATGATTACGGTAAGGAAAGATTTGGTGTGGCCGAGATACAGAAGAAGCAAAAGGGACAGGTGGTTAGATCGAGGCGTCAGCAAGAGATTGATAGACTCATACAGGAGAGGAGACTCCTTAAGAAGCAGTGGAGGAAAGCTACAGTTGAAGAGAAGGAAGGTATTGATTGTTTACAGGCAGATGTTAGGAAGCGGTTGGCAGCTTTAAGAAGGGCAGAGAATATTAGGAAAAATAGGAAAAGGATAGAGCGGGCTAGGGTAGCATTTTATAAGGACCCATTTAGGTTTGTGAAGTCACTATTTAGTAAGGAAAAGAATGGTAGCCTTACGGTACCAAAGGAGAAGCTAGAGGTGTACTTGGAGGAGGTGCATAAAGATACGGACCGGTTTAGAAAGTTGGCTCTACCCGCTGATATTCCACCGATTGGTGAAATTGTTAGCCAGTGTGATGACAACCCACCAAGGTGGAAAGAGGTTCAGGAGGTGGTAAGACACGCAAGAGCCTCTTCAGCCCCGGGACCTAATGGGGTTCCCTACCGGCTGTACAAGAGTGCACCAGATGTGTTGAGGTTCTTGTGGAAATTAATGAAGGTAGTGTGGAAGAAACAGGTTATTCCCAAGGCATGGCGCAGGGCAGGGGGGATTTTTATTCCCAAAGAGAGGGACTCGTTGGAAATAAGCCAGTTTAGACCAATTAGTCTGCTGAATGTTGAGGGGAAGATCTTCTTCAGTGTTGTGGCACAGAGGTTGTCCAGTTACTTAGTGAAAACGGGCTAGTTGATACGTCGGTGCAAAAGGCTGGGATCCCTGGCTTCTCTGGGTGCTTAGAGCACACCAGTATGATTTGGCACCAAATCCAGTCAGCAAAGCAAGAGAAGAGAGACCTGCATGTTGTATTCTTAGACCTGGCTAATGCTTTTGGGTCAGTGCCACATAGTTTGTTATGGGAAGCATTTGACTTCTTTAGAGTTCCAGATAGTATTAAAAACTTAGTCAAAGCATACTTCTTAGACATTCAGCTCTGCTTTACCACAGCAGAGTACACTACAGCATGGCAGCAGCTGGAGGTAGGCATTATGGCAGGGTGTACAATCTCTCCGCTAGCCTTTACAATGGCAATGGAGGTCATTATTAGGGCTTCCAAATGGGTGGTAGGTGGAGAAAGACTGCAGGGAGGGCTTCGCCTCCCCCCAATTAGGGCCTACATGGACGACATGACGACAACAACGTCAACCGCTCCTTGTACTAGAAGATTGCTGGATAAGTTAAATAGCAATCTGCAGTGGGCTAGGATGAAAGTGAAGCCTATTAAATCTAGGAGTATTTCCATTGTTAAAGGAAAAGTGGTAGATAAGAAGTTTGTTATAAATGATGAGGTGGTTCCCACAGTGCTGGAGAAGCCAGTGAAGAGTTTGGGAAGATGGTACGATGCAAGCCTTAGTGATAAGGCGCAGTTTGAAGGGTTGAGGCAGGAAATGATTCAAGGCATTTCAAGCATTGACCGGTCAGGGCTACCAGGCAAGCTAAAATTGTGGTGCTGGCAATTTGGTTTACTGCCCCGGCTAATGTGGCCGCTGACGGTATATGAGGTTGCCCTTTCAAAGGTAGAAAAGCTAGAAAGAATGAGTAATTCATTTATCAGAAAGTGGCTTGGTGTCCCACGCTGCTTAAGTAGCACAGCGTTGTACGGGAAAGGCATACTGGAGCTCCCAGTTACCTGCCTAACAGAGGAGTTTAAGTGCACTAAAGTTAGACTGGAAATGACTCTTACTCAGTCAAAGGATCCAGTGGTTAGGAGTGTAGCGCCCACTATTAAGTCAGGGAGGAAGTGGAAGGCAAAAGAGGCAGTGCAGCAAGCACAGGCAGCTCTTAAGCATAGAGATATCATAGGCCATGTACAGCAAGGGCGTGGAGGCCTAGGATTGTGTGCAGGGAAACCTCTGTGGAGCAAGGCATCAGCAGTAGAAAGGAGAAAGATGATAGTGGAAGAGGTACAGAGGCAAGAAGAAACGGTTAGATGCTCGAAGGCAGTGTCTCAGGCTAAGCAGGGTCAATGGGTGAACTGGGAGAGTGTGGAGAAAAGGAAGGTTAAGTGGAGAGAGCTTTGGAGCATGGAGGCTAGCAGGATCAGATTTATTTTAGGGGCTACTTATGATGTGCTGCCAACTCCCCAGAACCTGAACCAGTGGGTAGGTAAGGATGCTGCCTGTCCACTGTGCACTTGTGTCTGCACGCTTAGTCATATTCTGACAGGCTGTAAGGTTAGTCTCTCCCAAGGACGTTATACCTGGCGTCACAATCAGGTATTGAAATGTTTAGCAGCTGCAATAGAAGAAAAACGGGTGAATGTAAATTCCGTGGCCGTTAACAGAGAGAATAGATGTATTAAGTTTGTACAGGAGGGAGAAAAGGTTAGAGGAGCAGGCTTCAGGCATAACACGGGACAGCTAAGGGTAGGAGGAGCCTGGGAGATGAGGGCGGACTTAAATAGCCAACTGGTTGTCTCAGGTGAGATAGCTAGCACTCGACTACGGCCAGATCTGCTGTTGTGGTCTGAGCCAGAGAAAGTAGTCTATTTCATAGAGCTGACTGTCCCGTGGGAGGATAGAGTTGAGGAGGCTAATGAGAGAAAAAGAGCTAAGTATGCAGAGTTAGCGGCAGATGCAGAGCAAAATGGATGGGAGGCTTATGTCCGCCCGGTAGAAGTGGGCTGCAGTGGATTTGTAGCAAAGTCGGTCATTGCTCTGCTGAGTGAGCTGGGCATACGAGGAAGAAGCCAGAGGACTACGGTTAGCAATATGTCCCGGGCAGCAGAGAGAGCCAGTGACTGGCTATGGGTGCGTAGGAAGCATGCTAGCTGGGGAGCTAACTAACTAATGGGGAAGACGTAGTCCATGAATGACATCTGGGAAGGAGGTCTTCCTGGGGTAGGAGGGTAGTTGGATTATGGCTCTGCATTCTTTTCCTTTTTCACATCTCCCCTCCCCTACCCCTCGTTGCCTTCGGGCTTAGGAAGGTGGGGAGGTTACAGGATACGCCTATTCCGGGGGGATCTAGGTAGAAGTGTAACTAACACTCCCCATTTCTCATTCCTGTGTTTCTTGTTTCCTTTTTTTCCTCGTTGACTCTGTTTCTCTTCTCCTTCCTCTTTGCTGTTGGGCATTCTGTGTCTTTGTTTTTTTCTTCTTAAAATTGGGGGATAGATGGAGATATAGGATGGTGATTTGACCGAGTGGTTTCACTCATGGTTCTGAGTTCTTGCAAGGTATGAATGAGGTTGGGATAGAGGTTTATTTCGGTATTATCTTAGAATAGGGAAGGTGAGTTGGATACCATAATAAGGTGAGGAGTTCGTGTGGGGGACCCAACAGAGTTTTGGGAGGGAAGGATCTTTTATTGCTGGATGGGAAATATAGGTAAGAGGATTCTTCTTGGCTTTGGTTTGAGTTTGCATTAGATCCTGGGGTTGCGCGGTGTATGGAACACAGGAATTAGATTACTCTTAGAATTTCAGAGGTAGGTGTGAAATAGGTGAATGGTGAAAGGTTTTCTGAGGTAGGTGGGGAGCTTAGGGGTTGGGGCATAGGGTGGTTGAAGGTGGTTGTATTTGGTCGGAATAATTTACTTCTTTGGTTCAAATAATTTTGGGAGGATTTGTTGGAGGGGCTGACTGTAAGGAAGACACACCCTGAGACATGATCAATCTCAGCGGGGCCTTCCCTGGGGGAGAGTGTCTAGTGATAATGGCCGAAACACTCTATGATCCTGGGGTTCACTACTGAAGATGTGTTCTGGGGTGAGGTTATAGGGCTGTAATGGAAGGCGGATAATGGTGGATAGTAAAATTGGGGGCAGTTTGTTTTTATTTTTTACTATGTGAGATGGATATAGGATATAGGTTATTGCTCATATTACATGACTGCAGGCTTGGTAGGGCCTCTTAGTAGAACAGGGCCTCTAAACGTGTTTTGCCTGGGATTTCGGCACAAGGGATAGTAACATCTTGTCCTGTGTATTTTAAATGTTGTTGTTGCTAAGCTGTCAGAAATGTGTAAACATGTATTTAATACTGAGGTCATAGTTGAAGTTAGTGTTGTACTAGATTATATTGTATTGAGAGGTGTTCCTAATGTTGTGGCCATCCCATATTAATACATAAGTGGAGCAGATTATTAAGAACTCCACTCAGGATAAAGCAACACAACACATGACTGATTGTGACCTCAGTAGTACAACATAGAATTGTCCTTGTGCTGTTGTTCAAATAAACCACATTTATGTGTAGAGCAGTTTCAAAGAGCATCAAATACTAGTTTGTCTAAATGTGTCAAATGTGATGAACTTCTTTCATCCACAATGACTGCAGCTTCCTAACAGCTGCTTCATTCACTGCAGCAGAGCGTCGCTTGATCACAAGAACTGAAGGAAAACCAGAATTAGGTTTTGACTTCAAGAGAAGATGGACATGAAATAGAGCTGATAAAATATCTGTGGAATAAACAGAGAAACACTTTATTTTAGTTTCCTCAGTTTTATCTGTTAAGTTGATGATTTCACACAAACGTCTCTAACATGTGTTTTCTTTTCTCTTTCACATCTTTGAAGACAAAGACGCAGGTGAGTCCTGATTGTGATGTTACTGATGATTTCACCTAAACCAAGCATGATGAGATGAAGATGTTTCTGAGATGTAGTCCAGAGTCCATCATCACAGCCTCGGCTCAGGGTGGAGAAAACCTCCAGACAGACTGTCAGACATGTTTTCAGATCAGGTCAGGATCACAGCAGGAGTAAAAGCAGAAGTCACATGGAAAAGCCTAAAGTAGAGAGGCAGGACAGAGATTCAAACATCCTTCATACTGATGAACAACACGTCTCAGAAAGAGGAGGATGCTACAACATCAGCCTCCTCACTACTGACACCAAAACCTAAAGCAAGCTGTTAGCTGTGAAACCAAGCAGGAGGAAACTGGACATTAGATCCATGCTAACATCACTGAGCCTGCTTTTAATCTGCACTGACTGCTAGAGTTTACATTTCAGGAGCATGTACACATGGTGGTGTTCTCTGAGGATGAGGAACTTTCTGTTCATCAAACTGTACCAGTGGAACATTAACTTTATGTCTTCAGTTTCAGGATCATCTACTGGATTGGTTGCTGCTCTTGCAGTTGTCAGTGTTATTGCTGTTGTTGGTTTTGTTCTTTACTTCAGACTGAAATGTAAGTTTAAATAATTCTCTCTCAGTAAATCTGATCAGACTCCATCTTGTCTGTGTGTTTCCATGCTCAGAGTCTTGACAGTAGTTTAGTCAGAAATGAAACCTTCTGTTCATGTTTCCACTCATGATCACTGAACCTGTTTGTGATTGCTGTAATCCTTCCTCCTGTTCATACTGATCCTAACATGGACAGGACACAATCTCCAGTCCTCATTCTATTCTCTGGAGTTAATGTGAGGCTTTCAGCAGTCTGACTTCATCCACTGGATATTTGTCAAAGTTTTCTCCTTCATTAAACCAAATGTCCTTTCAGTGTTTCTGTTCCTTTCAGTTCTAAAGTGACAGTAACTTCTGAAGAGACCCACTTGATTTGAGTCTGACTGAGACTGATGAAGCTTCAAACATATATGAACTCACTGTATATTTTCCTTTTCTTTCCTACAGGTGTGCTTTAAGAAAAAGAAACTAATCCACTGCATGAACAGGAGAGTCAACAGCTTAGTTCTCTGATATGTGATGACATAGATTTGTGCTCTTGTGCAGCTTTGACAGAAACAGACTGAGGAGGAACATGTTTGCTTGTTAATGTTTCAGAGACTCTTTGGACTCTGTTGCTTTGATTGTTCAGTGTTTTCATGGTTTTATCCAACACTGCTGTGTCTCATTTTGACTCTTGATGTTGTTGATGCAGATTTATCTCATTCATGCAGGTGGTATAATGTCAGAGGACAATAAAAACTGAGGACATTATACTTCCTGGATAAATGAGATCAAGCTGCATGAAACAATCCAAACTCCCAGAGGAACATTTGTCTTATTTGAATATATGAGATATGTTTTTGATTTAAAGGTTCAGCTCAAGATTTATTTGTTTCTTTTGATGAGTAATCAGTTAATTTGGTTTTTCTTCTTTTTTTTCTACAATCCAATGACAGTAACTTTATATATACTTTCAAAATATAAATCAAGAAAAAGACGATGACGTTTGAACATTTAATTGATTCATTGATGAATAGACTCAGCTCTGATTTTGTTAGGTGATGGTGTGCTTGGTGATTATGGTGTAGTTTCAGGTAACGCTTCATTATTTCTATCAAGAAGTTTAAATAAAACATGACAATGATCAAACTGTTGTCTCTGTGTGATGACGCCACCTGGTGGCTGAGTGCAGTACATGACATAAACCCCTTTAGCTTCAACTAAACTAAGAAACTATGTCAAATATGCAGCCTGACACAGACACACACACAAAAACACTTTAGGAAGAAGAACATCTCAAGGTGTTGACCTGAGGGGTATTGCACAAAACTAGGATAAGGGATTAAACCGGGATATGTTGATTATCCCGGCTTAATTTAGCCTCAAGTCGGTTGCATAATTTAACCCGGCTAAGTTACTATGGTGATTTATTCTCTGCAGCTAGCCTGCTCCAGACCAGGCTAACAGCCAGGCTAAGATTAATCCTGGTGATCCACCTGTATTTCCACCGTCAATCCTGTGAGGATTTAATGTGTTTTACAGCATGACCATGGTCTTTCTAAGTATGTTGCATCATTTTAATTATTCTATATTAAAATATTACATATTTATAGTAATTTATCATTTCATTTAAATCTTTTGGCCGTTTGTAATTGCAATAGTCTTTTTATATTGATTTAAGTGGTAGTATTATTACTCAGGCCAAGTGTTATATGAAGACTGCTTGTCAAATTGCTGTCAGAGGTTTTATAAATGTGTTTTATTGCAGTAACTGAGATCACTAAACACAAGTTGCAAAGGTGTTTTCAATGAAATATGTGACAAGGGCCATATAGTATATATATATATATATATAGGTCCAACTCCCATTCACCTGTTCCCTCTTCATAATGTCTTGTCCCTTTATTTGGAGGATGTGCTGGATGAGGAAGCCCTAATCCTCAGACTGTACCACAGATGGTCTGTGTTACTCTGAGATGGTTTTAGTGGGAGCTTCCTTTATTCTGTTGATGATGCAGAGAACCTCAATAAAGGAACCATTTGCTGCACAATAAGACGTGTTTGTCTGACACTGAAATCATTTAGCAACATATTCATCACCTTCCCTGGTCACAGAAGACCCCTCTACATCAAGGAGCAGTTTTACATGATTTCAGGTCACCTCAATGTGCAACCATTAGTTTCTAATTTGATCAGTTACAGTTGGATACTAACTATTCTTTGTTACTGTAAGCACCTTGGACATCGTATGTGTAACTCTGCCGTGTTTTCTAAATGATATCTTGTATAGTCAGGTGAATTCTCTGGTGTGCTGCTGGGAGACAAAGGAGTGGCTGTTGATGTTGCTCTCATCTTCCCAGTCAACATTAACAGCAGACTCATGAGGGAATGTTTTCACTTCATTTTTGGATTTAGCCTCTTTAGTTAATAAAAGATCTTAAATGTCACTTTTTGGTGTGTGCATTTTGTTTAGCATTGGTGGTTCTCTTTTAAATTCTTCTTGACATTCATGAAAGAGGGAGGACATCACAATGTTTTCTTTTTATTTATTTATTTATTAGACAGTCCTCCTTTGTCTTGGTTGCTTGGATCCTGGAATAGAGAGAGCAAAAGCAACAAAGATTAAAACATTGTATTGCAGTTCTGGTTACTGTGTACACTGAAATACTCACTTCTCTTTCTAGTTTCTGGATTTACCCCCGGATCCCCTCCATCACTGGCCTCCCTTTATTTAAATGGAACACCAGGGGGGTATTCCATCAAGCTCGCTTAGCTCCAAGTCTGGCTTAAATGGCCAAGTCTCGCTTATGTTAGTGAGAGTTCAGTTTCACCAATGTGGCTAAGATTAGCTCCAACTTGGTAACCATGGAAACATGGTTCTGGCTAAGCCGGACACTTGGAGCTAAACTCTGACTTTCTGTTCCATCAAACTGAGCCTTAATTCTGTTCCATGAAAGTGGTTAACACGAATGCCAGCCTTGTAACCATGGTGACTTATGCTGCCGGCCAAACCTGGTCTGGACCAGGATTAAGGTGAAGATGAACTCCACTAATGTCCAAAAGACATGTCTGTTTTGCATTTACATACACAATGTACTGATTAAATAATTGATGAAACCAAAACGTGCTTTCCATCCACTTTGGAAACTAAGGAAAAAGTGCATTTGGTAAGTATTATGATTTTGTGACAAATAAAAATAAATCTGTTTTCATTTCTTTATTTCATCCTTACAGATAAAGATGAATAAAATAAAATAAAATAAATTACAATGAAGACATTTAAAGGTATGTTTAAAACACATAGAGGAAGCCTACACCAGTCACCTGAAATGTCCGCCAAATTACGGCACCAGGTGGAGACTATCTAGCAGAGCAGTCAAGACAGGCAGGGGGACACACATTCAGCAAAGACAAGTAAGAGAATATGGCATGTCCATTCATTGAGGATGAGGAGCCCATTGATGAAGGGGCACAAATAATTCAAAGGGCCTTCTTCAGGCGACCACCAGCTCCGAGGGTCTTCCAGGAGAGGACTAACCCACTGGAACAAAGTGATTCTTTCCTGTGGGAGAGGTATCGGTTCAGCCGTCAAAGCATAGTGTACTTATGCACTTTGCTGGAGCCACACATAAGGAAGGTCACTCGCCGCAGCCAATCACTGACCCCTGTGCAATCTGTATGTATTGCACTGCGGTTTTTTGCCAGCGGTACATTTCTGTATAGTGTTGGAGATGCTGAGGGACTAAGTAAGGCCACTGTTTGCAGAGAGGTAGGCCTACAAAATTAAAAACTTGGATCAGTTGGATTATTTCTTACATCACCAAACAACATACATAGGTTGCAAGAGGATATGAATGAATACATGAACAAAAAAAACAACTTTATTACAGGTAAGAGCAGTCTGTCTTGCCCTTAAAGAGTTCCTCAATATCTTCGTCACCTTCCCAAGCCATCATGGGACACAAAGGATCAAAGAGGGATTTCATGCAATCGCAGGTATGTGACATTGAAATGCATGCAATGTGAAGTTAAATGTTCCACAGGTTGACACATTGCACTTTTATCCTTTTACATAGGCTTTCCCAATGTCCTTGGCTGCATAGACTGCACACACATCAAGATCCAGGCCCCACCTGGACCTGTGGAAAGGGACTACGTGGATCGAAGGAATAACCACAGCCTGAATGTGCAGGTACATAGCCCATGGAGCTACTGTACATGTCCGACTGCTAGTGTCCAGTGTCACTGATGTCACCCTGCATGCTGACAGATGATTTGTGATTCTGAGCTGCTCATTACGAACGTCGAGGCCAAATGGCCTGGCGGTGTCCATGATGCGAGGATACTCAGGGAAAGCCACCTGGCACAAAGACTTGCACAAGGTAAAACAATCTTCATCAAAAACACTAGTATGGATGGGGGTGTGCAAAGATGAATGAATCATGTAATTCATAGCCACTGTTTTCTCACCTTGCAGGGGGGTTTGAGGGGGTCCTTCTCGGGGACAGGGGTTATCCCTGCCTTCCATACCTCTTAACCCCATACCCTGAGCCAAGGGCTGCAGCTGAGGCAGCTTTTAATAATGCCCTCAGCGCCACCAGGGCACGTATTGAGATGGTTTTTGGTCTGCTCAAGTCCAGGTTAGGGACTGCTTTCTTCAACCTGTAATGCAGAATTTTATTTTAACATTTCAACATCTTGTTCCAATCTCTGCAGGTTCCAGTGCTTAAAATTTTTAAGGCGGGCTCCTGACCGGGCTTGTGAGGTAGTGATTGCGTGTGCTGTACTACACAATATAGCCACCATCCGGAGGGAGAGGCTTCCACAGTTTCAACCTGAAGAAAGATGGGAAGAGCCTGCCCCTGTACAGGAACACAGAGATGGGCGGATCATGCGAAATCTGTACAGAGACACGTATTTTTCTTGAACCAAACCCCCCCCCTTTTGTTAAATCCCTTATAATGTCAATTTATTGATCCAAGCTCATTCCCCCACCCCACATTGTATTGCCCATTTTCACAGAGGGCTTCACAAAGCAACATGACATACCCGTAGACCCTCACTGAAACAAGATAGAATAACAAGACCAAATGGCTTTTGAATGTTTATTGTCCCGAGTCACCAAGCTGGGGAGACAATGCTACAGAATTAAATACTGTAAAAACAATGACCTTATTCTCTCTGCCTGGATTCATACATACATCCTTCTCCATCTTGTTGATTTCAAGTTTCATTTTTTTTATCTGCAGTTGTTTGTACTGGATCTGCAGCTTCAGGTACCTTTTGTACAGCACCTTCACATCCTATGATCAGAAAATGTGTGAGTGCAGCCAAAATGCAGCTAATGGTGATTTTCAAAACAGGAAAAGAAGCGAATGGTAACTCACTTCATTCCTTTTAGTTGAGGATGGGGTAGTCTGCTGCAGCAGGGTTGGATTTATTAATTTTGGCAATGCATACATGAATAATATTTAAGACTCAGACTTACATCTTGGAGTACAGTGACTTCTACAGAAACCGTCTCCTCTTCATCTCTGGCCTGGTAATCTTGATGACTCGGTCCTTCACCCTGGAAATGGAGGAACATCAGTTAGAGGAGGCTAGGCAGAATTTCAGTTACTGGGGATTTTGGGACTTACAGGGTCTCCTGAGGGCCCTGCTGCAACTTCCGGGGGTTCCAATAAAATGATTTGTCCCTCCGTTACTAATCGAACAAACATGTTCATAGTCAGCTAAATTAACTGAGGGGCTGTCGCCATGCAGCGGAGGGACAGTGGTTGACAGTGCAGTACCTTCAACAAATGCGGCCCGCATCTCTGCATCAGTAGGAGAGGAAGCGCACCCCCCCTGAATCCCATCAATTTTTGGACCCTTGTTGGAGGTCAGGGCGAGAGATTCAGCCGGCGTTAACTCTTCAGGTGGCGGGCCCCCACCAGTGGCTCCCAGTTGAGCTTTTTTCTTTGTTGCTGCAAGGAACATAGTCACTTTACACTCATATTTATACATTTCACATCATTCACATTATCATGCATCACTGACCATTTGAAAGGATGTTTTTATATTTTATTTTAACCTGTTGGCAGGTGCGTTTTTGGCCGAGGTTGCTTCTGTTTGGACAGTAAAAAAGAGGTTAATTAATTAGAGACAGTGAATGCTGAGTGAGTTTTAGTTTGTTCCTCATCCTACTGCACAGACAAGGCTAAAATGAAGGAATTCGCTCCTTTTTATGCAGCAAGATAGTCAATTAACCCCTGCAAACATTTACATTCTCTGTTGAATGGGGGGGGGGGGTGAGTTAAATGAGAATACATGAGCAATGTTTTGCAATTAAAAACAAAAACAATTTCAGTAGAAATGTGATTAAATCAGTCTGTAGCGTACAACTTATCGTCTAATGAATTTCTTAAACTTTACAGCCGAAATTACAATTCTCTTTTATGTTGAACATAATTAACATTGATACAGTTATCGTCTGAAATAATGAATGGACAAAACATCACTTACGCATTCAGCCTGTCGGCAATTGTCTTCCACGCGGCCTCTCTGGCTTTGTTTATTGCCGTCGTGTTACCTTTCTTCGTAATTATATCCCGGTAATCGTCATATAGTTCCATCAGGAGGGTTTGTTCCGCAGCCGTGAAACTTTCTGCTCGTGCTTTTGAGGCATTCTGAGCCATTTTTCAACATTTTCAGCACTCGACTTGTTGGGTCTTTTTATATTCCGCGGGGAGGCGCTCAGTGTCAGGCTTAACAGGTGAGGCTGGAATTAGCGTCAAGTGGAGCCAGCTGATCTCGTTTGATGGAACAGGTTGGGGTTTGGTTTGGAGTTGCCGTTCATTCAAGCTTCAAGATTGCAGCATAGCCCTGATTTTCTTAGCGACTTTGATGGAATACCCCCCTGCTCCTCTGCTGGGGTCACATCCTGGCTGGGTGGGCCGCCCCCTGTGCTACAATCATACAGACATTCAACATGTCAGCAGACACCTCATCTATTCATTCATTGTTATCTACTTTAAAGTCACTTACCAGCCTGAAAAATGTTCTTCTATTTCATTTTAATTTGCTGCCAGGTCCTTTTATGACAAGTTTGTTCTTTATGAAGGATAGAAAGAGAAATAGATAAAAATGTAACATGAGAAAAATAAAAATTAAACACATAGTGGATAATTGTTTGCACTTAATCAAACTCTACATTTCCTGAGTAACCTGAAACGTAACTCCTTTAGTCCTTTTTAATTGTAGCCTAATTATGACAGGTCCCATGGAGCACTGTTTATTAATTGTACAGTTTTGGATTACTTACGCATTAAGCCGGTCCGCTATTGTTTGCCAGGCGTTCTTTAATTATGGCTAAAGTATTACCTACCTAAGTATTTATCCACGTTCTCATCAGTGATTGTGAGGTCTATTGAAGTGTGCCGTGAACACGCATTTATCCCAGCTACCTTCATCTGGTTTAACATAGCGGTGCCTTTTCATCCTGGCTCAGCAAACTGAAACCAATTAAACCAGGATGCACCGAGCAGGCTAGGTCAAGCCGCGCTTGCTCATTTATCCTGGACTTTTATCCCAGTTTTGTGCAATACCCCTCTGGTCTAGAAACTGAAAGTGTTCTGGATGTACTGGCTGACCTGTGAGGAGTGGCCTCTAGAGTCTTTATATAGGAACAGAGAACTGCTGGTGGGATGTTTCAGCTTCAGAGGACTTGGACAGCGATGGAGCTTCTTCCTCTCGTGTGTTTCTGTCTCCTGATCTGCTCTGGAACAACGTTTGGTGACGAAGGTGAGAAAATCCTTTAGACTGATTGAAATGAGCGGACTGTGGATCTTTAGATCAGTTATTCTGTTACTTTCATTATTTTTTTATTTAGTGTTGTTTCATGTGTACAGATTAAGATTTATTTTTTTACATATTCAAGTTCTGTGCGTTTTGTACAAAAGTGGGAAAGTTACTGGAGTCAAATTCCTTGTATGTGCACACATACTTGTCAAATAAAGCTGATTCAGATTCTGTTTAGTGAGTAGGTCTGGATAACAGCAGTATAGTGACTTGTTCTTATCAAATTAAAACAATAACACGAACCTAAGCCACTGAGGGGCTGCTGTACTGGTACTCTGAGTAGCTGACGCGTCGTCTTCCGGGTCCAATGAATGAAACATATGAGCGTCGTATGCTGTCACCAACTGTTTATTCCCAGTTTGCGATTTTAAAAAAAAATAGGCGACTTTAGCCGGACTTGCACACACTTACATTAACTGTAACTTAAGTGTAAATCGAAACCAAAGCTCACACGTTTGTCACAACGCAAAACAAAAGACAAAGACGACGACGACGGTCAAAAACTGTGTGCTTCCCTAGTCAGCAGCACACCTGCTGAGTAATTACCTGCTGGTGTATTTAACAATTTCCTGCACACAAAGAACACAGCACCACCTATCGAGGTTTACAGGCATTACACAAAACAAATATACAAATACTCACATAAACCAAAAAATGGCTCCAACAAGCAGCATCTGCACCTGTTACTTCCACATTTAGCTCCGTTTTCAAATAAAAATAATCCACAGACATCATCCTCCACAATAAAATATGTTGCCCTTCAATGACTCTGACAGCATCCCTCTGGTTCTTTCTAACAGTATAATCATGATCAGGGTTTGGATGTTTGTTCTAATCTGATGTGGGTTTCACAGATTATTCAGGTCGTTCAGTTAAATTATTGACATGAAGCTGATACTGACACAGAAGTTCATCAAGTCAAGACGTGGTGATCCTTTTAGCGTGCCAACTAGTTTACATGACAGAGTGATGTTTGGAATTTACACTTGTTTCTGTTTGTCTCAGTTTAAAATGTGAAGATTCTTTGTACCAAACCATAACTTCTGTCTCACTGAAATGTTTTCTTACGTAACCAAGGATAGAGGGGGGGGGGGGGGGGGGGGGGGGGGGGGGGCCAGAACTGGGCCCTCATTAAATTATGGAATAATTAAGAGAATGATAACAAAATAGGAATATTTGTGGAAAAAATATGTAATATTTGAGTTACATAAAAGCTTTATAATTTTTTTCTTCCTAATCGTCCTTGAAATAGTGGGGGGCTTAGTATGTTGTCATGAAAGTGGCCAGTCACTGATGTTGATTCTGACAGTGTCCACAAATAAGGTTTAGTTTGTAGCTTTAGGAGAAATCTTGTGTTCTGCCATCTAGTGGTGACTGGTGGAATCAACTCACATAGCAAATACCAGTTAACACAAGGAGAATCCAGTTAATTCAAAGCAGATGAACATTTAATGAAGCTGTTGTCCAGTTGTTAACTGAACACTCATATGATTTATATAGTGAAATATAATAATAGTTTCTAATAGAAAACCCAATAACGTTGGTGGTGAAACATGTAAACTGTGTTACTGACTGATCACTCTGGATGTGAACACACTGATTACAGTTTTTTACAATCGCTAACAAGCGCTTACCCATACTTCAGATATTTTTTCTAAACTCTTAACACAGACTCTCATCTACAAAACACAATTGGCCAAATGGATAATTTTCTTCTCAAAAACACATTTTGTTAAATATATACTAACTCTTCATTTCAAAATAGAACATATCTTTGTCTGCACACACCAACTTACCAAAACACTGGAAATATGACTCAAAATGAAATGATTCTGTCAAAGAATAACTCTTGTTTTCACTTCACAAGGTACATGCAGTGAATCAAAGTACACCAGGTTTCAAAATACTGGCTATTGCTGACATTACAAAAACTGCATAGACTTTTATGCTTCAGTTTTACAGGTATTTGTATGCAAAACATGCAATCCACTGTTTTTACACTAAATTTTTTGGTTGGGAACTCTATGTCCACATGTATTGTTCACATTCAAAAGCATTTCCTTTACTGTTTACTACAGGAGGCACAGTAGAAATACAGTTTACAGTATGATAGAACATAAAAGGTTTTACAGTGTTGCTTACAGTACAGCAACAAAATATCCATGAAACACACAAGAGTATTCTGAACAAAAAATACAACAGCAAAAAGCCCAGATTGAGGGGGGGTGTAACTAAAAAAAAAGCACAAAATGACTGTATGTAGTCTCTGTGATCTTCAGGGTTAGGCCACATGTTTTCATCAACATCGCATCAGATATTATCTAAGGTGATGCACGTGTAATAAAAGCGCTTTGTATGTCGGATCCACCCTTGTCAATCATGGACTGTGATGTCCCTGCAGCCAGCACCCATGGCTTCAAGGAGGGACATCTGGTCATGTGGCTAATGGTCATCAACCTTCCACCTCCATACAGAAAAGAACTCCTCTATGGGGTTGAGGAAAGATGAATAGGGTGGAAGGGAGAGATGTACCAGTCTTGGGTGGTGAAGAAAACTTTGAAGGGGCATTGAAATTGACATGCCTGGGGCAATTCCAGCCATATACTGACCTCTGATATGACATCTCCTGCTTCTGCTGCCCTGCTGATCAGAGTTTCCTCCTTTGTCCTTTTGTTCTGACAAAGTCTGGAGCAATCTCTGCCCCTCCACTGAGTTCATCCTCTTGTGTAAAGTTGACCTTGACTAACCAATATGCAACCACACCTGGGGACAGGGTATATCTGTGCTCTGGTCCTACATTCAGGGTCAGTCTCCAGTCTCTGACCCACTCTGTGTCGGTAGGCTCACCATGACCTGGAACTCCAATAAACTTGCAACACTTCACCAAACTTGGAACTAGACTTGGATTGTTTTTATTCTTCAACACTGGACTTCAAACCATGTTGTTAGCGATTGAAAAAAACTATATCAGCTGAGATATGTTGTTTTTGAACTGATGTCATTGCAGAAGAAGAGGTTTTTATACTGTATCTAAGGTTTGGAATATTGCTTTTGCTATTGTGGTATGTTGTGTGTTAACATTTGAAAATAATACAAAAACTATCCATAATTTTGTTGGGAGGTACAACTGGTCTGTTAAGAACATGTAAGCATTGTGGAAATGTGTTCACTGACTGCATATTGTGTGAAAACGACATGAAATGTGTGAATGGTATGGCCACAAAAGACCGATGCTGTGCTAATTGTGTTTAGAGTTTTGAAAATGTGACCACTGATTGGACAAACGCTTGTTAGCGACTGACAAAAACTGTAATACAATAAATGATTTTGTCTTCCAGAGACATCTATCACCAAGATGAGAGTGAAAGAAGATGAAGATGTCATTTTACCCTGTTCCTTAGACTCTACCAACATTAGGACTGAGACCTTTAACTGGAAGAAAGATGATCAGAAGGAGGTGTTCATGTACAGTTCAAGCAGTCATTATAATAACGGTCGTGGAGGTCAAGATCCACAGTTCAAAGGTCGAGTCTTTCATTTTGAAGATCAACTGCAGTCTGGTAATGCCTCCATAGTTATCAGAAACACAACGAAGACAGACACTGGACGTTACAGCTGTACATTTTCACATCTTCAGCCAGAGACAAGATCCATCATTGAGCTCCTTGTTGGTGAGTATTTCCATGAAACAGTTAAAGATTTGTGTCTTCAGTGACCAAAGTTCCAACAGTTTCATCTCATCTCAGATTCAGTTTGAGCCTCTGCTCTTGATCTGTTGCTGTTAGACCCAACTCTGTGACTATAAGCCACTAAACACTGATAGAAACCAGTCTCTGCTGGAAATGTGACAGGACCTTGATGACATATGTTAATGTGACTTTTATTTTTTGTAATAAACAGGATGCTAATTTCTTTTCTTGTCCTCAGTTTTATTTACTGTCAGGTTGATGATTTCACACAAACAACTCTAACATATTCTTTCTTTTCTCTTTTAGATTGTATCTTAAAAGACAGAACAGAGGAAAAGATTGCAGGTGAGTCCTGATTGTGATGACGTCACTGATGAATGGATCTCACCTGGATGTGATGGAACTAATCACTGATTATTGGACACATTTATACACCAACATCTCTTTAGTTTGGACCAGTTTTAATCATGTAGAAGGTTTGTAAATAGTTTTATAGAAATGAAGTGACCTGAAACTATAGAAAGTACATTTTTGACGTCTGGATGATTCTCAATACTTTATTTATGATGCACTAATATTGATAAAGGTTTTCTAAACTGGTGTAGCTGTCTAAGTTAAAATCAGATGATCTTTACATCTCCATGTATCACTGATGGAGACACATTAACATCTTTATGGTTAAATGTTAATGATATATTTCTGAATATTTTACACATCTATACTAGTGATGTTCTTTATTTCCATTCTAATCAATCCAGTATCAGTCAGTGTATCTGTAATGATCCTCTGACACTGATTTAGTCTCATCTGTCAGTTTCTCCTTTAGAAAAGTACTTCAGTCTAATTCTACAGGTCTCCAGTGTTTAGATCATAATGGAGTTCCAACCATAGTTGTTCACTCTATAAAACGTTAAGATGAAATTCTGTTCAAATATCAAGTTCAAACAAAGCTGAGAGGTTCAGTTCAGGTATATATTGAGTTTTTATTTCCTCCTAAACACATTATAATCCACATATATAGAATCAGAAAGGATGAACCAAAACATTTTACTGTTATATGTCAATTGTTGTTTTCAATCTGTTGTTTATTCTGTGTTCACAGGTTCATCGTCAGAGCCGTATGTCACAATTCTTGATCAAACCAATGACCAGGCTCTACTCCAGTGTAAAGTTCAAGGTGTTTTTCCAAAACCTAAAGTTCAGTGGTTGGACAGTGAGAACAAGACAGTTCCTGCTGAAGAACCACAAGAAACAGAAAGTGAAGGAAAATACAACATTATCCTCAAGACCACTGTGACAAAGTCTGATGTCTATCGCTGTGTTTCTACACAAGAAGGAATCTGTCATCACATTGATCAAAGGATCATTGTGTACTGGGATGGTGAGTGTTTATTTAAATCTTCAGTTGTTCTCCTTAATTTTTTTAACTCCATTCTCTCATAATTTCTACTTTTACAAAGTTCCTAATGTTTTTGTTGTTAAGCTGTCAGAAATGTGTAAACATGTATTTAATACTGAGGTCATAGTTGAAGTTAGTGTTGTACTAGATTATATTGTATTGAGAGGTGTTCCTAATGTTGTGGCCATCCCATATTAATACATAAGTGGAGCAGATTATTAAGAACTCCACTCAGGATAAAGCAACACAACACATGACTGATTGTGACCTCAGTAGTACAACATAGAATTGTCCTTGTGCTGTTGTTCAAATAAACCACATTTATATGTAGAGCAGTTTCAAAGAGCATCAAATACTAGTTTGTCTAAATGTGTCAAATGTGATGAACTTCTTTCATCCACAATGACTGCAGCTTCCTAACAGCTGCTTCATTCACTGCAGCAGAGCGTCGCTTGATCACAAGAACTGAAGGAAAACCAGAATTAGGTTTTGACTTCAAGAGAAGATGGACATGAAATAGAGCTGATAAAATATCTGTGGAATAAACAGAGAAACACTTTATTTTAGTTTCCTCAGTTTTATCTGTTAAGTTGATGATTTCACACAAACGTCTCTAACATGTGTTTTCTTTTCTCTTTTACATCTTTGAAGACAAAGACCCAGGTGAGTCCTGATTGTGATGTTCCTGAAGATCTCTCCTCTATGTGATGTAGATTCACCTCTTGTCTTGTTAGAGTTTCATTTTCTTAACATCTAAATTATTTAGAACATTAATGGTTTCTAGTTTTAAAGGAAATAGAAAATAAAATAAAATACACTCCAGTTAAATCTTTGATCAGCTGCTGTTTGGTTCAACATTAATAATTACAACTCATTTATAATGTGAACAGTTTCCATTTAATATTATAATTGATGATGTAAAAGCTCCAATAAGAAGCATGATGAGATGAAGATGTTTCTGAGATGTAGTCCAGAGTCCATCATCACAGCCTCGGCTCAGGGTGGAGAAAACCTCCAGACAGACTGTCAGACATGTTTTCAGATCAGGTCAGGATCACAGCAGGAGTAAAAGCAGAAGTCACATGGAAAAGCCTAAAGTAGAGAGGCAGGACGGAGATTCAAACATCCTTCATACTGATGAACAACACGTCTCAGAAAGAGGAGGATGCTACAACATCAGCCTCCTCACTACTGACACCAAAACCTAAAGCAAGCTGTTAGCTGTGAAACCAAGCAGGAGGAAACTGGACATTAGATCCATGCTAACATCACTGAGCCTGCTTTTAATCTGCACTGACTGCTAGAGTTTACATTTCAGGAGCATGTACACATGGTGGTGTTCTCTGAGGATGAGGAACTTTCTGTTCATCAAACTGTACGAGTGGAACATTAACTTTATGTCTTCTGTTTCAGGATCACCTACTGGATGGATTGTTGCTGGAGTTTTCATTGTTATTGCTGTGTTTCTTGCTGTTGTTGTCTTTCTACTTTGCAAGAAGCAAAAATCTAATGCAGGTAAGTTCTAGATAATTTTTTCTCTCTCCCAGTAAATCTGATCAGACTCCATCTTGTCTGTGTGTTTCCATGATCAGAGTCTTGACAGTAGTTTAGTCAGAAATGAAACCTTCTGTTCATGTTTCCACTCATGATCACTGAACCTGTTTGTGATTGCTGTAATCCTTCCTCCTGTTCATACTGATCCTAACATGGACAGGACACAATCTCCAGTCCTCATTCTATTCTCTGGAGTTAATGTGAGGCTTTCAGCAGTCTGACTTCATCCACTGGATATTTGTCAAAGTTTTCTCCTTCATTAAACCAAATGTCCTTTCAGTGTTTCTGTTCCTTTCAGTTCTAAAGTGACAGTAACTTCTGAAGAGACCCACTTGATTTGAGTCTGACTGAGACTGATGAAGCTTCAAACATATATGAACTCATTGTATATTTTCCTTTTCTTTCCTACAGGTGTGCTTTAAGAAAAAGAAACTAATCCACTGAATGAACAGGAGAGTCAACAGCTTAGTTCTCTGATATGTGATGACATAGATTTGTGCTCTTGTGCAGCTTTGACAGAAACAGACTGAGGAGGAACATGTTTGCTTGTTAATGTTTCAGAGACTCTTTGGACTCTGTTGTGTTGCTTTGATTGTTCAGTGTTTTCATGGTTTTATCCAACACTGCTGTGTCTCATTTTGACTCTTGATGTTGTTGATGCAGATTTATCTCATTCATGCAGGTGGTATAATGTCAGAGGACAATAAAAACTGAGGACATTATACTTCCTGGATAAATGAGATCAAGCTGCATGGAAACAATCCAAACTCCCAGAGGAACATTTGTCATATTTGAATATATGAGATATGTTTTTGATTTAAAGGTTCAGCTCAAGATTTATTTGTTTCTTTTGATGAGTAATCAGTTAATTTGGTTTTTCTTCTTTTTTTCTACAATCCAATGACAGTAACTTTATATATACTTTCAAAATATAAATCAAGAAAAAGACGATGACGTTTGAACATTTAATTGATTCATTGATGAATGGACTCAGCTCTGATTTTGTTAGGTGATGGTGTGCTTGGTGATTATGGTGTAGTTTCAGGTAACGCTTCATTATTTCTATCAAGAAGTTTAAATAAAACATGACAATGATCAAACTGTTGTTTCTGTGTGATGACGCCACCTGGTGGCTGAGTGCAGTACATGACATAAACCCCTTTAGCTTCAACTAAACTAAGAAACTATGTCAAATATGCAGCCTGACACAGACACACACACAAAAACACTTTAGGAACAACTAAAAAAAAAAAAACATGAAGAACATCTCAAGGTGTTGACCTGAGGGGTATTGCACAAAACTAGGATAAGGGATTAAGCCGGGATATGTTGATTATCCCGGCTTAATTTAGCCTCAAGTCGGTTGCATAATTTAACCCGGCTAAGTTACTATGGTGATTTATTCTCTGCAGCTAGCCTGCTCCAGACCAGGCTAACAGCCAGGCTAAGATTAATCCTGGTGATCCACCTGTATTTCCACCGTCAATCCTGTGAGGATTTAATGTGTTTTACAGCATGACCATGGTCTTTCTAAGTATGTTGCATCATTTAAATTATTCTATATTAAAATATTACATATTTATAGTAATTTATCATTTTATTTAAATCTGTTGGCTGTTTGTAATTGAATTAGTCTTTTTATATTGATTTAAGTGGTAGTTTTATTACTCAGGTCAAGTGTTATATGAAGACTGCTTGTCAAATTGCTGTCAGAGGTTTTATAAATGTGTTTTATTGCAGTAACTGAGATTACTAAACACAAGTTGCAAAGGTGTTTTCAGTGAAATATGTGACAAGGGCAATATAGTATATATAGGTCCACCTCCCATTCACCTGTCCCCTCTTCATAATGTCTTGTCCCTTTTTTGGAGGATGTGCTGGATGAGGAAGCCCTAATCCTCAGACTGTACCACAGATGGTCTGTGTTACTCTGAGATGGTTTTAGTGGGAGCTTCCTTTATTCTGTTGATGATGCAGAGAACCTCAATAAAGGAACCATTTGCTGCACAATAAGACGTGTTTGTCTGACACTGAAATCATTTAGCAACATATTCATCACCTTCCCTGGTCACAGAAGACCCCTCTACATCAAGGAGCAGTTTTACATGATTTCAGGTCACCTCAATGTGCAACCATTAGTTTCTAATTTGATCAGTTACAGTTGGATACTAACTATTCTTTGTTACTGTAAGCACCTTGGACATCGTATGTGTAACTCTGCCGTGTTTTCTAAATGATATCTTGTATAGTCAGGTGAATTCTCTGGTGTGCTGCTGGGAGACAAAGGAGTGGCTGTTGATGTTGCTCTCATCTTCCCAGTCAACATTAATGGCAGACTCATGAGGGAATGTTTTCACTTCATTTTTGGAATTAACCTCTTTAGTTAATAAAAGATCTTAAATGTCACTTTTTGGTGTGTGCATTTTGTTTAGCATTGGTGGTTCTCTTTTAAATTCTTCTTGACATTCATGAAAGAGGGAGGACATCACAATGTTTTCTTTTTTATTTATTTATTTATTAGGCAGTCCTCCTTTGTCTTGGTTGCTTGGATCCTGGAATAGAGAGAGCAAAAACAACAAAGATTAAAACATTGTATTGCAGTTCTGGTTACTGTGTACACTGAAATACTCACGTCTCTTTCTAGTTTCTGGATTTAGCCCCGGATCCCCTCCATCACTGACCTCCCTTTATTTAAATGGAGCACCAGCTCCTCTGCTGGGGTCATATCCTGGCTGGGTGGGCCGCCCCCTGTGCTACAATCATACAGACATTCAACATGTCAGCAGACACCTCATCTATTCATTCATTGTTATCTACTTTAAAGTCACTGACCAGCCTGAAAAATGTTCTTCTATTTCATTTTAATTTGCTGCCAGGTCCTTTTATGACAAGTTTGTTCTTTATGAAGGATAGAAAGATAAAACAGATAAAAACGTAACATGAGAAAAATAAAAATTAAACACATAGTGGATAATTGTTTGCACTTAATCATACTCTACATTTCCTGAGTAACCTGAAACGTAACTCCTTTAGTCCTTTTTAATTGTAGCCTAATTATGACAGGTCCCATGGAGCACTGTTTATTAATTGTACAGTTTTGGATTACTTACGCATTAAGCCGGTCCGCTATTGTTTGCCAGGCGTTCTTTAATTATGGCTAAAGTATTACCTACCTAAGTATTTATCCACGTTCTCATCAGTGATTGTGAGGTCTATTGAAGTGTGCCGTGAACACGCATTTATCCCAGCTACCTTCATCTGGTTTAACATAGCGGCGCCTTTTCATCCTGGCTCAGCAAACTGAAACCAATTAAACCAGGATGCACCGAGCAGGCTAGGTCAAGCTGCGCTTGCTCATTTATCCTGGACTTTTATCCCAGTTTTGTGCAATACCCCTAGAAACTGAAAGTGTTCTGGATGTACTGGCTGACCTGTGAGGAGTGGCCTCTAGAGGGTTTATATAGGAGGAGAGAACTGCTGTTGGGATGTTTCAGCTTCAGAGGACTTGGACAGCGATGGAGCTTCTTCCTCTCGTGTGTTTCTGTCTCCTGATCTGCTCTGGAACAACGTTTGGTGACGAAGGTGAGAAAATCCTTTAGACTGATTGAAATGAGCGGACTGTGGATCTTTAGATCAGTTCTTCTGTTAGTTTAGTGAGTAGCTCTGGATAACGGCAGCACCTGCACCTGCTACTTCCGCCTTTAGCTATAATCGACATGATCAGGGTTTGGATGTTTGTTCTAATCTGATGTGTGTTTAACACTGGGTGGGACTGCGCTGCGTCCTCCGGATGCGCCTCTATTTACGGGAAGGAAAAGTGCGCAACGTTTTTATTATCTTTATAGTAATAAGATAAGATAAGATATGTTTTATTCATGCCACGTATGGGACATTTCCTTGTTGCAGTAGCATGGAATTTGGCAATAAACATTTGGAGAAAATATATACAAAATAAGAATGTTCTGAAAAATATATAGAGAAAAAATGTGCAGAAATATAAAGAGATTCTGTATATACAGTTATGGTACAGTCAATGGTGGAATAAACAAACTACAAACTAAATAAATAATTGCTTAGGCCTATGAGATGCTGAGGTCGTGGTTTAGAGCAAAACAAAGCAGATTTATTGATTGATGGAGAAAAGTCACTATTGACTCAGGCTGGTGTTGAACAGCCTGATGGCAGCTGGAATGAAGGACCTGTGGTAGCGTTCCTTCCTGCAGCGTGGATGCAGCAGTCTGCCACTGAAGGAGCTGCTGAGGTCTGAAACAGTCTGATGCAGTGGGTGAGAGGGGTTGTCCATGATTGATGTCAGCTTGGCTAACATCCTCCTCTCACCCACCTCCTCCATGGAGTCCAGAGATCAGTCCAGGACAGAGCCGGCCCGTCTGACCAGCTTGTTCAGTCTCTTCCTGTCCCTCTCTGAGCTTCCACTGCTCCAGCAGACCACTGCATACAGGATGGCAGAAGCCACCACAGAGTCATAAAAAGTCCTTAGCAGTGTCCTGCACACTCCACAGGACCTCAGTCGTCTGAGCAGGTGGAGACGACTTTGGCCCTTCTTGTACAGGGCGTTCGTGTTGTGTGACCAGTCCAGTTTATTCTTTAGGTGAACACCCAGGTACTTGTAATCCTCCACGACCTCGATGTCCAAGCCCTGGATGTTCACTGGTGCAGTCAGATGTGGTTTCCTACTGAAGTCCATCACCACCTCCTTTGTCTTGCTGGCGTTGATGTGCAGGTGGTTCAGAGCACACCAGTCCACAAAGTCAGCGATGACCTCCAGGTACTCCAGATCGTTTCCCTGAGATACACGCCCGACAATGACTGTATCATCAGAGAACTTCTGGAGGTGGCAGCTGTCCGTGTTGTGTCTGAGTCTGGAGCTTCTGTTACTTTCATTATTTTTTTATTTAGTGTTGTTTCATGTGTACAGATTAAGATTTTTTTTTTACATATTCAAGTTCTGCGCGTTTTGCACAAAAGTGGGAAAGTTACTGGAGTCAAATTCCTTGTATGTGCACACATACTTGTCAAATAAAGCTGATTCAGATTCTGTTTAGTGAGTAGGTCTGGATAACAGCAGTATAGTGACTTGTTCTTATCAAATTAAAACAATAACACGAACCTAAGCCACTGAGGGGCTGCTGTACTGGTACTCTGAGTAGCTGACGCGTCGTCTTCCGGGTCCAATGAATGAAACATATGAGCGTCGTATGCTGTCACCAACTGTTTATTCCCAGTTTGCGATTTTAACAAATAAGCGACTTTAGCCAGACTTGCACACACTTACATTAACTGTAACTAAAGTGTAAATCGAAACCAAAGCTCACACGTTTGTCACAACGCAAAACAAAAGACAAAGACGACGACGACGGTCAAAAACTGTGCGCTTCCCTAGTCAGCAGCACACCTGCTGAGTAATTACCTGCTGGTGTATTTAACAATTTCCTGCACACACAGAACACAGCACCACCTATCGAGGTTTACAGGCATTACACAAAACAAATATACAAATACTCACATAAACCAAAAAATGGCTCCAACAAGCAGCATCTGCACCTGTTACTTCCACATTTAGCTCCGTTTTCAAATAAAAATAATCCACAGACATCATCCTCCACAATAAAATATGTTGCCCTTCAATGACTCTGACAGCATCCCTCTGGTTCTTTCTAACAGTATAACGACATGATCAGGGTTTGGATGTTTGTTCTAATCTGATGTGTGTTTAACACTGGATGGGACTGCACTGCGTCCAGATTAAATGAAAGATTATTCAGGTCGTTCAGTTGAATTATTGACATGAAGCTGATACTGACACAGAAGTTCATCAAGTCAAGACGTGGTGATCCTTTTAGCGTGCCAACTAGTTTACATGACAGAGTGATGTTTGGAATTTACACTTGTTTCTGTTTGTCTCAGTTTAAAATGTGAAGATTCTTTGTACCAAACCATAACTTCTGTCTCACTGAAATGTTTTCTTAATGAGAACTTGCGCTTCCTCTTCTTTCTTTCTGTCTCACGCATACACATTTTTTTCTTATCAAAGCAGAAATACCTGTTAGTGTAGTTACACTTATCTTGGTGATTATCTGATAAAAGAGCTGTCATACCAACAGGTTCCTAGGTTATTTCCAATTATTTATTATCTTTATCATAATATTAAAAACAATTAAATGAATGTTTATTCAGATTGTTATTGAGCAATCTTCTCTTGATTCTTCACAGTTATCAGATGTTTTAGAGTTAAATCCACACTTCCTACCAACTCTCTTAGCATCATTATCTATTTGTTCCTAAGTGAAGTCAGCAGTCCTGTCTGTGTAACAGTGGATGGTGGTGAAGCTGCTCTCAACAACACCAGCAGACAACTGAACTTAAACAGGGTGATGTTGAACCCTTTCCACCCTGGAGGTCCCTTTATCTGTTCTTAAAGCCTCTGTCATTTCAGGAGGATGCAGAGTGTGCTACATGCTCATTGTTGTGATGCATCAACTTTCTTTAGATCAGGTTCAATAACATCAGTGACTGGTTGTTATCAGGATGTTAGAAGGATGATGATTTGATTTAGTGGAAGTAAAAATGTCTCTTTTTCACATGTCTCTCTGTTCTGCTGATGGAGACACAGATTTGTTGGATTTCAGCCACAGAGCCCACGTTGTTCACTTTGATGGAAGTTTGATTTTTTCCATGTGGAGATTGATGAAGCTGTTGTCCAGTTGTTAACTGAATACTCATATGATTTATATAGTGAAATATAATAATAGTTTCTGATAGAAAACCCAATAACGTTGGTGGTGAAACATGTAAACTGTGTTACTGACTGATCACTCTGGATGTGAACACACTGATTAATACAATCAATGTTTTTGTCTTCCAGTCATCAAGATGAGAGTGAAAGAAGATGAAGATGTCATATTACCATGTTCCTTAGACTCTACCAACATTAGGTCTCAAACCTTTGAATGGAATAAAGATAATCAGAGTGTGTTCCAGTACAGTTCAGGCAGTCATCCTAATAACGGTCGTGGAGGTCAAGATCAACAGTTCAAAGGTCGAGTCTTTCATTTTGAAGATCAACTGCAGTCTGGTAATGCCTCCATAGTTATCAGAAATACAAAGAAGACAGACACTGGACGTTACAACTGTAGTTTTCCTCATCATCAGCCAAAGATCAGATCCATCATTGAGCTCCTTGTTGGTGAGTATTTCCATGAAACAGTTAAAGATTTGTGTCTTCAGTGACCAAAGTTCCAACAGTTTCATCTCATCTCAGATTCAGTTTGAGCCTCTGCTCTTGATCTGTTGCTGTTAGACCCAACTCTGTGACTATAAGCCACTAAACACTGATAGAAACCAGTCTCTGCTGGAAATGTGACAGGACCTTGATGACATCTGTTAATGTGACTTTTTGATTTTGATCATGAAATATTTTTATAATAAACAGAGTGATAATTTATTTTCTTTTATTTACTGTCAGGTTGATGATTTCACACAAACAACTCTAACATATTCTTTCTTTTCTCTTTTAGATTGTATCTTAAAAGACAGAACAGAGGAAAAGATTGAAGGTGAGTCCTGATTGTGATGACGTCACTGATGAATGGATCTCACCTGGATGTGATGGAACTAATCACTGATTATTGGACACATTTATACACCAACATCTCTTTAGTTTGGACCAGTTTTAATCATGTAGAAGGTTTGTAAATAGTTTTATAGAAATGAAGTGACCTGAAACTATAGAAAGTACATTTTTGACGTCTGGATGATTCTCAATACTTTATTTATGATGCACTAATATTGATAAAGGTTTTCTAAACTGGTGTAGCTGTCTAAGTTAAAATCAGATGATCTTTACATCTCCATGTATCACTGATGGAGACACATTAACATCTTTATGGTTAAATGTTAATGATATATTTCTGAATATTTCACACATCTATACTAGTGATGTTCTTTATTTCCATTCTAATCAATCCAGTATCAGTCAGTTCACTCTATAAAATGTTAAGATGAAATTCTATTCAAATATCCAGTTCAAACAAAGCTGAGAGGTTCAGTTCAGGTTTATATTGAGTTTTTATTTCCTCCTAAACACATTATAATCCACATATATAGAATCAGAAAGGATGAACCAAAACATTTTACTGTTATATGTCAAGTCTTGTTTTCAATCTGTTGTTTATTCTGTGTTCACAGGTTCATCTCCAGTACCGTCTGTCACAATACCTGACAAAACAAATGACCGCGCTCTGCTGGAGTGTAAAGTTCAAGGTGTTTTTCCAAAACCTAAAGTTCAGTGGTTGGACAGTGAGAACAAGACAGTTCCTGCTGAAAAACCACAAGAAACAGAAAGTGAAGGAAAATACAACATTATCCTCAAGGTCACTGTGACAAAGTCTGATTTCTATCGCTGTGTTTCTACACAAGAAGGAATCTGTCATCAGATGAATCGAACAATCTATGTGAATCTGTCTGGTGAGTGTTTATTTAAATCTTCAGTTGTTCTCATTTATTTTTTTAACTCCATTCTCTCATAATTTCTACTTTTACAAAGTTCATAATGTTTTTGTTGTTAAGCTGTCAGAAATGTGTAAACATGTATTTAATACTGAGGTCATAGTTGAAGTTAGTGTTGTATTAGATCAGCGGTTTTCAAAGTGTGAGGCGCGCCTCCCCAGGGGGGCGCCAGAGGACTTCAGGGGAGGCGCGGCGTGGGAAACAAAAATATACAAATAAGTGTATCATCTGGTTATCTAACTACAGCGGGGCAAAATGTATCGATTTTTAGTACCTAAGGTGAAAGTGAGAGTGGACACAGAAGCGAGCAGAAAACGGAGGAAGTATGACCCTGATTATAGTTTGTTTTTTCATTCATTGGGCCTGACGATGCTTCGCTGCCACAGTGTGTTATTTGCTAAGATCGGTGCTAACTAACGACAGTATGCGACCATGTAAACTCCGGCGTCATATTGAAACTATGAACTAACCATTTCTTCTCCATTCAACTGGACGAGTCCATCGATGTGGCTAACTATTGCACAGCAAATGGTGTATGTGCGCTTTATTAGAGCGCAGTGTCCATCCTCTGCGGGCGCGCACTACAGCAGCAGAAATCTTCAAGGCTTTGAATTAGGGCTGAACGATATGTCGTTATCGTATCAGGATCTAACACAGCGGGGAATTTAAAAAGAAAGAAAGTAAAGTGAGCGTAGAAGATAATGCGCCGGTGGCGGTGCAGAATAGAGGGTGACAGTTTTTCATTTAGGTGCAGTAACTACGGAGTCAGTTTGACTGTTGGTAACGTGATCGAGACGGGATAGAGCAAATAATCAACGGAGACGGAGCCGGAGATTAAATTAAAAAGTGACGCTGCAAAGCGGTGAGTGCGCCCAACGTTAGACAACAACACAGGGAGCTGGACGGGATTTGTGAGTCTTTCTCTCGTGATTTTGCGGGACAGGATTTTTTATTTTTTATTTTATTTTTAATTTTATTTTTATTTATTTTTAATTTTATTTTTATTTTTATTTATTTTTTTTGGGGGGGGGGGGGGCGTGGCTGCTTTTGAGTTCTCTTAGGGGAGGCCCACCATCCCACTCTTTGAAAACCCCTGTTATATTGTATTGAGAGGTGTTCCTAATGTTGTGGCCATCCCATATTAATACATAAGTGGAGCAGATTATTAAGAACTCCACTCAGGATAAAGCAACACAACACATGACTGATTGTGACCTCAGTAGTACAACATAGACTCAGTGGCCAGTTCATTAGGTACAGCAGTGAATTCATTCTAATAGAACAGTCCTGCTCTAAATCTAGTCTTCATGAAGGTTCTGGTGTTCAGCTTTAGTTTCTAATCACTGTAATTAGAGATTAGACAGAGACTTTAATCAACCAGGTCACACATGAATCACAGAACAAACAACATGAAGGAGCTTCCAGTCATTCATGATTTGATTCAGACTAAAAACTAGGACTGAACTTTAACTTTAAATCTGTACAATGACAGCACCAGGTCCTGAAATAATACATAGAAACATAAAGGATCAGTTTATAGGTTAATGATTAACATGTGATTAGTTCTCATTGCTGGCAGTGAAGCTCCTAAATATCAAACATGGGAAACAATAAGTCCATCTCATTGAAACTGTGTCTATTAATAAAGGTGATAAACAGGAAACTGACATATTTTTAGATCTTTTCATAATTTAAATAAAAACATTGATCTCACCTTCAGATCCATCAGATCACAATCAGCTGTTCCACATTAACTCCAGTGATTAGAGAGCGTTCAAATAAACCACATTTATGTGTAGAGCAGTTTCAAAGAGCATCAAATACTAGTTTGTCTAAATGTGTCAAATGTGATGAACTTCTTTCATCCACAATGACTGCAGCTTCCTAACAGCTGCTTCATTCACTGCAGCAGAGCGTCGCTTGATCACAAGAACTGAAGGAAAACCAGAATTAGGTTTTGACTTCAAGAGAAGATGGACATGAAATAGAGCTGATAAAATATCTGTGGAATAAACAGAGAAACACTTTATTTTAGTTTCCTCAGTTTTATCTGTTAAGTTGATGATTTCACACAAACGTCTCTAACATGTGTTTTCTTTTCTCTTTTACATCTTTGAAGACAAAGACCCAGGTGAGTCCTGATTGTGATGTTCCTGAAGATCTCTCCTCTATGTGATGTAGATTCACCTCTTGTCTTGTTAGAGTTTCATTTTCTTGACATCTAAATTATTTAGAACATTAATGGTTTCTAGTTTTAAAGGAAATAGAAAATAAAATAAAATACACTCCAGTTAAATCTTTGATCAGCTGCTGTTTGGTTCAACATTAATAATTACAACTCATTTATAATGTGAACAGTTTCCATTTAATATTATAATTGATGATGTAAAAGCTCCAATAAGAATCATGATGAGATGAAGATGTTTCTGAGATGTAGTCCAGAGTCCATCATCACAGCCTCGGCTCAGGGTGGAGAAAACCTCCAGACAGACTGTCAGACATGTTTTCAGATCAGGTCAGGATCACAGCAGGAGTAAAAGCAGAAGTCACATGGAAAAGCCTAAAGTAGAGAGGCAGGACAGAGATTCAAACATCCTTCATACTGATGAACAACACGTCTCAGAAAGAGGAGGATGCTACAACATCAGCCTCCTCACTACTGACACCAAAACCTAAAGCAAGCTGTTAGCTGTGAAACCAAGCAGGAGGAAACTGGACATTAGATCCATGCTAACATCACTGAGCCTGCTTTTAATCTGCACTGACTGCTAGAGTTTACATTTCAGGAGCATGTACACATGGTGGTGTTCTCTGAGGATGAGGAACTTTCTGTTCATCAAACTGTACGAGTGGAACATTAACTATGTCTTCAGTTTCAGAGTCACCTACTGGATGGATTGTTGCTGGAGTTGCCATTGTTCTTCTGTGTATTGCTGCTGTCATCATTTTTATTCTCTGCAGGCGAAGATCTAATGCAGGTAAGTTCTAGATAATTCTTTCTCTCAGTAAATCTGATCAGACTCCATCTTGTCTGTGTGTTTCCATGCTCAGAGTCTTGACAGTAGTTTAGTCAGAAATGAAACCTTCTGTTCATGTTTCCACTCATGATCACTGAACCTGTTTGTGATTGCTGTAATCCTTCCTCCTGTTCATACTGATCCTAACATGGACAGGACACAATCTCCAGTCCTCATTCTATTCTCTGGAGTTAATGTGAGGCTTTCAGCAGTCTGACTTCATCCACTGGATATTTGTCAAAGTTTTCTCCTTCATTAAACCAAATGTCCTTTCAGTGTTTCTGTTCCTTTCAGTTCTAAAGTGACAGTAACTTCTGAAGAGACCCACTTGATTTGAGTCTGACTGAGACTGATAAGAACTCACTATATTCTTTTCTATCCTGCAGGCACAGGCAGCGTGCTTTAAGAAAAAGAAACTAAGCCACTGAATGAACAGGAGAGTCAACAGCTTAGTTCTCTGATATGTGATGACATAGATTTGTGCTCTTGTGCAGCTTTGACAGAAACAGACTGAGGAGGAACATGTTTGCTTGTTAATGTTTCAGAGACTCTTTGGACTCTGTTGTGTTGCTTTGATTGTTCAGTGTTTTCATGGTTTTATCCAACACTGCTGTGTCTCATTTTGACTCTTGATGTTGTTGATGCAGATTTATCTCATTCATGCAGGTGGTATAATGTCAGAGGACAATAAAAACTGAGGACATTATACTTCCTGGATAAATGAGATCAAGCTGCATGGAAACAATCCAAACTCCCAGAGGAACATTTGTCATATTTGAAGTTATGAGATATGTTTTTGATTTAAAGGTTCAGCTCAAGATTTCTTTGTTTCTTGGTTTTTATTCTTTTTTTTTTTCTACAATCCAATGACAGTAACTTTGATCAAAATATAAATCAAGAAAAAGACGATGACGTTTGAACATTTAATTGATTCATTGATGAATAGACTCAGCTCTGATTTTGTTAGGTGATGGTGTGCTTGGTGATTATGGTGTAGTTTCAGGTAACGCTTCATTATTTCTATCAAGAAGTTTAAATAAAACATGACAATGATCAAACTGTTGTCTCTGTGTGATGACGCCACCTGGTGGCTGAGTGCAGTACATGACATAAACCCCTTTAGCTTCAACTAAACTAAGAAACTATGTCAAATATGCAGCCTGACACAGACACACAAAAACACTTTAGGAACAACTAAAAAAACAAACATGAAGAACATCTCAAGGTGTTGACCCTGCTAAGTTACTATGGTGATTTATTCTCTGCAGCTAGCCTGCTCCAGACCAGGCTAACAGCCAGGCTAAGATTAATCCTGGTGATCCACCTGTATTTCCACCGTCAATCCTGTGAGGATTTAATGTGTTTTACAGCATGACCATGGTCTTTCTAAGTATGTTGCATCATTTTAATTATTCTGTATTAAAATATTTCATATTTATAGTAATTTATCATTTCATTTAAATCTGTTGGCTGTTTGTAATTGCAATAGTCTTTTTATATTGATTTAAGTGGTAGTATTATTACTCAGGCCAAGAGTTATATGAAGACTGCTTGTCAAATAGCCGTCAGAGGTTTTATAAATGTGTTTTATTGCAGTAACTGAGATTACTAAACACAAGTTGCAAAGGTGTTTTCAATGAAATATGTGACAAGGGTAATATAGTATATATATATATATATATATATATATATACTGTATATATAAGTCCACCTCTCATTCACCTGTTCCCTCTTCATAATGGCTTGCCCCTTTTTTGGAGGATGTGCTGGATGAGGAAGCCCTAATCCTCAGACTGTACCACAGATGGTCTGTGTTACTCTGAGATGGTTTTAGTGGGAGCTTCCTTTATTCTGTTGATGATGCAGAGAACCTCAATAAAGGAACCATTTGCTGCACAATAAGACGTGTTTGTCTGACACTGAAATCATTTAGCAACATATTCATCACCTTCCCTGGTCACAGAAGACCCCTCTACATCAAGGAGCAGTTTTACATCATTTCAGGTCACCTCAATGTGCAACCATTAGTTTCTAATTTGATCAGTTACAGTTGGATACTAACTATTCTTTGTTACTGTAAGCACCTTGGACATCGTATGTGTAACTCTGCCGTGTTTTCTAAATGATATCTTGTATAGTCAGGTGAATTCTCTGGTGTGCTGCTGGGAGACAAAGGAGTGGCTGTTGATGTTGCTCTCATCTTCCCAGTCAACATTAATGGCAGACTCATGAGGGAATGTTTTCACTTCATTTTTGGATTTAGCCTCTTTAGTTAATAAAAGATCTTAAATGTCACTTTTTGGTGTGTGCATTTTGTTTAGCATTGGTGGTTCTCTTTTAAATTCTACTTGACATTCATGAAAGAGGGAGGACATCACAATGTTTTCTTTTTATTTATTTATTTATTAGGCAGTCCTCCTTTGTCTTGGTTGCTTGGATCCTGGAATAGAGAGAGCAAAAGCAACAAAGATTAAAACATTGTATTGCAGTTCTGGTTACTGTGTACACTGAAATACTCACGTCTCTTTCTAGTTTCTGGATTTACCCCCGGATCCCCTCCATCACTGGCCTCCCTTTATTTAAATGGAGCACCAGCTCCTCTGCTGGGGTCATATCCTGGCTGGGTGGGCCGCCCCCTGTGCTACAATCATACAGACATTCAACATGTCAGCAGACACCTCATCTATTCATTCATTGTTATCTACTTTAAAGTCACTTACCAGCCTGAAAAATGTTCTTCTATTTCATTTTAATTTGCTGCCAGGTCCTTTTATGACAAGTTTGTTCTTTATGAAGGATAGAAAGATAAAATAGATAAAAACGTAACATGAGAAAAATAAAAATTAAACACATAGTGGATAATTGTTTGCACGTAATCATACTCTACATTTCCTGAGTAACCTGAAACGTAACTCCTTTAGTCCTTTTTAATTGTAGCTTAATTATGACAGGTCCCATGGAGCACTGTTTATTAATTGTACAGTTTTGGATTACTTACGCATTAAGCCGGTTCGCTATTGTTTGCCAGGCGTTCTTTAATTATGGCTAAAGTATTACCTACCTAAGTATTTATCCACGTTCTCATCAGTGATTGTGAGGTCTATTGAAGTGTGCCGTGAACACGCATTTATCCCAGCTACCTTCATCTGGTTTAACATAGCGGCGCCTTTTCATCCTGGCTCAGCAAACTGAAACCAAGTAAACCAGGATGCACCGAGCAGGCTAGGTCAAGCCGCGCTTGCTCATTTATCCTGGACTTTTATCCCAGTTTTGTGCAATACCCCTCTGGTCTAGAAACTGAAAGTGTTCTGGATGTACTGGTTGAGCTGTGAGGAGTGGCCTCTAGAGTCTTTATATAGGAACAGAGAACTGCTGTTGGTATGTTTCAGCTTCAGAGGACTTGGACAGCGATGGAGCTTCTTCCTCTCGTGTGTTTCTGTCTCCTGATCTGCTCTGGAACAACGTTTGGTGACGAAGGTGAGAAAATCCTTTAGACTGATTGAAATGAGCGGACTGTGGATCTTTAGATCAGTTCTTCTGTTAGTTTAGTGAGTAGCTCTGGATAACGGCAGCACCTGCACCTGCTACTTCCGCCTTTAGCTATAATCGACATGATCAGGGTTTGGATGTTTGTTCTAATCTGATGTGTGTTTAACACTGGGTGGGACTGCGCTGCGTCCTCCGGATGCGCCTCTATTTACGGGAAGGAAAAGTGCGCAACGTTTTTATTATCTTTATAGTAATAAGATAAGATAAGATATGTTTTATTCATGCCACGTATGGGACATTTCCTTGTTGCAGTAGCATGGAATTTGGCAATAAACATTTGGAGAAAATATATACAAAATAAGAATGTTCTGAAAAATATATAGAGAAAAAATGTGCAGAAATATAAAGAGATTCTGTATATACAGTTATGGTACAGTCAATGGTGGAATAAACAAACTACAAACTAAATAAATAATTGCTTAGGCCTATGAGATGCTGAGGTCGTGGTTTAGAGCAAAACAAAGCAGATTTATTGATTGATGGAGAAAAGTCACTATTGACTCAGGCTGGTGTTGAACAGCCTGATGGCAGCTGGGATGAAGGACCTGTGGTAGCGTTCCTTCTTGCAGCGTGGATGCAGCAGTCTGCCACTGAAGGAGCTGCTGAGGTCTGAAACAGAACAGTCTGATGCAGTGGGTGAGAGGGGTTGTCCATGATTGATGTCAGCTTGACTAACATCCTCCTCTCACCCACCTCCTCCATGGAGTCCAGAGATCAGTCCAGGACAGAGCCGGCCCGTCTGACCAGCTTGTTCAGTCTCTTCCTGTCCCTCTCTCAGCTTCCACTGCTCCAGCAGACCACTGCATACAGGATGGCAGAAGCCACCACAGAGTCATAAAAAGTCCTTAGCAGGGTCCTGCACACTCCAAAGGACCTCAGTCGTCTGAGCAGGTGGAGACGACTTTGGCCCTTCTTGTACAGGGCGTTCGTGTTGTGTGACCAGTCCAGTTTATTCTTTAGGTGAACACCCAGGTACTTGTAATCCTCCACGACCTCGATGTCCAAGCCCTGGATGTTCACTGGTGCAGTCAGATGTGGTTTCCTACTGAAGTCCATCACCACCTCCTTTGTCTTGCTGGCGTTGATGTGCAGGTGGTTCAGAGCACACCAGTCCACAAAGTCGGCGATGACCTCCAGGTACTCCAGATCGTTTCCCTTAGATACACGCCCGACAATGACTGTATCATCAGAGAACTTCTGGAGGTGGCAGCTGTCCGTGTTGTGTCTGAGTCTGGAGCTTCTGTTACTTTCATTATTTTTTTATTTTGTTGTTTCATGTATACAGATTAAGATTTATTTTTTACACACATTTAAGTTCTGTGCGTTTTGCACAAAAGTGGGAAAGTTACTGGAGTCAAATTCCTTGTATGTGCACACATACTTGGCAAATAAAGCTGATTCAGATTCTGTTTAGTGAGTAGGTCTGGATAACAGCAGTATAGTGACTTGTTCTTATCAAATTAAAACAATAACACGAACCTAAGCCACTGAGGGGCTGCTGTACTGGTACTCTGAGTAGCTGACGCGTCGTCTTCCGGGTCCAATGAATGAAACATATGAGCGTCGTATGCTGTCACCAACTGTTTATTCCCAGTTTGCGATTTTAACAAATAAGCGACTTTAGCCGCACACACTTACATTAACTGTAACTAAAGTGTAAATCGAAACCAAAGCTCACACGTTTGTCACAACGCAAAACAAAAAACAAAGACGACGACGACGGTCAAACACTGTGTGCTTCCCTAGTCAGCAGCACACCTGCTGAGTAATTACCTGCTGGTGTATTTAACAATTTCCTGCACACACAGAACACAGCACCACCTATCGAGGTTTACAGGCATTACACAAAACAAATATACAAATACTCACATAAACCATAAAATGGCTCCAACAAGCAGCATCTGCACCTGTTACTTCCACATTTAGCTCCGTTTTCAAATAAAAATAATCCACAGACATCATCCTTCACAATAACATATGTTGCCCTTCAATGACTCTGACAGCATCCCTCTGGTTCTTTCTAACAGTATAATCATGATCAGGGTTTGGATGTTTGTTCTAATCTGATGTGGGTTTAACACTGGATGGGACTGCGCTGTGTCCAGATTAAATGAAAGATTATTCAGGTCGTTCAGTTGAATTATTGACATGAAGCTGATACTGACACAGAAGTTCATCAAGTCAAGACGTGGTGATCCTTTTAGCGTGCCAACTAGTTTACATGACAGAGTGATGTTTGGAATTTACACTTGTTTCTGTTTGTCTCAGTTTAAAATGTGAAGATTCTTTGTACCAAACCATAACTTCTGTCTCACTGAAATGTTTTCTTACGTGACCAAACATGAATGAGAACTTTAGCTTCCTCCTTCTTCTTTTCTAGAAATACCTGTTAGTGTAGTTACATCTTGTCTGGATGATTATCTAGACATACCAACAGGTTCCTACAGAGATCACTGTACTCTGCTCCTGTACCTGGGCTGAGGTCAGGGGTTACACCTGCATTCATTGATGTTTCTGTTCACCTTGGTAGAAGTGGAACAGGCTGAAAACTCAGCAGGTATTAATATCAAACAGCTTCCAACATTATGAATCAGCTGGAGCTGTGTTTAAGGTGGAGAAGCATTTCCTGAATTTAAATCAAACTCATTCTAGATTCTGACAGTGTCCACAAATAAGGTTTAGTTTGTAGCTTCAGGAGAAATCTTGTGTTCTGCCATCTCGTGGTGACTGGTGGAATCAACTCACATAGCAAATACCAGTTAACACAAGGAGAATCCAGTTAATTCAAAGCAGATGAACATTTAATGAAGCTGTTGTCCAGTTGTTAACTGAACACTCATATGATTTATATAGTGAAATATAATAATAGTGAAATATTTGTAATATTCTGATAGAAAACCCAATAACGTTGGTGGTGAAACATGTAAACTGTGTTACTGACTGATCACTCTGGATGTGAACACACTGATTAATACAATAAATGTTTTTGTCTTCCAGTCATCAAGATGAGAGTGAAAGAAGATGAAGATGTCATTTTACCCTGTTCCTTAGACTCTACCAACATTAGGACTGATGTCTTTGACTGGAAGAAAGATAATCAGAAGGATGTGTTCTTCTACAGTTCAGGCTTTCATTATAATAACCGTCGTGGAGGTCAAGATCCACAGTTCAAAGGTCGAGTCTTTCATTTTGAAGATCAACTGCAGTCTGGTAATGCCTCCATAGTTATCAGGAAATCAAAGATGACAGACACTGGAAGTTACAGATGTATTTTTTCATATCATCAGCCAAGGATCAGATCCATCATTGAGCTCCTTGTTGGTGAGTATTTCCATGAAACAGTTAAAGACTCCTGATTATTTCCAGAAGCGACTGGTTCATGTGTCCCAGATGGACTCAAGTCAAATCATCATCAAACAGTCACAATGACACATCTAACATGGTCCAGGTCCTGCCTCATTGACAGGCTGCACAACATCTTCATATCCATAATATCAGCTCCATTAGTTGTTCCTGTCTAACAGTGTTTGTCTGGAAATAATCCAAACCCTCTACTGTTTATGTTCTGAGAGTTCTCACTGAATGAAAACACTTTTTGTGTCTTCAGTGACCAAAGTTCCAACAGTTTCATCTCATCTCAGATTCAGTTTGAGCCTCTGCTCTTGATCTGTTGCTGTTAGACCCAACTCTGTGACTATAAGCCACTAAACACTGATAGAAACCAGTCTCTGCTGGAAATGTGACAGGACCTTGATGACATCTGTTAATCTGACTTTTTTTAATCATGAAATATTTTTGTAATAAACAGAGTGATCATTTCTTTTCTTGTCCTCAGTTTTATTTACTGTCAGGTTGATGATTTCACACAAACAACTCTAACATATTCTTTCTTTTCTCTTTTAGATTGTATCTTAAAAGACAGAACAGAGGAAAAGATTGCAGGTGAGTCCTGATTGTGATGACGTCACTGATGAATGGATCTCACCTGGATGTGATGGAACTAATCACTGATTATTGGACACATTTATACACCAACATCTCTTTAGTTTGGACCAGTTTTAATCATGTAGAAGGTTTGTAAATAGTTTTATAGAAATGAAGTGACCTGAAACTATAGAAAGTACATTTTTGACGTCTGGATGATTCTCAATACTTTATTTATGATGCACTAATATTGATAAAGGTTTTCTAAACTGGTGTAGCTGTCTAAGTTAAAATCAGATGATCTTTACATCTCCATGTATCACTGATGGAGACACATTAACATCTTTATGGTTAAATGTTAATGATATATTTCTGAATATTTTACACATCTATACTAGTGATGTTCTTTATTTCCATTCTAATCAATCCAGTATCAGTCAGTGTATCTGTAATGATCCTCTGACACTGATTTAGTCTCATCTGTCAGTTTCTCCTTTAGAAAAGTACTTCAGTCTAATTCTATAGTTCTGTAGTTTCTCCTGCTTCAATTTCTAATGTTTAGTTTTATGTGTGTGGATTCAAGTTTAAAATCTTAATGGGGAATGTTTGTGGTGCTGCTAAAATAGTATTTATTGTGTCATATTAATATTTATTCTATCCTTCATAATATAAATCTTTTATTTTTTTGGCCTAATTAAAGTTCATATTACAAACCTTTAAACTGAATGTCTGTTCAGACGATGCTAGGATTTTTCTGTTCTTTACTCCTAAACATGGGATGAACCAAAACATTTACTATTATATGTCTAGGGTGCCATTCAAACTGTTGTTTATTCTGTGTTCACAGGTTCATGTCCAAAACCGTATGTCACAATTCTTCTTGAAACCAATGACCAGGCTCTGCTGCAGTGTGAAGTTCAAGGTACTTTTTCAAAACCTAAAGTTCAGTGGTTGGACAGTGAGAACAAGAGAGTTCCTGCTGAAGAACCACAAGAAACAGAAAGTGAAGGAAAATACAACATTATCCTCAAGACCACTGTGACAAAGACCGGCTACTATCGCTGTGTTTCTACACAAGAAGAAATCTGTCATCAGACTTATTCTGAGATCCATGTGAATTTAAATGGTGAGTAGTATTTTATTTGAGTGTGTCCCATAATTTCTACTTTTACAAAGTTCCTAATGTTTTTGTGTTTGGGTTCACTACTGAAGATGTGTTCTGGGGTGAGGTTATAGGGCTGTAATGGAAGGCGGATAATGGTGGATAGTAAAATTGGGGGCAGTTTGTATTTCTTTTTTACTATGTGAGATGGATATAGGATATAGGTTATTGCTCATATTACATGACTGCAGGCTTGGTAGGGCCTCTTAGTCGAACAGGGCCTCTAAACGTGTTTTGCCTGGGATTTCGGCACAAGGGATAGTAACATCTTGTCCTGTGTATTTTAAATGTTCTATCTAGCCTAGGCTAGTGACTGTTGCGAATAGTGCAGCTGACAACTAGGGAAAGACCTAGTGACAGCTTGGAAAGACAGCTGACAGGAGGGAACAGTCCCCACCGGGGCTACAGTGGGTTAGCAGCTTCATTGTGGCAGTAGCCCCGGCTTTAAATAAGCCATGGGCTACACCCTAACTTGCTACAAATATGATAAATGAGAAAATACCCCTAGAGTCAGCGAGAGCAGGGGCGGAAGATGACTCGGTTTGGACTGACACGGCTTTTGACCCAGGATTGAATTTGACACTGAGTAGGCAAGGCACGTTACTGGAAGCTACTAGTTCAGATGGAGATGGAAAGAAGCAGCAGGTTTGTGTGTGTGGCTGGCAGAAGGTAACAACGATGAAGGGCCTCAGAATCCATCAAGGGAGGAAAAAGTGCTTGGCAGAGGGAACACAGGGACCCCGCATTGATAGCTACTTCTTAAGAAGTGCATTAAGTCAGTCGGTTGAAGTCCAGCGACAGGAGCTAACCCACAGTTCGCAGGACATCAGCACCCCTAATGTTGAGGCAGGCGCAAGCACTGAGGCAGACAGAGAGGTTAGCCAGCCAAAAAGGGAGAAAATTAGCAGTCAGAAAGGAAGGATCAAATGGCCAGGTGCAGCAGATATTAGGCAGTGGGAAGATATCAATAGCGATTTGGTTTGTGTACTAGGTAGGCTTAAAGGGACAGCGGAGAGTAAGTTGGAGAAAATGGGAGATCTCATTTATGATTACGGTAAGGAAAGATTTGGTGTGGCCGAGATACAGAAGAAGCAAAAGGGACAGGTGGTTAGATCGAGGCGTCAGCAAGAGATTGATAGACTCATACAGGAGAGGAGACTCCTTAAGAAGCAGTGGAGGAAAGCTACAGTTGAAGAGAAGGAAGGTATTGATTGTTTACAGGCAGATGTTAGGAAGCGGTTGGCAGCTTTAAGAAGGGCAGAGAATATTAGGAAAAATAGGAAAAGGATAGAGCGGGCTAGGGTAGCATTTTATAAGGACCCATTTAGGTTTGTGAAGTCACTATTTAGTAAGGAAAAGAATGGTAGCCTTACGGTACCAAAGGAGAAGCTAGAGGAGTACTTGGAGGAGGTGCATAAAGATACAGACCGGTTTAGAAAGTTGGCTCTACCCGCTGATATTCCACCGATTGGTGAAATTGTTAGCCAGTGTGATGACAACCCACCAAGGTGGAAAGAGGTTCAGGAGGTGGTAAGACACGCAAGAGCCTCTTCAGCCCCGGGACCTAATGGGGTTCCCTACCGGCTGTACAAGAGTGCACCAGATGTGTTGAGGTTCTTGTGGAAATTAATGAAGGTAGTGTGGAAGAAACAGGTTATTCCCAAGGCATGGCGCAGGGCAGGGGGGATTCTTATTCCCAAAGAGAGGGACTCGTTGGAAATAAGCCAGTTTAGACCAATTAGTCTGCTGAATGTTGAGGGGAAGATCTTCTTCAGTGTTGTGGCACAGAGGTTGTCCAGTTACTTAGTGAAAACGGGCTAGTTGATACGTCGGTGCAAAAGGCTGGGATCCCTGGCTTCTCTGGGTGCTTAGAGCACACCAGTATGATTTGGCACCAAATCCAGTCAGCAAAGCAAGAGAAGAGAGATCTACATGTTGTATTCTTAGACCTGGCTAATGCTTTTGGGTCAGTGCCACATAGTTTGTTATGGGAAGCATTTGACTTCTTTAGAGTTCCAGATAGTATTAAAAACTTAGTCAAAGCATACTTCTTAGACATTCAGCTCTGCTTTACCACAGCAGAGTACACTACAGCATGGCAGCAGCTGGAGGTAGGCATCATGGCAGGGTGTACAATCTCTCCGCTAGCCTTTACAATGGCAATGGAGGTCATTATTAGGGCTTCCAAATGGGTGGTAGGTGGAGAAAGGCTGCAGGGAGGGCTTCGCCTCCCCCCAATTAGGGCCTACATGGATGACATGACAACAACAACGTCAACCGCTCCTTGTACTAGAAGATTGCTGGATAAGTTAAATAGCAATCTGCAGTGGGCTAGGATGAAAGTGAAGCCTATTAAATCTAGGAGTATTTCCATTGTTAAAGGAAAAGTGGTAGATAAGAAGTTTGTTATAAATGATGAGGTGGTTCCCACAGTGCTGGAGAAGCCAGTGAAGAGTTTGGGAAGATGGTACGATGCAAGCCTTAGTGATAAGGCGCAGTTTGAAGGGCTGAGGCAGGAAATGATTCAAGGCATTTCAAGCATTGACCGGTCAGGGCTACCAGGCAAGCTAAAATTGTGGTGCTGGCAATTTGGTTTACTGCCCCGGCTAATGTGGCCGCTGACGGTATATGAGGTTGCCCTTTCAAAGGTAGAAAAGCTAGAAAGAATGAGTAATTCACGCTGCTTAAGTAGCACAGCGTTGTATGGGAAAGGCATACTGGAGCTCCCAGTTACCTGCCTAACAGAGGAGTTTAAGTGCACTAAAGTTAGACTGGAAATGACTCTGACTCAGTCAAAGGATCCAGTGGTTAGGAGCGTAGCGCCTACTATTAAGACAGGGAGGAAGTGGAAGGCAAAAGAGGCAGTGCAGCAAGCACAGGCAGCTCTTAAGCATAGAGATATCATAGGCCATGTACAGCAAGGGCGTGGAGGCCTAGGATTGTGTGCAGGGAAACCTCTGTGGAGCAAGGCATCAGCAGTAGAAAGGAGAAAGATGATAGTGGAAGAGGTACAGAGGCAAGAAGAAACGGTTAGATGCTCGAAGGCAGTGTCTCAGGCTAAGCAGGGTCAATGGGTGAACTGGGAGAGTGTGGAGAAAAGGAAGGTTAAGTGGAGAGAGCTTTGGAGCATGGAGGCTAGCAGGATCAGATTTATTTTAGGGGCTACTTATGATGTGCTGCCAACTCCCCAGAACCTGAACCAGTGGGTAGGTAAGGATGCTGCCTGTCCACTGTGCACTTGTGTCTGCACGCTTAGTCATATTCTGACAGGCTGTAAGGTTAGTCTCTCCCAAGGACGTTATACCTGGCGTCACAATCAGGTATTGAAATGTTTAGCAGCTGCAATAGAAGAAAAACGGGTGAATGTAAATTCCGTGGCCGTTAACAGAGAGAATAGATGTATTAAGTTTGTACAGGAGGGAGAAAAGGTTAGAGGAGCAGGCTTCAGGCATAACACGGGACAGCTAAGGGTAGGAGGAGCCTGGGAGATGAGGGCGGACTTAAATAGCCAACTGGTTGTCCCAGGTGAGATAGCTAGCACTCGACTACGGCCAGATCTGCTGTTGTGGTCTGAGCCAGAGAAAGTAGTCTATTTCATAGAGCTGACTGTCCCGTGGGAGGATAGAGTTGAGGAGGCTAACGAGAGAAAAAGAGCTAAGTATGCAGAGTTAGCAGCAGACGCAGAGCAAAATGGATGGAAGGCTTATGTCCGCCCGGTAGAAGTGGGCTGCCGTGGATTTGTAGCAAAGTCGGTCATTGCTCTGCTGAGTGAGCTGGGCATACGAGGAAGAAGCCAGAGGACTACGGTTAGCAATATGTCCCGGGCAGCAGAGAGAGCCAGTGACTGGCTATGGGTGCGTAGGAAGCATGCTAGCTGGGGAGCTAACTAACTATTGGGGAAGACGTAGTCCATGAATGACATCTGGGAAGGAGGTCTTCCTGGGGTAGGAGGGTAGTTGGATTATGGCTCTGCATTCTTTTCCTTTTTCACATCTCCCCTCCCCTACCCCTCGTTGCCTTCGGGCTTAGGAAGGTGGGGAGGTTACAGGATACGCCTATTCCGGGGGGATCTAGGTAGAAGTGTAACTAACACTCCCCATTTCTCATTCCTGTGTGTCTTGTTTCCTTTTTTTCCTCGTTGACTCTGTTTCTCTTCTCCTTCCTCTTTGCTGTTGGGCATTCTGTGTCTTTGTTTTTTTCTTCTTAAAATTGGGGGATAGATGGAGATATAGGATGGTGATTTGACCGAGTGGTTTCACTCATGGTTCTGAGTTCTTGCAAGGTATGAATGAGGTTGGGATAGAGGTTTATTTCGGTATTATCTTAGAATAGGGAAGGTGAGTTGGATACCATAATAAGGTGAGGAGTTCGTGTGGGGGACCCAACAGAGTTTTGGGAGGGAAGGATCTTTTATTGCTGGATGGGAAATATAGGTAAGAGGATTCTTCTTGGCTTTGGTTTGAGTTTGCATTAGATCCTGGGGTTGCGCGGTGTATGGAACACAGGATTTAGATTACTCTTAGAATTTCAGAGGTAGGTGTGAAATAGGTGAATGGTGAAAGGTTTTCTGAGGTAGGTGGGGAGCTTAGGGGTTGGGGCATAGGGTGGTTGAAGGTGGTTGTATTTGGTCGGAATAATTTACTTCTTTGGTTCAAATAATTTTGGGAGGATTTGTTGGAGGGGCTGACTGTAAGGAAGACACACCCTGAGACATGATCAATCTCAGCGGGGCCTTCCCTGGGGGAGAGTGTCTAGTGATAATGGCCGAAACACTCTATGATCCTGGGGTTCACTACTGAAGATGTGTTCTGGGGTGAGATTATAGGGCTGTAATGGAAGGCGGATAATGGTGGATAGTAAAATTGGGGGCAGTTTGTTTTTATTTTTTACTATGTGAGATGGATATAGGATATAGGTTATTGCTCATATTACATGACTGCAGGCTTGGTAGGGCCTCTTAGTCGAACAGGGCCTCTAAACGTGTTTTGCCTGGGATTTCGGCACAAAGGATAGTAACATCTTGTCCTGTGTATTTTAAATGTTGTTGTTGTTGAGCTGTCAGAAATGTGTAAACATGTATTTAATACTGAGGTCATAGTTGAAGTTAGTGTTGTACTAGATTATATTGTATTGAGAGGTGTTCCTAATGTTGTGGCCATCCCATATTAATACATAAGTGGAGCAGATTATTAAGAACTCCACTCAGGATAAAGCAACACAACACATGACTGATTGTGACCTCAGTAGTACAACATAGAATTGTCCTTGTGCTGTTGTTCAAATATACCACATTTATGTGTAGAGCAGTTTCAAAGAGCATCAAATACTAGTTTGTCTAAATGTGTCAAATGTGATGAACTTCTTTCATCCACAATGACTGCAGCTTCCTAACAGCTGCTTCATTCACTGCAGCAGAGCGTCGCTTGATCACAAGAACTGAAGGAAAACCAGAATTAGGTTTTGACTTCAAGAGAAGATGGACATGAAATAGAGCTGATAAAATATCTGTGGAATAAACAGAGAAACACTTTATTTTAGTTTCCTCAGTTTTATCTGTTAAGTTGATGATTTCACACAAACGTCTCTAACATGTGTTTTCTTTTCTCTTTTACATCTTTGAAGACAAAGACCCAGGTGAGTCCTGATTGTGATGTTACTGAAGATTTCACCTAAACCAAGCATGATGAGATGAAGATGTTTCTGAGATGTAGTCCAGAGTCCATCATCACAGCCTCGGCTCAGGGTGGAGAAAACCTCCAGACAGACTGTCAGACATGTTTTCAGATCAGGTCAGGATCACAGCAGGAGTAAAAGCAGAAGTCACATGGAAAAGCCTAAAGTAGAGAGGCAGGACAGAGATTCAAACATCCTTCATACTGATGAACAACACGTCTCAGAAAGAGGAGGATGCTACAACATCAGCCTCCTCACTACTGACACCAAAACCTAAAGCAAGCTGTTAGCTGTGAAACCAAGCAGGAGGAAACTGGACATTAGATCCATGCTAACATCACTGAGCCTGCTTTTAATCTGCACTGACTGCTAGAGTTTACATTTCAGGAGCATGTACACATGGTGGTGTTCTCTGAGGATGAGGAACTTTCTGTTCATCAAACTGTACGAGTGCTACATTAACTTTATGTCTTCAGTTTCAGGATCATCTACTGGATTGATTATATTTGCTGCGGTTGTCAGTGTTATTGCTGTGGTTCTTGCTGTTGTAGTCTTTCTACTTTGCAAGAAGCAAAAATCTAATGCAGGTAAGTTCTAGATAATTCTCTCTCCCAGTAAATCTGATCAGACTCCATCTTGTCTGTGTGTTTCCATGCTCAGAGTCTTGACAGTAGTTTAGTCAGAAATGAAACCTTCTGTTCATGTTTCCACTCATGATCACTGAACCTGTTTGTGATTGCTGTAATCCTTCCTCCTGTTCATACTGATCCTAACATGGACAGGACACAATCTCCAGTCCTCATTCTATTCTCTGGAGTTAATGTGAGGCTTTCAGCAGTCTGACTTCATCCACTGGATATTTGTCAAAGTTTTCTCCTTCATTAAACCAAATGTCCTTTCAGTGTTTCTGTTCCTTTCAGTTCTAAAGTGACAGTAACTTCTGAAGAGACCCACTTGATTTGAGTCTGACTAAGACTGATGAAGCTTCAAACATATATGAACTCACTATTTTCTTTTCTATCCTGCAGGTACAGGCAGCGTGCTTTAAGAAAAAGAAACTCATCCACTGAATGAACAGGAGAGTCAACAGCTTAGTTCTCTGATATGTGATGACATAGATTTGTGCTCTTGTGCAGCTTTGACAGAAACAGACTGAGGAGGAACATGTTTGCTTGTTAATGTTTCAGAGACTCTTTGGACTCTGTTGTGTTGCTTTGATTGTTCAGTGTTTTCATGGTTTTATCCAACACTGCTGTGTCTCATTTTGACTCTTGATGTTGTTGATGCAGATTTATCTCATTCATGCAGGTGGTATAATGTCAGAGGACAATAAAAACTGAGGACATTATACTTCCTGGATAAATGAGATCAAGCTGCATGGAAACAATCCAAACTCCCAGAGGAACATTTGTCATATTTGAAGTTATGAGATATGTTTTTGATTTAAAGGTTCAGCTCAAGATTTGTTTCTTTTGATGAGCTGAGTAATCAGTTAATTTGGTTTTTCTTCTTTTTTTTCTACAATCCAATGACAGTAACTTTATATATACTTTCAAAATATAAATCAAGAAAAAGACGATGACATTTGAACATTTAATTGATTCATTGATGAATAGACTCAGCTCTGATTTTGTTAGGTGATGGTGTGCTTGGTGATTATGGTGTAGTTTCAGGTAACGCTTCATTATTTCTATCAAGAAGTTTAAATAAAACATGACAATAATCAAACTGTTGTCTCGGTGTGATGGCGCCACCTGGTGGCTGAGTGCAGTACATGACATAAACCCCTTTAGCTTCAACTAAACTAAGAAACTATGTCAAATATGCAGCCTGACACAGACACACACAAAAACACTTTAGGAAGAAGAACAGCACAAGGTGTTGACCTGGCCTCCACATTCACTAGATCCCAAACTGATCAAGTATCTGTGGGATGATCCACAGAGGCCCCTCCCCTCAAAGACCCCCCAGTGTCATTGTCATTATGTATAAAGTAACCCTTTCACATTTAGCAAAGCGTTTACTACAGGATTTTATTTAGCCTTAGATAAAGTTTGAAGCTGAACTTCTCCCAGTATAAATGATCTCAGTCAGTCTTAGAGTAACAAAGCTACGTCCTCATCCTGAACATTTTCTGTCCCCTGGAACAGAATAAGACGTCCTCACATCTCCTTGAGTCCTGGTGCATGTTGAGTCTAACTAAAGAATAATTCTCACTTTAAAACATAACTGTTTGACGTCTAACAGCTGCACAGTATTTCACATTTAACCTGGAAATATTTAAATGGTTAAAGAGCTGAGAGCAGCTGCTGTCTGCTGGGATTCAGTTTCATGGTTCAGTGTTGGAAACAAATATCCTCCACTGTTCATGCTCTGCTTGTCAGAAACACTCTGTTCTTCTAAATCTGAATGAGTTTTTATTGTTTATAGAGAAACAGCTTATTTCATCTAAATGTAATGTTATATTTTATATATGCTATATTTAAAGAATGTAAACGTTGGAGAATATTCTCATAAAGACATGATGCAGATGGAAGTCATTATAGAAACTGATGCAGAAGATAAAATCATTTTTATTATTATTTTTATGTGAAGACACAAACCCAAGAACAGCACAGTGTTAAAATAGACTAAAAGACACTTAGACCAGTGGTTAATGTGAAGTTAGGTTAGGTCTTCTGTGAATACAGGACACAAACAACACACTGAGATCAAATTCAGGAAATAAATAATAATAAACCAAAAGACACCCGCTCAGTTTAAGAATAAAAGTTGAAGCTTCACGTTCAAACTAAGACCTCACAATATTGTTGGTGGGTGGATAAAATACAAATCTAAACATAATAAATGAGCAGATGAAGAACTGATATAAAACAGGATGATGATTTCAAGGAGCTGACAGACGGTGTAATGTACCGTCAGAGGCCTCTATACAGTGGTATGAAAAAGTTTGGGCCCTTAGGAAAATCATTGCATCAGTTTGTCACTTGCTGAGCTTTTGAAGCAGCAACTTTATTTTAACAAATGTTCTACCTTATGGAAACAGAAACATCTCAGTAGTGAAATCATTTTCATTGGTCCAACAGAAACATTTTTATGAATATTTAAACAAAAATAGGCATGTGCATAAATTTGGGTACCCCAAAGAAATAATTCCATTAATATTTAATAGACCCTCCTTTTGCTGCAAGAACAGCCTGTAGACGCCTCCTATAGCCACTGACAAGTCCCTGAAGTCTGGCAGGTGGTACTTTGGCCCATTCCTCCAAACAAAACGCCTCCAGTTCAGTCAGGTTTCTTGGCTTCCGTACATAAACAGCCTGCTTCAAATCAATCCATACATTTTCAATGATGTTAAGGTCTGGGGACTGGGATGGCCATTCCAGAAGATTGTACTTGTGCTTCTGCATGAATTCCTTGGTGGATTTTGAACAGTGCTTGGGATCATTGTCCTGCTGAAAAATCCAACCCCGGCGTAGCTTCAACTTTGTGACAGATTCTTGAACATTCTTGTCAAGAATCTGCTGATACTGAGAGGAATTCATGTGGCCCTCAGCTTTAACAAGGTTTCCAGTCCCTGTGCTAGCCACACAGCCCCATATCCACATGATGGACCCTCCACCATATTTCACAGTAGCCAATAAGTTCTTCTCATGGAATTCAGTGTGTATTTTTCTCCATGCATACCTCCTCTTGTTCTGACCAAATAACTCCATCTTAGTCTCATCTGACCACAGTATTTTTTTCCAAAATGCTTCTGGCTTGTCCAGATGTGCTTTTTCATACCTCATGTGACTCTTCTTGTGACGAACACTCAGGAAAGGCTTTTTGAGCAAAAGCCTTCCAAAGAGCTTTTCCTGGTGCAAAGTGCGCTGGATTGTGGAACGATGAACAACTCCACCATCAGTATCCAGATGTTCTTGTAGTTCTCTGGAGGTGGTCTGTGGCTTGTCTGTGACCATTCTAACCATCCTTCATCTGTGTCTTTCCAGTATTTTTTTTGGCCTACCACATCTTTCCTTCACAATGACTGTTCTTCTGGCCTTCCATTTCTGCACCACATTTCTGACTGTGGAAATAGACATCCCAAACCTTCTTGATAATTTCTTGTACCCTTCTCCTAATTCATGATAATGAATTATCTTAGTTTCTTGGTCAGTGGAGAGTTGTTTCAATGCCCCCATGTTACCAGGAGCATAGGACAAGCACAGCCAGCAGTTGCCTCTGTTAAATAGCCTTTTTCATGATTGGTTTTACCTGTCTTTGTAATTGAAGGTCTCACAAGCTAATCAAAGCAGTTTTGGGCTGCAACATGTCAGCTACAAATCCCTACAGGTCTTGAAATCAATGTGATTAAAAGGGTGCCCAAAGTTTTGCACATACCATTTTTTACATTTTAATTTATTATAATAAAACTTTGTAATGATACTCTAAGATTTTTGGTCTGGAAAACACTCAAATGTCTACATCTCTGTAGGAAATAAAATCTTGTTGCTGTGATCGTCTTTTATAAAGTTAGAGCAAATTATTATGAAATCTTAGAGGGGTGCCCAAACTTTTTCACACCACTGTATATAGGTCCAACTCCCATTCACCTGTTCCCTCTTCATAATGTCTTGTCCCTTTATTTGGAGGATGTGCTGGATGAGGAAGCCCTAATCCTCAGACTGTACCACAGATGGTCTGTGTTACACTGAGATGGTTTTAGTAGGAGCTTCCTTTATTCTGTTGATGATGCAGAGAACCTCAATAAAGGAACCATTTGCTGCACAATAAGACGTGTTTGTCTGGCACTGAAATCATTTAGCAACATGTTCATCACCTTCCCTGGTCACAGAAGACCCCTCTACATCAAGGAGCAGTTTTACATGATTTCAGGTCACCTCAATGTGCAACCATTAGTTTCTAATTTGATCAGTTACAGTTGGATACTAACTATTCTTTGTTACTGTAAGCACCTTGGACATCGTATGTGTAACTCTGCCGTGTTTTCTAAATGATATCTTGTATAGTCAGGTGAATTCTCTGGTGTGCTGCTGGGAGACAAAGGAGTGGCTGTTGATGTTGCTCTCATCTTCCCAGTCAACATTAATGGCAGACTCATGAGGGAATGTTTTCACTTCATTTTTGGAATTAACCTCTTTAGTTAATAAAAGATCTTAAATGTCACTTTTTGGTGTGTGCATTTTATTTAGCATTGGTGGTTCTCTTTTAAATTCTTCTTGACATTCATGAAAGAGGGAGGACATCACAATGTTTTCTTTTTTATTTATTTATTTATTAGGCAGTCCTCCTTTGTCTTGGTTGCTTGGATCCTGGAATAGAGAGAGCAAAAACAACAAAGATTAAAACATTGTATTGCAGTTCTGGTTACTGTGTACACTGAAATACTCACTTCTCTTTCTAGTTTCTGGATTTAGCCCCGGATCCCCTCCATCACTGGCCTCCCTTTATTTAAATGGAGCACCAGCTCCTCTGCTGGGGTCATATCCTGGCTGGGTGGGCCGCCCCCTGTGCTACAATCATACAGACATTCAACATGTCAGCAGACACCTCATCTATTCATTCATTGTTATCTACTTTAAAGTCACTTACCAGCCTGAAAAATGTTCTTCTATTTCATTTTAATTTGCTGCCAGGTCCTTTTATGACAAGTTTGTTCTTTATGAAGGATAGAAAGATAAAACAGATAAAAACGTAACATGAGAAAAATAAAAATTAAACACATAGTGGATACTTGTTTGCACTTAATCATACTCTACATTTCCTGAGTAACCTGAAACGTAACTCCTTTAGTCCTTTTTAATTGTAGCCTAATTATGACAGGTCCCATGGAGCACTGTTTATTAATTGTACAGTTTTGGATTACTTACGCATTAAGCCGGTCCGCTATTGTTTGCCAGGCGTTCTTTAATTATGGCTAAAGTATTACCTACCTAAGTATTTATCCACGTTCTCATCAGTGATTGTGAGGTCTATTGAAGTGTGCCGTGAACACGCATTTATCCCAGCTACCTTCATCTGGTTTAACATAGCGGCGCCTTTTCATCCTGGCTCAGCAAACTGAAACCAATTAAACCAGGATGCGCCGAGCAGGCTAGGTCAAGCTGCGCTTGCTCATTTATCCTGGACTTTTATCCCAGTTTTGTGCAATACCCCTCTGGTCTAGAAACTGAAAGTGTTCTGGATGTACTGGCTGACCTGTGAGGAGTGGCCTCTAGAGGGTTTATATAGGAACAGAGAACTGCTGGTGGGATGTTTCAGCTTCAGAGGACTTGGACAGCGATGGAGCTTCTTCCTCTCGTGTGTTTCTGTCTCCTGATCTGCTCTGGAACAACGTTTGGTGCTGAAGGTGAGAAAATCATTTTGATTTATTTAAATGAGCGGACTGTGGATCTTTAGATCAGTTATTCTGTTACTTTCATTATTTTTTTATTTAGTGTTGTTTCATGTGTACAGATTAAGATTTATTTTTTTACATATTCAAGTTCTGTGCGTTTTGTACAAAAGTGGGAAAGTTACTGGAGTCAAATTCCTTGTATGTGCACACATACTTGGCAAATAAAGCTGATTCAGATTCTGTTTAGTGAGTAGGTCTGGATAACAGCAGTATAGTGACTTGTTCTTATCAAATTAAAACAATAACACGAACCTAAGCCACTGAGGGGCTGCTGTACTGGTACTCTGAGTAGCTGACGCGTCGTCTTCCGGGTCCAATGAATGAAACATATGAGCGTCGTATGCTGTCACCAACTGTTTATTCCCAGTTTGCGATTTTAACAAATAAGCGACTTTAGCCGGACTTGCACACACTTACATTAACTGTAACTTGAGTGTAAATCAAAACCAAAGCTCACACGTTTGTCACAACGCAAAACAAAAGACAAAGACGACGACGACGGTCAAAAACTGTGTGCTTCCCTAGTCAGCAGCACACCTGCTGAGTAATTAGTGACGTTACGAGACGTGCCGAGGCTTCGAAGCGTGTGTCGAGTAATGAGGCGGGGTTTCCGCGAAGCGCGTATCGAAGCTTGCTTCATTTAGGGGAGGAGCCAAAAATAATGACGTCCGAAGCTGCCCGGCTGTACCACGTGACTGGTTCGAGAAGCGGTTCAGATTTTCCGCGAGGTTTGAAATAGTGATGGAGAAACCGAAGCTTTCTGAACCAGTGAACCAGTCTGAAGCAATTGTGTTGAAATGGTTCAGGTGTTTCGAAGCATTTGATACAATTACATGTGGCGACATCTGCTGGATAATATTATACATAACCAGGGCCTGAAGTTAACTTTTTTGGCCACAGTAGTTTTTTACCAGCCAAAACTTTTTTGTGCCTAAAACAAAGGTGAACGACTCAGAAAATACATAAGAATGGTTCTTGAACTTGTACAGAATACACATTAAAGTGCTGTCTGGTTATTAACCAACTTAACCAGTCTCATTTATGAGTAGACCTACATAATGATTACAACTGTATCTGACCTGGTGTCGTGGCAGGCATTACAATTTAGATTTTAATCACATTTATATCAAAAGGCTATTTTTAAGTTTGTACATATTAGGCCTATAAGTTCATGTTGCTTTTTAAAGAGTCTAGTATTTTGACTGAATAACATTTAGATAAACAACAACAATCAGTCAGGTCATTTGCTCATTGATTGCGTTTACATGGGATATGGTGTTTACATGGCATGCGTGTTTCGCGTCTTTTTCAATGTTTTCCAACGCGACCTAACTTGTTCAACGGAGCGAGGTGGAAAACCAGCATCACGTAGCTTTTCCCAACAGATTTGAATACATAAGCATTTCTGTGTTTTCTCCCATCTAAACACGTCGCTATGTTTAGTTTTTTCATTACTTTAAGGGAAAATTCAGTCTCTTCGTTGCTCCAAAAGTGAGAAGTTTTCGTTGCCGCAATGTTGTTTGTATTTCTAGTGCGTCACTTGGCGTCACTCGCGCATGCGCAGACAGTGGGCAGCTGTCAGAAATCGGGATAAGGTGTATACATGCTCCTGTATCCCGGCTTCTATCGGAGTACTCCAGGTAGCGAAATCGGGTTTCTTGAAATCAGGAAATGAGCATATAGTTTCTGAATTCGGGATATGGTGTTTACATGGACAAACACAAAAACGGGATACTTCAAAAACCCGATCAAAATCGGGATACTAAAGACCATGTAAACGCAGTCATTGGCTACCCGCCAACGTGGCAGGTAGATTGACAGTTTCACCCGCCAATCACAAAAGTTACCCGCATTTGGCGGGTGCCAATTTCATGCCCTGTACATAACATGCGCATGAAACGAAAGGTCGTGAGACGGAAAGTTGTTTTTGCTTAGCAATAAAGGATCTACAGTAGCCTATGTGCATCTTGAAATGCTTGATTTTTTTCTTATATAATATACTAAAATAATATACCTGTATGAGTTTGACATCATATAATACTGTATGCTTTGATAAGATTGATAGAAATACAAAAATATATTTACAAATAAAAAAGTGAGATGCGTCTTCATATAGGGACTGATGACAGTAGTTGTACAAAATGTTTGTTAAACTGGGAAGGTCATATGGGTGGTTTAGAATTTTTTATTTAAAAACAAGATCAACCTCTTACAAATCTCTTCTCTCAAAAACCCACAACCCGTGACACTTCGCCGATGACGGCCGATACGCGTGTGATGTAATGAAGCTTCATTTGGGGAGTAACGTGATTTTTCAACTGATGAAGCGAGGCATCGAAACATCTTGTCGCGATACTACTGCTTTGAACGCTCGACACTGTTTCGAGCGTCTGCTTCGAGCATAACATCTCTAGTTTGAAAGCAATATGAACACCTCGGGTTCCGTTCAAAATGTGTTAAGATACATAACAGGATGGAGCCAGCTAAGAGGAGGATGATTTCCCCTGTGTGGGAACATTTTGGTTTGACAACTCCTAATAAAGTAAGCTCAATCTAACATTAGGTTTGCTTATGAAGAACTGTATTTTTTAGTTTCTTATTTTATTCAAAGGTGAGGTGTTTATCGTGTTCCAAGGAGTTGGGGTACGGTAATCCCTAATCCATGCTAAGGTATTACCGTGTCTTTCATGAGAATAAGGAGGCAACTGGAGCAAAAGAAAACAAACATTAATGCAAGTTAGCGGCAGTAGAGTAGTAGTGACGTAATCAAAATGGTCCAACGAGAACAACGTAACACAGATGCGGTTAGTAGTACACCGTAGAATCACCGGTCTTTCGTTAGTGAAGTATCGGTTCGATTCCCCTTGGTTCTCGTTTTATTTATTTTATCGTTATATAATTTTCTTATAATCAACTGTAAACCACATATCCATGTAGCGTAGTTAAATAGGAAAGTGCATGGCAAATCAAGTCCCATACTAGCATGAAATAGTTATTGCACGATTGCACTGCATTTTATTGTCCACTAGATTAAAAAAAAAACAGAGCACTGTGTCACTGAAGCTTTGAGCAATTAACATTTTTTTGAATCAGGAACGACTGCCCATCACTTACTATATAGACACAAAAAAATCAATGCATCACACATTATGTGGTTAAGAGCCTTTGTAAGAGCTACAGCTGCCTGTGATTATACACCTGGCCAGTAGGTGGTTTCGCGTGCACATGAAGCTTCGAGAGATGAACCCTTTCTCGAACCAGTTGGCTGAAGTGGTTCGATGCCTCATGAGGCTTCATCTCACCATCACTAGTAATTACCTGCTGGTGTATTTAACAATTTCCTGCACACAAAGAACACAGCACCACCTATCGAGGCTTACAGACATTACACAAAACAAATATACAAATACTCACATAAACCAAAAAATGGCTCCAACAAGCAGCATCTGCACCTGTTACTTCCACATTTAGCTCCGTTTTCAAATAAAAATAATCCATAGGGGTTTTAGGGGTTTTTATGTTGTCCAGTTGTTAACTGAACACTCATATGATTTATATAGTGAAATATAATAATAGTGAAATATTTGTAATATTCTGATAGAAAACCCAATAACGTTGGTGGTGAAACATGTAAACTGTGTTACTGACTGATCACTCTGGATGTGAACACACTGATTAATACAATAAATGTTTTTGTCTTCCAGTCATCAAGATGAGAGTGAACGAAGATGAAGATGTCATTTTACCCTGTTCCTTAGACTCTACCAACATTAGGACTGAGACCTTTAACTGGAAGAAAGATAATCAGACAAATGTGTTCCAGTTCAGTGCAGGCAGTCATTCTAATAACGGTCGTGGAGGTCAAGATCCACAGTTCAAAGGTCGAGTCTTTCATTTTGAAGATCAACTGCAGTCTGGTAATGCCTCCATAGTTATCAAGAAAACAAAGAAGACAGACACTGGACGTTACAGCTGTATTTTTCCTCATCATCAGCCAGAGACAAGATCCATCATTGAGCTCATTGTTGGTGAGTATTTCCATGAAACAGTTAAAGATTTGTGTCTTCAGTGACCAAAGTTCCAACAGTTTCATCTCATCTCAGATTCAGTTTGAGCCTCTGCTCTTGATCTGTTGCTGTTAGACCCAACTCTGTGACTATAAGCCACTAAACACTGATAGAAACCAGTCTCTGCTGGAAATGTGACAGGACCTTGATGACATCTGTTAATATGACTTTGTTTAATCATAAAATATTTTTTGTAATAAATAGGATGCTAATTTCTTTTCTTGTCCTCAGTTTTATTTACTGTCAGGTTGATGATTTCACACAAACAACTCTAACATATTCTTTCTTTTCTCTTTTAGATTGTATCTTAACCTCTTAGGGGTTTTTATAACCATGAACATCTCTGCATCTTTAAACCTGCCCATTTTAACTTGTTTCTAATCTAAATGCTATAAAGAACTGAAACAGGCCTGTTGTATCACCATGAAGAAAACTCTGAGGTTTCATGTAGTGTGTTAGTATTACTGGTTGCTCTAACACAGGTCATTGGTTGGAGGACTTCAAAGAAAATGATTGGAGCTATGTAGTTTTTAAACTTTAACTTCATACTTCAAACACTAGAAATAAGACATGGAATTGATTCTTCAGTCTGAAATTTCCAGGATGTAATCTCCATTTTGTTAATAATATCTGAGCCAGATTTCATGTTGATAGAGTGAAGTGACTCTGAGATATTTCAGAAAGTGCAGTTCCGAGCATCTCCAGCAGGTGACTACAGAACTCTACAAAAAACTCTCCAAGATGAAAAAATAATGATGATAAATCTTGTTTATGACGATAAATATTTAACTAAATGTTCAACGTAACTATAAAATATGTTTTTTATCGTTTACTTCAATATTCACGCGTTTATTTTCATTGAATCGAGTCTTTTTTTACATTTAAAACCAGTTTTTCTCTTAACTTCGTGTCCCACTATGTCGGAAACACCAACTACATTAACTTCCATATATGGTCAGACAGGTAATTTTACCGGCTACAAACTCTGAGTGTTTTCATGGTGCTGACTTCCTATTGGATGAAAGCAGCTGTCAATCAAACTCGACTTAAGATGCTGTCCTCTGATTGGCTGCTGGAGTTTAAAGACCGTTAGGTTCGTCTGTTTACTTCGTAGAAAGATGCGGATTGGTTTGTTTTGTTGGTGGGCGTTTCCTGATTTCAGAGATACTGAACATCATTGGTCAAATCTTTGGTCAACACTTTAAAATGACCGGAAAGTTGTTGTTTTTAAAGTTTGCTTCGCTGCGATAAAACTAAACGATGGAAATAATTCACTTTTATTTCCGTTATTTTTTTGTTCCGCTTGAACTTAAACGAGATGAATTTAATGGTTGGAGTTTTGTTGTTTAAAACGAGCCACAGTTTGTGAATAAATGTTTGTTTTTCGACCTATAAAAGCTTTTTAACTGCGGCGAACAAAGTTAGCAGGAGAGTTGCTAACTATTTACTGCCGTAAAGTAAGACGCTGCTGTGTTTATGTCGTAAATCCTTCCTAGAGGTTCATGAATGTGTCGTAAAAACGAACATCTGAGCTTTCAAACGAGCTATAATATGTCTGGACGGACGTTTCCGGTCAACATGTAAATATACAGTATGTTTATTTATTAATTTTACATTTAAATATCGGGTCGCATCCAACCTCAGCACCTTAAAAGGTTAAAAGACAGAACAGAGGAAAAGATTGAAGGTGAGTCCTGATTGTGATGACGTCACTGATGAATGGATCTCACCTGGATGTGATGGAACTAATCACTGATTATTGGACACATTTATACACCAACATCTCTTTAGTTTGGACCAGTTTTAATCATGTAGAAGGTTTGTAAATAGTTTTATAGAAATGAAGTGACCTGAAACTATAGAAAGTACATTTTTGACGTCTGGATGATTCTCAATACTTTATTTATGATGCACTAATATTGATAAAGGTTTTCTAAACTGGTGTAGCTGTCTAAGTTAAAATCAGATGATCTTTACATCTCCATGTATCACTGATGGAGACACATTAACATCTTTATGGTTAAATGTTAATGATATATTTCTGAATATTTTACACATCTATACTAGTGATGTTCTTTATTTCCATTCTAATCAATCCAGTATCAGTCAGTTCACTCTATGAAACGTTAAGATGAAGTTCTGTTCAAATATCAAGTTCAATCAAAGCTGAGAGGTTCAGTTCAGGTTTATATTGAGTTTTTATTTCCTCCTAAACACATTATAATCCACATATATAGAATCAGAAAGGATGAACCAAAACATTTTACTGTTATATGTCAAGTGTTGTTTTCAATCTGTTGTTTATTCTGTGTTCACAGGTCCATCGCCAAAACCATGTGTCACAAACCTTCATCAAACTAATGACCAGGCTCTGCTCCAGTGTAAAGTTCAAGGTGTTTTTCCAAAACCTAAAGTTCAGTGGTTGGACAGTGAGAACAAGACAGTTCCTGCTGAAGAACCACAAGAAACAGAAAGTGAAGGAAAATACAACATTATCCTCAAGACCATTGTGACAAAGTCTGATGTCTATCGCTGTGTTTCTACACAAGAAGGAATCTGTCATCAGATTGATCAAACAATCATTGTGTATTGGGATGGTGAGTGTTTATTTAAATCTTCATTTGTTCTCATTTATTTTTTTTAACTCCATTCTCTCATAATTTCTACTTTTACAAAGTTCATCATGTTTTTGTTGTTAAGCTGTCAGAAATGTGTAAACATGTATTTAATACTGAGGTCATAGTTGAAGTTAGTGTTGTACTAGATTATATTGTATTGAGAGGTGTTCCTAATGTTGTGGCCATCCCATATTAATACATAAGTGGAGCAGATTATTAAGAACTCCACTCAGGATAAAGCAACACAACACATGACTGATTGTGACCTCAGTAGTACAACATAGAATTGTCCTTGTGCTGTTGTTCAAATAAACCACATTTATGTGTAGAGCAGTTTCAAAGAGCATCAAATACTAGTTTGTCTAAATGTGTCAAATGTGATGAACTTCTTTCATCCACAATGACTGCAGCTTCCTAACAGCTGCTTCATTCACTGCAGCAGAGCGTCGCTTGATCACAAGAACTGAAGGAAAACCAGAATTAGGTTTTGACTTCAAGAGAAGATGGACATGAAATAGAGCTGATAAAATATCTGTGGAATAAACAGAGAAACACTTTATTTTAGTTTCCTCAGCTTTATCTGTTAAGTTGATGATTTCACACAAACGTCTCTAACATGTGTTTTCTTTTCTCTTTTACATCTTTGAAGACAAAGACCCAGGTGAGTCCTGATTCTGATGTTACTGAAGATTTCACCTAAACCAATCATGATGAGATGAAGATGTTTCTGAGATGTAGTCCAGAGTCCATCATCACAGCCTCGGCTCAGGGTGGAGAAAACCTCCAGACAGACTGTCAGACATGTTTTCAGATCAGGTCAGGATCACAGCAGGAGTAAAAGCAGAAGTCACATGGAAAAGCCTAAAGTAGAGAGGCAGGACAGAGATTCAAACATCCTTCATACTGATGAACAACACGTCTCAGAAAGAGGAGGATGCTACAACATCAGCCTCCTCACTACTGACACCAAAACCTAAAGCAAGCTGTTAGCTGTGAAACCAAGCAGGAGGAAACTGGACATTAGATCCATGCTAACATCACTGAGCCTGCTTTTAATCTGCACTAGAGGTCTTCGGAAAAAACCGACAACCCGAAAACCCGAGGTTCCGACCCGACCCGGCTCGGGTTTGGGTCCACTCACAAGAAGTGACGCCGGGGCCGGGTCGGAACCGGTGGAGTTTGTCTCGGGTCTCGGGTCTCTTATTGTGAAAGGCCGGGTCCTACAGTACCCGAGAGGACCCGGCGATTGGCGGTCACAGCTGTCAATCACCGCCGCCCTCCCCTTTCCCCCCTTCCCGACTCCAATGCGAGGCTAGGCCAGGGGTGGGGGCGGAACCAGGTAGAAGAAGACTACGTGTAGGTAAGAAACAGAAAGTAATAGCTTATAAAAACAAGTCTTAAGACAACTTGTATTAAATCATAAAGCAACTCGGGCATTTCGGGTCCACGGGTTTTTAAGGGTTCGGTTCGGTTTCGGAACTCGTATTTACAATAATGGCTCGGGGCCAGTCGGGTCCGGTTCCAATTTTCACGGGTCCATTTGGGTTCGGGTCCGTCAAATTGGACCCGTGAAGACCTCTAATCTGCACTGACTGCTAGAGTTTACATTTCAGGAGCATGTACACATGGTGGTGTTCTCTGAGGATGAGGAACTTTCTGTTCATCAAACATTAACTTTATGTCTTCTGTTTCAGGGTTAAACACTGGAGTGATTATTGGTCTTGTAGCTGTCATTCTTCTTCTTCTTTTTATCATTGGATTTCTTGTCTGGAGACGAAAATCCAGAGGTAAGTTCTAGATAATTCTTTCTCCCAGTAAATCTGATCAGACTCCATCTTGTCTGTGTGTTTCCATGCTCAGAGTCTTGACAGTAGTTTAGTCAGAAATGAAACCTTCTGTTCATGTTTCCACTCATGATCACTGAACCTGTTTGTGATTGCTGTAATCCTTCCTCCTGTTCATACTGATCCTAACATGGACAGGACACAATCTCCAGTCCTCATTCTATTCTCTGGAGTTAATGTGAGGCTTTCAGCAGTCTGACTTCATCCACTGGATATTTGTCAAAGTTTTCTCCTTCATTAAACCAAATGTCCTTTCAGTGTTTCTGTTCCTTTCAGTTCTAAAGTGACAGTAACTTCTGAAGAGACCCACTTGATTTGAGTCTGACTGAGACTGATGAAGCTTCAAACATATATGAACTCATTGTACATTTTCCTTTTCTTTCCTACAGGTGTGCTTTAAGAAAAAGAAACTAATCCACTGAATGAACAGGAGAGTCAACAGCTTAGTTCTCTGATATGTGATGACATAGATTTGTGCTCTTGTGCAGCTTTGACAGAAACAGACTGAGGAGGAACATGTTTGCTTGTTAATGTTTCAGAGACTCTTTGGACTCTGTTGTGTTGCTTTGATTGTTCAGTGTTTTCATGGTTTTATCCAACACTGCTGTGTCTCATTTTGACTCTTGATGTTGTTGATGCAGATTTATCTCATCCATGCAGGTGGTATAATGTCAGAGGACAATAAAAACTGAGGACATTATACTTCCTGGATAAATGAGATCAAGCTGCATGGAAACAATCCAAACTCCCAGAGGAACATTTGTCATATTTGAAGTTATGAGATATGTTTTTGATTTAAAGGTTCAGCTCAAGATTTATTTCTTTTGATGAGTAATCAGTTAATTTGGTTTTTCTTCTTTTTTTTTTCTACAATCCAATGACAGTAACTTTATATATACTTTCAAAATATAAATCAAGAAAAAGACGATGACGTTTGAACATTTAATTGATTCATTGATAAATAGACTCAGCTCTGATTTTGTTAGGTGATGGTGTGCTTGGTGATTATGGTGTAGTTTCAGGTAACGCTTCATTATTTCTATCAAGAAGTTTAAATAAAACATGACAATAATCAAACTGTTGTCTCTGTGTGATGGCGCCACCTGGTGGCTGAGTGCAGTACATGACATAAACCCCTTTAGCTTCAACTAAACTAAGAAACTATGTCAAATATGCAGCCTGACACAGACACACACACAAAAACACTTTAGGAACAACTAAAAAAACAAACATGAAGAACAGCACAAGGTGTTGACCTGAGGGGTATTGCACAAAACTAGGATAAGGGATTAAGCCGGGATATGTTGATTATCCCGGCTTAATTTAGCCTCAAGTCGGTTGCATGAAAGCAGCTCAAACTTAACCCGGCTAAGTTACTATGGTGATTTATTCTCTGCAGCTAGCCTGCTCCAGACCAGGCTAACAGCCAGGCTAAGATTAATCCTGGTGATCCACCTGTATTTCCACCGTCAATCCTGTGAGGATTTAATGTGTTTTACAGCATGACCATGGTCTTTCTAAGTATGTTGCATCATTTTAATTATCCTCTATTAAAATATTACATATTTATAGTAATTTATCATTTCATTTAAATCTGTTGGCTGTTTGTAATTAAATTAGTCTTTTTATATTGATTTAAGTGGTAGTATTATTACTCAGGTCAAGAGTTATATGAAGACTGCTTGTCAAATTGCTGTCAGAGGTTTTATAAATGTGTGTTTTATTGCAGTAACTGAGATTACTAAACACAAGTTGCAAAGGTGTTTTCAATGAAATATGTGACAAGGGCCATATAGTATATATTTATATATATATATATAGGTCCACCTCCCATTCACCTGTTCCCTCTTCATAATGTCTTGTCCCTTTTTTGGAGGATGTGCTGGATGAGGAAGCCCTAATCCTCAGACTGTACCACAGATGGTCTGTGTTACATTCAGATGGTTTTAGTGGGAGCTTCCTTTATTCTGTTGATGATGCAGAGAACCTCAATAAAGGAACCATTTGCTGCACAATAAGACGTGTTTGTCTGGCACTGAAATCATTTAGCTACATGTTCATCACCTTCCCTGGTCACAGAAGACCCCTCTACATCAAGGAGCAGTTTTACATCATTTCAGGTCACCTCAATGTGCAACCATTAGTTTCTAATTATCTGTGGCACATATATTGTTATTGCTCGCGTTTAATATTCTTATAGCTTCTTCTGGTACTTTTTTCGGTTCGCTTCTTCTCCCAGAGTTTTGGAGACATATAGACAAATTTATATGGAGACGTGCGCATTGATTGGGACAAGTGTGCTATGTCTCACATAAGCGATCCGTCCAACGGGGCGAGAATAAACGGCGAAATTCGAGCGTCTCGTAACATGGAAGTGAATGGAGAAGCCCGGAAAAAAGCGGCAACATTCCAAAATGGACAGCTTGGCTTTGCTGAGCAATCACTCAGCCGTGCTTTGGAGTAGAAAAATGCTTTGAAGTTTGTACGAGGCACGGGAAGTGTAGCTTCGTTTTTCTGAAAACGGCGTTTCGATAGCTTTTACGGTTTGGTCGGGGTCGCAGTTTACGTTTTGGTGAAATTTTGGAAAAAAGTTCAAAAATCGTCGTTTATAATGGGGCTCTATGGGCGCACTCTAAGTCCCCCTCTAGGTTCAGAGTTTCGGCCAAATTCAGAAAAAAAAAGGTTTCAATCTCAGGTGGCGGCCACAGGTTTTGAGCTACAGAGATAAAAACTACATAAAAACGTAGGGATTTTTGTCTGCTTTCAGATGATGTGTGTCTTATATGTGTGGGACGTACGGTTTGGACCGCAGGCTCCTCCGAGCGAGGAGTGCGCCGACAGCTTTTCCAATTTTTCCCCATTCATGTGTATGTAGAAACCGAGAGAGATTTCTCGACGATTTTTCTCGTCGCATGCCTTTCTTTCCAAAACGAGTACGGCCACAATTTTGGCAGCACGCTCGTGGGAACAACACTAATTTGTAGAAAACCCTCGGCCGACGCTCACAATGCGTTCGTTTTCTCGATAGGACTTGTAGTTTTCGAGATATGAGCGTTTGTTCTGACGCAGATTTCTAGGGTGCAGGAGAGAGGGGAGTGAATATATAGAATATCATGTACGCATAGCGTAGCCATGGCAACGGCCCCCAACGAGCAGGCACAGAACAGGTGCGCTGAGACAGTGGAGGGAAAAGCGTCACGATCTGCCAAAAGATTAGGGTCTGTCAGTGTATTACAATGGGGAGGAAGAACACCCCATACAGGAGCACATTCACACAGACGCAGAGTGCCATAACATTATGAACACTGAACCGATCCTGATGAACAAACACATCGCAGGTGTGCACACAGAAGGCTGAGGGGCACAGAGGGAGACGATATGCCAAAACATTATCACCACCCTCCCCTTCCCACTATAGCATTACAGACACAGATTGACAAAAGATTAGGGACTCTCCTCAGTCTATTACAATGGGGAGGCATAACAACCCATGACCCCCCCTCTCCCTCCCTCTCTCCCTCTCTCCTTCCCTCCCTCCTTCTGTCGCTCTCTCCCTCTCTACTTCCCTCTCTCCCTCTCTCCTTCCCTCCCTCCTTCTCCCGCTCTCTCCTTCCTTCTCTCCCTCTCGCCCTCCTTCCCTCTCTCCCTCTCTCCTTCCCTCCCTCCTTCTCTCGCTCTCTCCCTCTCTACTTCCCTCTCTCCCTCTCTCCTTCCCTCTCTCCCTCTCTCCTTCCCTCTCTCTCCCTCTCTCCCTCCCTCCTCAGTTAGTGCTTTCACACAGCCGATCTGCCAAAAGATTAGGGACTCTCCTCAGTCTATTACAATGAGGAGGCAGAACAACCCATGACCCCCCCTCTCCCTCCCTCTCTCCCTCTCTCCTTCCCTCCCTCCTTCTCTCGCTCTCTCCCTCTCTACTTCCCTCTCTCCCTCTCTCCTTCCCTCCCTCCTTCTCCCGCTCTCTCCTTCCTTCTCTCCCTCTCTCCTTCCCTCCCTCCCTCTCTCCCTCTCTCCTTCCCTCCCTCCTTCTCTCGCTCTCTCCCCTCTCTACTTCCCTCTCTCCCTCTCTCCTTCCCTCTCTCCCTCTCTCCTCCCTCTCTCTCCCCTCTCTCCTCCCTCCTCAGTTAGTGCTTTTTCACACAGCCGATCTGCCAAAAGATTAGGGACTCTCCTCAGTCTATTACAATGAGGAGGCAGAACAACCCATGACACCCCCCCTCTCCCTCCCTCCCCCCTCTCTCTCCTTCCTCCCCCCTTCTCTCCGCTCTCCTCCCTCTCTAACTTCCTCTCTCCTCTCTCCTTACCCTCCCTCCTTCTCCCCGGCTCTCTCCTTCCTTCTCTCCCTCTCGCCCCCCCTTCCCTCTCTCCCTCTCTCCTTCCCTCCCTCCTTCTCTCGCTCTCTCCCTCTCTACTTCCCTCCCTCTCTCCTTTCCTCTCTCCTCTCTCCTTTCCTCTCTCCCTCTCTCCTTTCCTCTCTCCTTTCCTCTCTCATTTCCTCTCTCCTTTCCTCTCTCCTCTCTCCTTCCTCTCTCTCTCATCCTCTCTCCTTTCCTCTCCCCTCTCCTTCCCTCCCTCTCTCCTTCCTCCCTCCCTCCTCTCCCTCCCTCCTTCTTCTCTCCCTCTCTCCTTCCCTCTCTCCCTCTCTCCTTCCCTCCCTCCCTCTCTCCTTCCCTCCCTCCCTCTCTCTTTCTCTCCCTCCCTCCCTCCTTCCTCAGTTGGTGCTTTCACATAGCTGAAGCCATCCTGACAAGGAAACTCAGCACAGTTGCACACAGAAAGCGGCGGGAAAACTATGCCAAAACATTAGGAACACCCAAGCCATTACTGCAGTACTGTAGGTGGCCAGAACCTGACATTGTTACCCTCAGACTCCATTTTAGTGTTACAGTAATGGACAGCCAAAACATTATGACCACTTCAAGCATTACAGGACTATAGTACAGTGGCAGAATCTGACACTGACCCACCACTCCATTTCAGCATTACAGTAAGAGACTGCCAAAACATTATGACCACTTCAGTCATTGCAGGACTATAGTACAGTGGCAATTTCTGACACTGACCCACCACTCCATTTCAGCATTACAGTAACAGACTGCCAAAACATTATGACCACTTAAAGCATTACAGGGGCATATTGGAGTGGCAGAACTCTATGACATCAAACTCACAATGAAACACCACGCACACATCATGACGCACACATCACCGGCACAGTCAAAATTTCCGCAGGAATTTTCTAGTTTGATCAGTTACAGTTGGATACTAACTATTCTTTGTTACTGTAAGCACCTTGGACATCGTATGTGTAACTCTGCCGTGTTTTCTAAATGATATCTTGTATAGTCAGGTGAATTCTCTGGTGTGCTGCTGGGAGACAAAGGAGTGGCTGTTGATGTTGCTCTCATCTTCCCAGTCAACATTAATGGCAGACACATGAGGGAATGTTTTCACTTCATTTTTGGATTTAGGCTCTTTAGTTAATAAAAGATCTTAAATGTCACTTTTTGGTGTGTGCATTTTGTTTAGCATTGGTGGTTCTCTTTTAAATTCTTCTTGACATTCATGAAAGAGGGAGGACATCACAATGTTTTCTTTTTATTTATTTATTAGGCAGTCCTCCTTTGTCTTGGTTGCTTGAATCCTGGAATAGAGAGAGCAAAAACAACAAAGATTAAAACACTGTATTGCAGTTCTGGTTACTGTGTACACTGAAATACTCACTTCTCTTTCTAGTTTCTGGATTTAGCCCCAGATCCCCTCCATCACTGGCCTCCCTTTATTTAAATGGAGCACCAGCTCCTCTGCTGGGGTCATATCCTGGCTGGGTGGGCCGCCCCCTGTGCTACAATCATACAGACATTCAACATGTCAGCAGACACCTCATCTATTCATTCATTGTTATCTACTTTAAAGTCACTTACCAGCCTGCAAAATGTTCTTCTATTTCATTTTAATTTGCTGCCAGGTCCTTTTATGACAAGTTTGTTCTTTATGAAGGATAGAAAGATAAAATAGATAAAAACGTAACATGAGAAAAATAAAAATTAAACACATAGTGGATAATTGTTTGCACTTAATCATACTCTACATTTCCTGAGTATCCTGAAACGTAACTCCTTTAGTCCTTTTTAATTGTAGCCTAATTATGACAGGTCCCATGGAGCACTGTTTATTAATTGTACAGTTTTGGATTACTTACGCATTAAGCCGGTCTGCTATTGTTTGCCAGGCGTTCTTTAATTATGGCTAAAGTATTACCTACCTAAGTATTTATCCACGTTCTCATCAGTGATTGTGAGGTCTATTGAAGTGTGCCGTGAACACGCATTTATCCCAGCTACCTTCATCTGGTTTAACATAGCGGCGCCTTTTCATCCTGGCTCAGCAAACTGAAACCAATTAAACCAGGATGCACCGAGCAGGCTAGGTCAAGCCGCGCTTGCTCATTTATCCTGGACTTTTATCCCAGTTTTGTGCAATACCCCTCTGGTCTAGAAACTGAAAGTGTTCTGGATGTACTGGCTGACCTGTGAGGAGTGGCCTCTAGAGGGTTTATATAGGAACAGAGAACTGCTGGTGGGATGTTTCAGCTTCAGAGGACTTGGACAGCGATGGAGCTTCTTCCTCTCGTGTGTTTCTGTCTCCTGATCTGCTCTGGAACAACGTTTGGTGACGAAGGTGAGAAAATCCTTTAGACTGATTGAAATGAGCGGACTGTGGATCTTTAGATCAGTTATTCTGTTACTTTCATTGTTTTTTTATTTAGTGTTGTTTCATGTGTACAGATTAAGATTTATTTTTTTACATATTCAAGTTCTGTGCGTTTTGTACAAAAGTGGGAAAGTTACTGGAGTCAAATTCCTTGTATGTGCACACATACTTGGCAAATAAAGCTGATTCAGATTCTGTTTAGTGAGTAGGTCTGGATAACAGCAGTATAGTGACTTGTTCTTATCAAATTAAAACAATAACACGAACCTAAGCCACTGAGGGGCTGCTGTACTGGTACTCTGAGTAGCTGACGCGTCGTCTTCCGGGTCCAATGAATGAAACATATGAGCGTCGTATGCTGTCACCAACTGTTTATTCCCAGTTTGCGATTTTAACAAATAAGCGACTTTAGCCGGACTTGCACACACTTACATTAACTGTAACTTGAGTGTAAATCGAAACCAAAGCTCACACGTTTGTCACAACGCAAAACAAAAGACAAAGACGACGACGACGGTCAAAAACTGTGTGCTTCCCTAGTCAGCAGCACACCTGCTGAGTAATTACCTGCTGGTGTATTTAACAATTTCCTGCACACAAAGAACACAGCACCACCTATCGAGGTTTACAGGCATTACACAAAACAAATATGCAAATACTCACATAAACCATAAAATGGCTCCAACAAGCAGCATCTGCACCTGTTACTTCCACATTTAGCTCCATTTTCAAATAAAAATAATCCACAGACATCATCCTCCACAATAAAATCTGTTGCCCTTCAATGACTCTGACAGCATCCCTCTGGTTCTTTCTAACAGTATAACGACATGATCAGGGTTTGGATGTTTGTTCTAATCTGATGTGTGTTTCACAGATTATTCAGGTCGTTCAGTTAAATTATTGACATGAAGCTGATACTGACACTGAAGTTCATCAAGTCAAGACGTGGTGATCCTTTTAGCGTGCCAACTAGTTTACATGACAGAGTGATGTTTGGAATTTACACTTGTTTCTGTTTGTCTCAGTTTAAAATGTGAAGATTCTTTGTACCAAACCATAACTTCTGTCTCACTGAAATGTTTTCTTACGTAACCAAGGATAGAGGGGGGGGCCCAGAACTGGGCCCTCATTAAATTATGGAATAATTAAGAGAATGATAACAAAATAGGAATATTTGTGGAAAAAATATGTAATATTTGAGTTACATAAAAGCTTTATAATTTTTTTCTTCCTAATCGTCCTTGAAATAGTGGGGGGCTTAGTATGTTGTCATGAAAGTGGCCAGTCACTGATGTTGATTCTGACAGTGTCCACAAATAAGGTTTAGTTTGTAGCTTTAGCAGAAATCTTGTGTTCTGCCATCTAGTGGTGACTGGTGGAATCAACTCACATAGCAAATACCAGTTAACACAAGGAGAATCCAGTTAATTCAAAGCAGATGAACATTTAATGAAGCTGTTGTCCAGTTGTTAACTGAACACTCATATGATTTATATAGTGAAATAGAATAATAGTGAAATATTTGTAATATTCTGATAGAAAACCCAATAACGTTGGTGGTGAAACATGTAAACTGTGTTACTGACTGATCACTCTGGATGTGAACACACTGATTACAGTTTTTTACAATCGCTAACAAGCACTCACCCATACTTCAGATATTTTTTCTAAACTCTTAACACAGATTCACACCTACAAAACACAATTGGCCAAATGGATAATTTTCTTCTCAAAAACACATTTTGTTAAATATATACTAACTCTTCATTTCAAAATAGAACATATCTTTCTCTGCACACACCAACTTACCAAAACACTGGAAATATGACTCAAAATGAAATGATTCTGTCAAAGAATAACTCTTGTTTTCACTTCACAAGGTACATGCAGTGAATCAAAGTACACCAGGTTTCAAAATACTGGCTATTGCTGACATTACAAAAACTGCATAGACTTTTATGCTTCAGTTTTACAGGTATTTGTATGCAAAACATGCAATCCACAGTTTTTACACTAATTTTTTTGGTTGGGAACTCCATGTCCACATGTATTGTTCACATTCAAAAGCATTCCAGTAAAAAGCAAATAATTTTTTTTCCTTTACAGTTTACTACAGGAGGCACAGTAGAAATACAGTTTACAGTATGATAGAACATAAAAGGTTTTACAGTGTTGCTTACAGTACAGCAACAAAATATCCATGAAACACACAAGAGTATTCTGAACAAAAAATACAACAGCAAAAAGCCCAGATTGAGGGGGGGTGTAACTAAAAAAAAGCACAAAATGACTGTATGTAGTCTCTGATCTTCAGGGTTAGGCCACATGTTTTCATCAACATCGCATCAGATATTATCTAAGGCGATGCACGTGCAATAAAAGCACTTGGTATGTCGGATCCACCCTTGGTAATCATGGACTGTGATGTCCCTGCAGCCAGCACCCATGGCTTCAAGGAGGGACATCTGGTCATGTGGCTAATGGTCATCAACCTTCCACCTCCATGCAGAAAATAACTCCTCTATGGGGTTGAGGAAAGATGAATAGGGTGGAAGGGAGAGATGTACCAGTCTTGGGTGGTGAAGAAAACTTTGAAGGGGCATTGAAATTGACATGCCTGGGGCAATTCCAGCCATATACTGACCTCTGATATGACCTCTCCTGCTTCTGCTGCCCTGCTGATCAGAGTTTCCTCCTTTGTCCTTTTGTCCTTTTGTTCTGACAAAGTCTGGAGCAATCTCTGCCCCTCCACTGAGTTCATCCTCTTGTGTAAAGTTGACCTTGACTAACCAATATGCAACCACACCTGGGGACAGGGTATATCTGTGCTCTGGTCCTACATTCAGGGTCAGTCTCCAGTCTCTGACCCACTCTGTGTCGGTAGGCTCACCATGACCTGGAACTCCAATGAACTTGCAACACTTCACCAAACTTGGAACTAGACTTGGATTGTTTTTATTCTTCAACACTGGACTTCAAACCATGTTGTTAGCGATTGAAAAAAACTATATCAGCTGAGATATGTTGTTTTTGAACTGATATCATTGCAGAAGAAGAGGTTTTTATACTGTATCTAAGGTTTGGAATATTGCTTTTGCTATTGTGGTATGTTGTGTGTTAACATTTGAAAATAATACAAAAACTATCCATAATTTTGTTGGGAGGTACAGCTGGTCTGTTAAGAACATGTAAGCATTGTGGAAATGTGTTCACTGACTGCATATTGTATGAAAACGACATGAAATGTGTGAATGGTATGGCCACAAAAGACCGATGCTGTGCTAATTGTGTTTAGAGTTTTGAAAATGTGACCACTGATTGGACAAACGCTTGTTAGCGACTGACAAAAACTGTAATACAATAAATGATTTTGTCTTCCAGAGACATCTATCACCAAGATGAGAGTGAAAGAAGATGAAGATGTCATTTTACCCTGTTCCTTAGACTCTACCAACATTAGGACTCAAACCTTTAACTGGAAGAAAGATGATCAGAAGGAGGTGTTCATGTTCAGTTCAAGCAGTCATTATAATAACGGTCGTGGAGGTCAAGATCCACAGTTCAAAGGTCGAGTCTTTCATTTTGAAGATCAACTGCAGTCTGGTAATGCCTCCATAGTTATTAGAAACACAACGAAGACAGACACTGGACGTTACAGCTGTACATTTTCACATCTTCAGCCAAAGACAAGATCCATCATTGAGCTCCTTGTTGGTGAGTATTTCCATCAAACAGTTAAAGATTTGTGTCTTCAGTGACCAAAGTTCCAACAGTTTCATCTCATCTCAGATTCAGTTTGAGCCTCTGCTCTTGATCTGTTTCTGTTAGACCCAACTCTGTGACTATAAGCCACTAAACACTGATAGAAACCAGTCTCTGCTGGAAATGTGACAGGACCTTGATGACATCTGTTAATATGGCTTTTATTTTTTGTAATAAATAGGATGCTAATTTCTTTTCTTGTCCTCAGTTTTATTTACTGTCAGGTTGATGATTTCACACAAACAACTCTAACATATTCTTTCTTTTCTCTTTTAGATTGTATATGTGTTAGTATTACTGGTTGCTCTAACACAGGTCATTGGTTGGAGGACTTCAAAGAAAATGATTGGAGCTATGTAGTTTTTAAACTTTAACTTCATACTTCAAACACTATTAATAAGACATGGAATTGATTGTTCAGTCTGAAATTTCCAGGATGTAATCTCCATTTTGTTAATAATATCTGAGCCAGATTTCATGTTGATAGAGTGAAGTGACTCTGAGATATTTCAGAAAGTGCAGTTCCGAGCATCTCCAGCAGGTGACTACAGAACTCTACAAAAAACTCTCCAAGATGAAAAAATAATGATGATAAATCTTGTTTATGACGCTAAATATTTAACTAAATGTTCAACTTAACTATAAAATATGTTTTTATCGTTTACTTCAATATTCACGCGTTTATTTTCTTTTAATTGAGTCTTTTTTTAACATTTAAAACCAGTTTTTCTCTTAACTTCGTGTCCCACTATGTCGGTAACGCCAACTACATTAACTTCCATATATGGTCAGACAGGTAATTTTACCGGCTACAAACTCTGATTGTATTCACGGTGCTGACTTTCTATTGGATGAAAGCAGCTGTCAATCAAACCTGACTTAAGATTCTCTCCTCTGATTGGCTGCTGGAGTTTAAAGACCGTTAAATTCGTCGCTTTACTTCGTAGAAAGATGCGGATTGGTTTGTTTTATTGGTGGGCGTTTCCTGATTTCAGAGATACTGAACATCATTGGTCAAATCTTTGGTCAACACTTTAAAGTGACCGGAAAGTTGTTGTTTTTAAAGTTTGCGTCGCTGCGATAAAACTAAACGATGGAAATAATTCACTTTTATTTCCGTTATTTTTTTGTTCCGCTTGAACTTAAACGAGATGAATTTAATGTTTGGAGTTTTGTTGTTTAAAACGAGCCACAGTTTGTGAATAAATGTTTGTTTTTCGACCTATAAAAGCTTTTTAACTGCGGCAAACAAATTTAGCAGGAGAGTTGCTAACTATTAACTGAAGACAGAACAGAGGAAAAGATTGCAGGTGAGTCCTGATTGTGATGACGTCACTGATGAATGGATCTCACCTGGATGTGATGGAACTAATCACTGATTATTGGACACATTTATACACCAACATCTCTTTAGTTTGGACCAGTTTTAATCATGTAGAAGGTTTGTAAATAGTTTTATAGAAATGAAGTGACCTGAAACTATAGAAAGTACATTTTTGACGTCTGGATGATTCTCAATACTTTATTTATGATGCACTCATATTGATAAAGGTTTTCTAAACTGGTGTAGCTGTCTAAGTTAAAATCAGATGATCTTTACATCTCCATGTATCACTGATGGAGACACATTAACATCTTTATGGTTAAATGTTAATGATATATTTCTGAATATTTTACACATCTATACTAGTGATGTTCTTTATTTCCATTCTAATCAATCCAGTATCAGTCAGTGTATCTGTAATGATCCTCTGACACTGATTTAGTCTCATCTGTCAGTTTCTCCTTTAGAAAAGTACTTCAGTCTAATTCTACAGGTCTCCAGTGTTTAGATCATAATGGAGTTCCAATAATAGTTGTTCACTCTATAAAACGTTAAGATCAAATTTTATTCAAATATCAAGTTCAAACAAAGCTGAGAGGTTCAGTTCAGGTATATATTGAGTTTTTATTTCCTCCTAAACACATTATAATCCACATATATAGAATCAGAAAGGATGAACCAAAACATTTTACTGTTATATGTCAAGTGTTGTTTTCAATCTGTTGTTTATTCTGTGTTCACAGGTTCGTCTCCTAAGCCATATGTCGAAAACCTTGATCAAACAAATGACCAGGCTCAGCTGGAGTGTAAAGTTCAAGGGGTTTTTCCAAAACCTAAAGTTCAGTGGTTGGACAGTGAGAACAAGACAGTTCCTGCTGAAGAACCACAAGAAACAGAAAGTGAAGGAAAATACAACATTATCCTCAAAACCACTGTGACAAAGTCTGATGTCTATCGCTGTGTTTCTACACAAGAAGGAATCTGTCATCAGATTGATGGAAGGATAAGAGTAACTTTGCATGGTGAGTGTTTATTTAAATCTTCAGTTGTTCTCATTTATTTCATTCTCTCATAATTTCAGAAATGTGTAAACATGTACCGTAATTTCCGGACTACAAGGCGCACCTGAATATAAGCCGCACCAGCTAAATTTTGGGGGAAAATACAGATTGATCCATATATAAGCCGCACCCGACTATAAGCTGGTGTTTTAATGCCTAATTACCGTAAGGGTTTCTTCGAGGGGGGATTGACGGGACAGAAATGACTTTTTGGAAACGCAAAGCGTCCCATTTATTTACATTTGAGAAACACAATAAATAACAACGTTAAATGGCTAAATTTAATTCGTTTTTAAAAGTACTTGCCTGTAACACGGCAGCAAAAGTGCAGTAACCCGACTGCTCAACAAAATAACCAGCATCTTTTTTGAAAACAGCCAACACGACAGTAAAGGTGCAGTTACACGGACGTTTACTGTATCAAAGTAACCAGCCTACTATACCAGAAAAGTCAGCCAAATCGATCTCCATTGACTTAAAAGCAGCTCTCGTACTGTATTTGGGCTCACTTGGTTTCTTTTTCTCTCGTTACCTGGCTCGACCTGACCTGTCTCGCTCTTGCGCCCCCTGGTGACCGTTAGCTGTAAAAATCCATAAATAAGCCGCACCGCTGTATAAGCCGCAGGGTCCAAAGCAAGTGACAAAAGTAGCGGCTTATAGTCCGGAAATTACGGTATTTAATACTGAGGTCATAGTTGAAGTTAGTGTTGTACTAGATTATATTGTATTGAGAGGTGTTCCTAATGTTGTGGCCATCCCATATTAATACATAAGTGGAGCAGATTATTAAGAACTCCACTCAGGATAAAGCAACACAACACATGACTGATTGTGACCTCAGTAGTACAACATAGAATTGTCCTTGTGCTGTTGTTCAAATAAACCACATTTATGTGTAGAGCAGTTTCAAAGAGCATCAAATACTAGTTTGTCTAAATGTGTCAAATGTGATGAACTTCTTTCATCCACAATGACTGCAGCTTCCTAACAGCTGCTTCATTCACTGCAGCAGAGCGTCGCTTGATCAAAAGAACTGAAGGAAAACCAGAATTAGGTTTTGACTTCAAGAGAAGATGGACATGAAATAGAGCTGATAAAATATCTGTGGAATAAACAGAGAAACACTTTATTTTAGTTTCCTCAGTTTTATCTGTTAAGTTGATGATTTCACACAAACGTCTCTAACATGTGTTTTCTTTTCTCTTTTACATCTTTGATGACAAATACCCAGGTGAGTCCTGATTGTGATGTTACTGAAGATCTCTCCTCTATGTGATGTAGATTCACCTCTTGTCTTGTTAGAGTTTCATTTTCTTGACTAAAAGCAGAAGTCACATGGAAAAGCCTAAAGTAGAGAGGCAGGACAGAGATTCAAACATCCTTCATACTGATGAACAACACGTCTCAGAAAGAGGAGGATGCTACAACATCAGCCTCCTCACTACTGACACCAAAACCTAAAGCAAGCTGTTAGCTGTGAAACCAAGCAGGAGGAAACTGGACATTAGATCCATGCTAACATCACTGAGCCTGCTTTTAATCTGCACTGACTGCTAGAGTTTACATTTCAGGAGCATGTACACATGGTGGTGTTCTCTGAGGATGAGGAACTTTCTGTTCATCAAACTGTACGAGTGGAACATTAACTTTATGTCTTCTGTTTTAGATTCATCTACTGGACTGATTATTGGTCTTGCAGTTGTCAGTGTTATTGCTGTGGTTCTTGCTGTTGTTGTCTTTCTACTTTGCAAGAAACAAAAATCTAATAGAAGTAAGTTCTAGATAATTCTCTCTCCCAGTAAATCTGATCAGACTCCATCTTGTCTGTGTGTTTCCATGCTCAGAGTCTTGACAGTAGTTTAGTCAGAAATGAAACCTTCTGTTCATGTTTCCACTCATGATCACTGAACCTGTTTGTGATTGCTGTAATCCTTCCTCCTGTTCATACTGATCCTAACATGGACAGGACACAATCTCCAGTCCTCATTCTATTCTCTGGAGTTAATGTGAGGCTTTCAGCAGTCTGACTTCATCCACTGGATATTTGTCAAAGTTTTCTCCTTCATTAAACCAAATGTCCTTTCAGTGTTTCTGTTCCTTTCAGTTCTAAAGTGACAGTAACTTCTGAAGAGACCCACTTGATTTGAGTCTGACTGAGACTGATGAAGCTTCAAACATATATGAACTCACTGTACATTTTCCTTTTCTTTCCTACAGGTGTGCTTTAAGAAAAAGAAACTAATCCACTGAATGAACAGGAGAGTCAACAGCTTAGTTCTCTGATATGTGATGACATAGATTTGTGCTCTTGTGCAGCTTTGACAGAAACAGACTGAGGAGGAACATGTTTGCTTGTTAATGTTTCAGAGACTCTTTGGACTCTGTTGTGTTGCTTTGATTGTTCAGTGTTTTCATGGTTTTATCCAACACTGCTGTGTCTCATTTTGACTCTTGATGTTGTTGATGCAGATTTATCTCATTCATGCAGGTGGTATAATGTCAGAGGACAATAAAAACTGAGGACATTATACTTCCTGGATAAATGAGATCAACCTGCATGGAAACAATCCAAACTCCCAGAGGAACATTTGTCATGTTTGAATATATGAGATATGTTTTTGATTTAAAGGTTCAGCTCAAGATTTATTTGTTTCTTTTGATGAGTAATCAGTTAATGATTCAGCTGTTCATTTGGTTTTTATTCTTTTTTTTCTACAATCCAATGACAGTAACTTTGATCAAAATATAAATCAAGAAAAAGACGATGACGTTTGAACATTTAATTGATTCATTGATGAATAGACTCAGCTCTGATTTTGTTAGGTGATGGTGTGCTTGGTGATTATGGTGTAGTTTCAGGTAACGCTTCATTATTTCTATCAAGAAGTTTAAATAAAACATGACAATAATCAAACTGTTGTCTCTGTGTGATGGCGCCACCTGGTGGCTGAGTGCAGTACATGACATAAACCCCTTTAGCTTCAACTAAACTAAGAAACTATGTCAAATATGCAGCCTGACACAGACACACACACAAAAACACTTTAGGAAGAAGAACATCTCAAGGTGTTGACCTGGCCTCCACATTCACTAGATCCCAAACTGATCAAGTATCTGTGAGATGATCCACAGAGGCCCCTCCCCTCAAAGACCCCCCACTAACAACAGGACACCCTCAGAAGGCCCACAGTGTCATTGTCATTATGTATAAAGTAACCCTTTCACAATTAGCAAAGCGTTTACTTCAGGATTTTATTTTAAAACACTTGGATAAAGTTTGAAGCTGAACTTCTCCCAGTATAAATGATCTCAGTCAGTCTTAGAGTAACGGGTGAAGCTACGTCCTCATCCTGAACATTTTCTGTCCCCTGGAACAGAATAAGACGTCCTCACATCTCCTTGAGTCCTGGTGCACGTTGAGTATAACTAAAGAATCATTCTCACTTTAAAACATAACTGTTTGACGTCTAACAGCTGCACAGTATTTCATATTTAACCTGGAAATATTTAAATGGTTAAAGAGCTGAGAGCAGCTGCAGTCTGCTGGGATTCAGTTTCATGGTTCAGTGTTGGAAACAAATATCCTCCACTGTTCATGCTCTGCTTGTCAGAAAAACTCTGTTCTTCTAAATCTGAATATGAGTTTTTATTATTTATAGAGAAACAGCTTATTTCATCTAAATGTAATGTTATATTTAATGAATGTAAACGTTGGAGAATATTCTCATAAAGACATGATGCAGATGGAAGTCATTATAGAAACTGATGCAGAAGATAAAATCATTTTTATTATTATTTTTATGTGAAGACACAAACCCAAGAACAGCACAGTGTTAAAATAGACTAAAAGACACTTAGACCAGTGGTTAATGTGAAGTTAGGTTAGGTCTTCTGTGAATACAGGACACAAACAACACACTGAGATCAAATTCAGGAAATAAATAATAATAAACCAAAAGACACTCAGTTTAAGAATAAAAGTTGAAGCTTCAAGTTCAAACTAAGACCTCACAATATTGGTGGGTGGATAAAACATAAATCTAAACATAATAATAAATGAGCAGATGAAGAACTGATATAAAACAGGATCATGATTTCAAGGAGCTGACAGACGGTGTAATGTACCGTCAGAGGCCTCTATACAGTGGTATGAAAAAGTTTGGGCCCTTAGGAAAATCATTGCATCAGTTTGTCACTTGCTGAGCTTTTGAAGCAGCAACTTTATTTTAACAAATGTTATACCTTATGGAAACAGAAACATCTCAGTAGTGAAATCATTTTCATTGGTCCAACAGAAACATTTTTATGAATATTTAAACAGAAATAGGCATGTGCATAAATTTGGGTACCCCAAAGAAATAATTCCATTAATATTTAATAGACCCTCCTTTTGCTGCAAGAACAGCCTGTAGACGCCTCCTATAGCCACTTACAAGTCCCTGAAGTCTGGCAGGTGGTACTTTGGCCCATTCCTCCAAACAAAACACCTCCAGTTCAGTCAGGTGTCTTGGCTTCCGTGTGTAAACAGCCTGCTTCAAATCAATCCATACATTTTCAATGATGTTAAGGTCTGGGGACTGGGATGGCCATTCCAGAAGATTGTACTTGTGCTTCTGCATGAATTCCTTGGTGGATTTTGAACAGTGCTTGGGATCATTGTCCTGCTGAAAAATCCAACCCCAGCGTAGCTTCAACTTTGTGACAGATTCTTGAACATTCTTGTCAAGAATCTGCTGATACTGAGAGGAATTCCAGTCCCTGTGCTAGCCACACAGCCCCATAACATGATGGACCCTCCACCATATTTCACAGTAGGCAATAAGTTCTTCTCATGGAATTCAGTGTGTTTTTTTCTCCATGCATACCTCCTCTTGTTCTGACCAAATAACTCCATCTTAGTCTCATCTGACCACAGTATTTTTTTCCAAAATGCTTCTGGCTTGTCCAGATGTGCTTTTGCATACCTCATGTGACTCTTCTTGTGACGAACACTCAGGAAAGGCTTTTTGTGCATCAGCCTTCCAAAGAGCTTTTCCTGGTGCAAAGTGCGCTGGATTGTGGAACGATGAACAACTCCACCATCAGTACCCAGATGTTCTTGTAGTTCTCTGGAGGTGGTCTGTGGCTTGTCTGTGACCATTCTAACCATCCTTCATCTGTGTCTTTCTAGTATTTTTTTTGGTCTACCACATCTTTCCTTCACAATGACTGTTCTTCTGGCCTTCCATTTCTGCACCACATTTCTGACTGTGGAAATAGACATCCCAAACCTTCTTGATAATTTCTTGTACCCTTCTCCTAATTCATGATAATGCATTATCTTAGTTTCTTGGTCAGTGGAGAGTTGTTTCATGCCCCCATGTTGCCAGGAGCATAGGACAAGCACAGCCAGCAGTTGCCTCTGTTAAATAGCCTTTTTCATGATTGGTTTTACCTGTCTTTGTAATTTAAAGGTCTCACAAGCTAATCAAAGCAGTTTTGGGCTGCAACATGTCAGCTACAAATCCCTACAGGTCTTGAAATCAATGTGATTAAAAGGGTGCCCAAAGTTTTGCACATACCATTTTTTACATTTTAATTTATTATAATAAAACTTTGTAATGATACTCTAAGATTTTTGGTCTGGAAAACACTCAAATGTCTACATCTCTGTAGGAAATAAAATCTTGTTGCTGTGATCGTCTTTTATAAAGTTAGAGCAAATTATTATGAAATCTTAGAGGGGTGCCCAAACTTTTTCATACCACTGTATATAGGTCCAACTCCCATTCACCTGTCCCCTCTTCATAATGTCTTGTCCCTTTTTTTGGAGGATGTGCTGGATGAGGAAGCCCTAATCCTCAGACTGTACCACAGATGGTCTGTGTTACTCTGAGATGGTTTTAGTGGGAGCTTCCTTTATTCTGTTGATGATGCAGAGAACCTCAATAAAGGAACCATTTGCTGCACAATAAGACGTGTTTGTCTGGCACTGAAATCATTTAGATACATATTCATCACCTTCCCTGGTCACAGAAGACCCCTCTACATCAAGGAGCAGTTTTACATGATTTCAGGTCACCTCAATGTGCAACCATTAGTTTCTAATTTGATCAGTTACAGTTGGATACTCACTATTCTTTGTTACTGTAAGCACCTTGGACATCGTATGTGTAACTCTGCCGTGTTTTCTAAATGATATCTTGTATAGTCAGGTGAATTCTCTGGTGTGCTGCTGGGAGACAAAGGAGTGGCTGTTGATGCTGCTCTCATCTTCCCAGTCAACATTAATGGCAGACTCATGAGGGAATGTTTTCACTTCATTTTTGGATTTAGCCTCTTTAGTTAATAAAAGATCTTAAATGTCACTTTTTGGTGTGTGCATTTTGTTTAGCATTGGTGGTTCTCTTTTAAATTCTACTTGACATTCATGAAAGAGGGAGGACATCACAATGTTTTCTTTTTTATTTATTTATTTATTAGGCAGTCCTCCTTTGTCTTGGTTGCTTGGATCCTGGAATAGAGAGAGCAAAAACAACAAAGATTAAAACACTGTATTGCAGTTCTGGTTACTGTGTACACTGAAATACTCACTTCTCTTTCTAGTTTCTGGATTTAGCCCCGGATCCCCTCCATCACTGGCCTCCCTTTATTTAAATGGAGCACCAGCTCCTCTGCTGGGGTCATATCCTGGCTGGGTGGGCCGCCCCCTGTGCTACAATCATACAGACATTCAACATGTCAGCAGACACCTCATCTATTCATTCATTGTTATCTACTTTAAAGTCACTTACCAGCCTGAAAAATGTTCTTCTATTTCATTTTAATTTGCTGCCAGGTCCTTTTATGACAAGTTTGTTCTTTATGAAGGATAGAAAGATAAAATAGATAAAAACGTAACATGAGAAAAATAAAAATTAAACACATAGTGGATAATTGTTTGCACTTAATCATACTCTACATTTCCTGAGTATCCTGAAACGTAACTCCTTTAGTCCTTTTTAATTGTAGCCTAATTATGACAGGTCCCATGGAGCACTGTTTATTAATTGTACAGTTTTGGATTACTTACGCATTAAGCCGGTCCGCTATTGTTTGCCAGGCGTTCTTTAATTATGGCTAAAGTATTACCTACCTAAGTATTTATCCACGTTCTCATCAGTGATTGTGAGGTCTATTGAAGTGTGCCGTGAACACGCATTTATCCCAGCTACCTTCATCTGGTTTAACATAGCGGCGCCTTTTCATCCTGGCTCAGCAAACTGAAACCAATTAAACCAGGATGCACCGAGCAGGCTAGGTCAAGCCGCGCTTGCTCATTTATCCTGGACTTTTATCCCAGTTTTGTGCAATACCCCTAGAAACTGAAAGTGTTCTGGATGTACTGGTTGACCTGTGAGGAGTGGCCTCTAGAGTCTTTATATAGGAACAGAGAACTGCTGGTGGGATGTTTCAGCTTCAGAGGACTTGGACAGCGATGGAGCTTCTTCCTCTCGTGTGTTTCTGTCTCCTGATCTGCTCTGGAACAACGTTTGGTGACGAAGGTGAGAAAATCCTTTAGACTGATTGAAATGAGCGGACTGTGGATCTTTAGATCAGTTCTTCTGTTAGTTTAGTGAGTAGCTCTGGATAACGGCAGCACCTGCACCTGCTACTTCCGCCTTTAGCTATAATCGACATGATCAGGGTTTGGATGTTTGTTCTAATCTGATGTGTGTTTAACACTGGGTGGGACTGCGCTGCGTCCTCCGGATGCGCCTCTATTTACGGGAAGGAAAAGTGCGCAACGTTTTTATTATCTTTATAGTAATAAGATAAGATAAGATATGTTTTATTCATGCCACGTATGGGACATTTCCTTGTTGCAGTAGCATGGAATTTGGCAATAAACATTTGGAGAAAATATATACAAAATAAGAATGTTCTGAAAAATATATAGAGAAAAAATGTGCAGAAATATAAAGAGATTCTGTATATACAGTTATGGTACAGTCAATGGTGGAATAAACAAACTACAAACTAAATAAATAATTGCTTAGGCCTATGAGATGCTGAGGTCGTGGTTTAGAGCAAAACAAAGCAGATTTATTGATTGATGGAGAAAAGTCACTTCTGGAGGTGGCAGCTGTCCGTGTTGTGTCTGAGTCTGGAGCTTCTGTTACTTTCATTATTTTTTTATTTTGTTGTTTCATGTATACAGATTAAGATTTATTTTTTACACACATTTAAGTTCTGTGCGTTTTGCACAAAAGTGGGAAAGTTACTGGAGTCAAATTCCTTGTATGTGCACACATACTTGGCAAATAAAGCTGATTCAGATTCTGTTTAGTGAGTAGGTCTGGATAACAGCAGTATAGTGACTTGTTCTTATCAAATTAAAACAATAACACGAACCTAAGCCACTGAGGGGCTGCTGTACTGGTACTCTGAGTAGTTGACGCGTCGTCTTCCGGGTCCAATGAATGAAACATATGAGCGTCGTATGCTGTCACCAACTGTTTATTCCCAGTTTGCGATTTTAACAAATAAGCGACTTTAGCCGCACACACTTACATTAACTGTAACTAAAGTGTAAATCGAAACCAAAGCTCACACGTTTGTCACAACGCAAAACAAAAGACAAAGACGACGACGACGGTCAAAAACTGTGTGCTTCCCTAGTCAGCAGCACACCTGCTGAGTAATTACCTGCTGGTGTATTTAACAATTTCCTGCACACAAAGAACACAGCACCACCTATCGAGGTTTACAGGCATTACACAAAACAAATATACAAATATTCACATAAACCATAAAATGGCTCCAACAAGCAGCATCTGCACCTGTTACTTCCACATTTAGCTCCGTTTTCAAATAAAAATAATCCACAGACATCATCCTCCACAATAAAATATGTTGCCCTTTAATGACTCTGACAGCATCCTTCTGGTTCTTTCTAACAGTATAATCATGATCAGGGTTTGGATGTTTGTTCTAATCTGATCTGTGTTTAACACTGGGTGGGACTGCGCTGCGTCCAGATTAAATGAAAGATTATTCAGGTCGTTCAGTTAAATTATTGACATGAAGCTGATACTGACACAGAAGTTCATCAAGTCAAGACGTGGTGATCCTTTTAGCGTGCCAACTAGTTTACATGACAGAGTGATGTTTGGAATTTACACTTGTTTCTGTTTGTCTCAGTTTAAAATTTGAAGATTCTTTGTACCAAACCATAACTTCTGTCTCACTGAAATGTTTTCTTACGTAACCAAACATGAATGAGAACTTTAGCTTCCTCCTTCTTCTTTTCTAGAAATACCTGTTAGTGTAGTTACATCTTGTCTGGATGATTATCTAGACATACCAACAGGTTCCCAGAGAGATCACTGTACTCTGCTCCTGTACCTGGGCTGAGGTCAGGGGTTACACCTGCATTCATTGATGTTTCTGTTCACCTTGGTAGAAGTGGAACAGGCTGAAAACTCAGCAGGTATTAATATCAAACAACTTCCAACATTATGAATCAGCTGGAGCTGTGTTTAAGGTGGAGAAGCATTTCTGGACTTTAAAGCTTTCTTATTTACAAACTACGATATTCTGTGATTGAGACAGATTCAAGTTAAGAAGTAAGGTTTAGTTTGTAGCTTTAGGAGAAATCTTGTGTTCTGCCATCTAGTGGTGACTGGTGGAATCAACTCACATAGCAAATACCAGTTCTCTATCGTCTCGAGACTATCTCTCCACTCCGTTACATATTCCATATGTACGGGGTATGACCCCCTGCTTGTCAGGGTACGTGGAAATTTCTTTAAGACACACCGGCTTGCCCGGCCACGCCTCATTGCGAAGCTATAAAGCGCCTGCGCTGGCGTGTCATTACTGATTGTTTGATCTCCACTTGTGCAGGGTGCAGTGTGACAATCTGTGTTAGGGAAGAGTAGGAAGGTGTACAGCTTGTATCCGCTTACCTGTGTGAGCCGGGGCGTCTGCGTTGTGCAGCCTCCCTGGATTGCTGTACCTCAGGCCTCTTCCTGTCTAAAGTAGACGAGTGTGTCCTCTCCCGGCGTATTGCTCGCGGCTCGTGAGCTAACGCGCTTGGGGAGTTCGCGCTGAGCATCACCTGGGTCGGCTACAGTGGTTTCACCGGCGTATTGCTCGCGGCTCGTGAGCTGACGCGCTGGGGTTGTCCACATTTCCTGAACAATAGAGAGGCCGAGCCGGAGGTCTCGTGCTCCCGGCATCGGCGGGTTCCCCGGCGTATTGCTTGCGGCTCGCGGGCTGACGCGCTCGGCGGCGTACATCTCCCCCCTCCCCAGTTCTAGCACTCTCCCACTCATCCCCCTCATTAGTGTACGTCTCTCAGCGGCTGTCACGCAGAACATATACTTTACTATCAAAATATAAAAGCAGATAGAACTATAAGGAAAGCTGCAGTGCGATTGTAAACAGGAAGTGGCAGTGTACTTCCGGGTTTCAGTTGGCTGGTGAGACTCCAACTGGATGCTTCCCGGCAGCGCAATTACCGCCGACAAGGCAGAGGGAGAGGACCACCAGCTAAGGCTGAGAGGTCCTCTAAGCGCCCTCCGCCCTCCTGACAACTACCAGGCCCCGGCCAACCAGCCTCCCCCATCTCCTCTCGCGAGACGGCCTGGTTGGCCCTGCGGGCGGACCCATGGGTGGTTTCTACCATGACCCACGGTTACCGCATTCAGTTTTTGCGCCGGCCACCTGTAACTCATACACCCACCTTTACCACGGTGGGCGATCCCCAACAGAGCGCAGTTCTGCAGGCAGAGCTGTCCACTCTCCTGGAGAAGGGAGCAATAAGGGAGGAGGCCTCTGGCGATCACCAGGCGGGGTTTTTCTCCCGCTACTTTCTGACCCCAAAAAGAGACGGGGGACTTCGCCCGATTCTGGACCTCAGGGGGCTCAACATGTATCTCCGGCCCCTGCGATGCCGGCTACTGACAGTCCCCAGGGTGAGACAGGCGGTCAATGCAGGAGACTGGTTTGCCACCATAGACCTCAAAGACGCGTACTTTCAGATACCCATCTGGAGGGGTCACTGGCGGTTCCTGCGGTTTGGCTTTGCAGGCAGGGTGTACGAGTTTCAGGTGCTGCCATTCGGAATTTCTCTGGCACCGCAAACCTTTACTCGTTGCATGGATGCGGCCCTCTCCCCCCTGAGGCAGGGAGGGATCAGGATTTTAAACTACCTCGACGACTGGCTGGTCTGTGCAGTTTCAGAGGAGCAGTGCCGCCACCACGTAGCCCTGCTGCTGGACCACGTTCAGGGCTTGGGCCTGCGCGTGAATTACACGAAGAGCAGGCTCGAGCCTTCCCAAGTGACGACCTTCCTGGGCATGGTCCTCGACTCAAGGAGGGGGACAATTGCTTTGACCCCGGAAAGGCAGCAGGCCTTCAGGTCTTGCCTCGCCCTTTTCCGGCTGCATGCGCCGGTCAACTGGGGACTCTGCCTTCGCCTCATGGGCTTGATGGCAGCCATGGTGCAGGTGGTTCCTCTCGCTCTCTTGCACATGCGCCCTGTGCAGAGATGCCTGCACAGCCTGGGATTGTGCCCTCAGAGGTCTCACAAGGCCAGAGTGGTTGTCTCTCGGAGGCTTCACAGGGCTCTCCAGTGGTGGAGGGTCCCAGCAAACCTCAGTGTGGGCCAGGCGCTGGGTCCGGTGATCTACCGCCAGCTAGTGTACACGGACGCATCCCCTTCGGAGTGGGGCGCTGTACACGAAGGCTGTGGGACCAACGGTGTCTGGACTGGCCGGTGGCTGTGCCAGCATATAAATGTCCTGGAGCTGAGGGCGGTTCTTCTCGCTCTGCGTCATTTTCTGCCGAGGCTGAGGGGCTACCACGTCATTGTGCGCACCGACAGCACAGTGACGGCCGCTTATATCAACAGGCAGGGGGGCCTGGGCTCTCCTGCCCTGTGCAAACTGGCTACCACTCTGTGGCAGTGGGCTCACCCACTCTTCCTCTCGCTCAGAGCAGTGCATGTGCCGGGGGCACTCAACTCCGCAGCAGACATCATGTCGAGGGGAGGGCCTCAGCCAGGTGAGTGGAGACTCCACCCTCAGGTGGTCTCCCAGATATGGCGCCGCTTGGGCAGGGCGGAGGTCGACCTGTTTGCGTCCAGGGAGTCGACGCATTGTCCTCTGTTTTTCTCCCTGAGGAACGACGATCCCCCCCTGGGCTGGGATGCTCTGGCTCATCCGTGGCCTCAGGGTTTGCTTTACGCCTTTCCTTCCTTCACTCTTCTCCAGCCTCTTCTCCAAAGAGTTCTGGTGGAGCGTGTGAGGCTCATATTGGTGGCTCCTCTGTGGCCCCACATGGCATGGTTCTCGGCGATCCCACCTCTGCTGGACGGGTCGCCATGGGAGCTCCCGCACCGGAGGGACCTTCTCTCTCAGGCGAACGGATCCCTGTTCCATCACTTCCCAGAGGGGCTCAGGCTGGTGGCTTGGCCCCTGAGAGGGACAGGCTCTTGGCCTTAGGGCTGCCAGAGCCTGTGGTGGCTACAATCCAGCATGCCCGGGCTCCATCTACCAGGGCTGCTTATTCGTACCGCTGGCAGGTGTTTACCACCTGGTGTGCGTCTCATGAGGTGGACCCATACTTAGCGTCTGCTCAGGAGATCCTCACCGAGTTCCACCTGTCTCAGTCAGTTGAGCTTAGGTCTCTCTCCTCTCCTGGTGTTGGCGAGGAGGTTGAGCAGGACCAGTCGGCACTGTGCCCGGTCAGGGCCTTGACAATGTACATCCAGTGTACCGAGGCTGTCCGGAGGTCCGATCAGCTCTTTGTGTGTTACGACCCTGGGCGGTTGGGCAGGCCTCTGTCGAAATCCAGGTTGTCACACTGGGTTGTCGACACGATTCGGCAGGCTTATGTGCTGTCGGGTGTGCCTGTTCCTTCAAGGATCCGGGCACACTCCACTCGGGGTGTGGCTGCCTCATGGGCCTTGTGGCGAGGGGCCACCCTCGCTTCCATTTGCTCTGCCGCCACGTGGTCATCTCAATCGACCTTTACTAGGTTCTAACGTTTGAATGTGGCCGCCAGCCCCTCGTTTGGGGAACATGTGCATGTGCCCGTCGGTAGTCATTTTTTGTTCCCCCCTCAGCCTTGCGTCTTGCGGGCTGTTTGAGCGACTGCTCCGTTACCAGGCTGGCCTTTGCGTCTTGCGGGGGCTCTTGCCTGTCCCCCTTGGGCTAGCCTTGCGTCTTGCAGGCTTCCCTAGCAGCCCTTTCCCTCTCAGGGCTGGCCCTAGCGCCTTGCGGGGCCTCTCCTGTGAGTTGTATATAGTGTACATTTGTAAATAGTTCGTTTGTTGCACGTTGTGGTGTGGGATTTGGGCTGCACCGTCTCCTCACGGGGTGTCTTAAAGATCTACCCCGTACATATGGAATATGTAACGGAGTGGAGAGATAGTCTCGAGACGATAGAGAAAGTATGGTTACATTGTAACCTTGGTTCTCTGAGTGAAGAGACTATCTCTCCAGTCCTTAGGTCGCTCGGAGACACGTTTCGTTCAAACTATCAGTAATGACACGCCAGCGCAGGCGCTTTATAGCTTCGCAATGAGGCGTGGCCGGGCAAGCCGGTGTGTCTTAAAGAAATTTCCACGTACCCTGACAAGCAGGGGGTCATACCCCGTACATATGGAATATGTAACGGAGTGGAGAGATAGTCTCTTCACTCAGAGAACCAAGGTTACAATGTAACCATACGTTAACACAAGGAGAATCCAGTAAATTCAAAGCAGATGAACATTTAATGAAGCTGTTGTCCAGTTGTTAACTGAACACTGATATGATTTATATAGTGAAATATGATAAAAGTTTCTGATAGAAAACCCAATAACGTTGGTGGTGAAACATGTAAACTGTGTTACTGACTGATCACTCTGGATGTGAACACACTGATTAATACAATAAATGTTTTTGTCTTCCAGTCATCAAGATGAGAGTGAAAGAAGATGAAGATGTCATTTTACCCTGTTCCTTAGACTCTACCAACATTAGGTCTGAGACCTTTAACTGGAAGAAAGATGATCAGAAGGAGGTGTTCATGTACAGTGCAGGCAGTCATTATAATAACGGTCGTGGAGGTCAAGATCCACAGTTCAAAGATCGAGTCTTTCATTTTGAAGGTAATGCCTCCATAGAGATCAGGAAAACAAAGAAGACAGACACTGGACGTTACAGCTGTAGTTTTCCACATCTTCAGCCACAGACAAGATCCATCATTGAGCTCCTTGTTGGTGAGTATTTCCATGAAACAGTTAAAGATTTGTGTCTTCAGTGACCAAAGTTCCAACAGTTTCATCTCATCTCAGATTCAGTTTGAGCCTCTGCTCATGATCTGTTGCTGTTAGACCCAACTCTGTGACTATAAGCCACTAAACACTGATAGAAACCAGTCTCTGCTGGAAATGTGACAGGACCTTGATGATTTCACACAAACAACTCTAACATATTCTTTCTTTTCTCTTTTAGATTGTATCTTAAAAGACAGAACAGAGGAAAAGATTGCAGGTGAGTCCTGATTGTGATGACGTCACTGATGAATGGATCTCACCTGGATGTGATGGAACTAATCACTGATTATTGGACACATTTATACACCAACATCTCTTTAGTTTGGACCAGTTTTAATCATGTAGAAGGTTTGTAAATAGTTTTATAGAAATGAAGTGACCTGAAACTATAGAAAGTACATTTTTGACGTCTGGATGATTCTCAATACTTTATTTATGATGCACTAATATTGATAAAGGTTTTCTAAACTGGTGTAGCTGTCTAAGTTAAAATCAGATGATCTTTACATCTCCATGTATCACTGATGGAGACACATTAACATCTTTATGGTTAAATGTTAATGATATATTTCTGAATATTTTACACATCTATACTAGTGATGTTCTTTATTTCCATTCTAATCAATCCAGTATCAGTCAGTGTATCTGTAATGATCCTCTGACACTGATTTAGTCTCATCTGTCACTTTCTCCTTTATAAAAGTACTTCAGTCTAATTCTATAGTTCTGTAGTTTCTCCTGCTTCAGTTTCTAATGTTTAGTTTCATGTGTGTGGATTCAAGTTTAAAATCTTAATGGGGAATGTTTGTGGTGCTGCTAAAATAGTATTTATTGTGTCATATTCATATTTATTCTATCCTTCATAATATAAATCTTTTATTTTTTTGGCCTAATTAAAGTTCATATTACAAACCTTTAAACTGAATGTCTGTTCAGACGATGCTAGGATTTTTCTATCCTTTACTCCTAAACATGGGATGAACCAAAACATTTACTATTATATGTCTAGGGTGCCATTTAAAGCTGTTGTTTATTCTTTGTTCACAGGTTTGTGTCTAAAGCCATATGTAACAAATCTTCTTGAAACCAAGGACCAGGCTCTGCTCCAGTGTGAAGTTCAAGGTGTTTTTTCAAAACCTAAAGTTCAGTGGTTGGACAGTGAGAACAAGACAGTTCCTGCTGAAGAACCACAAGAAACAGAAAGTGAAGGAAAATACAACATTATCCTCAAAACTACTGTGACAAAGACCGGCTACTATCGCTGTGTTTCTACACAAGAAGAAATCTGTCATCAGACTTATTCTGAGATCCATGTGAATTTAAATGGTGAGTAGTATTTTATTTGAGTATGTCCAATAATTTCTACTTTTACAAAGTTCATAATGTTTTTGTTGTTAAGCTGTCAGAAATGTGTAAACATGTATTTAATACTGAGGTCATAGTTGAAGTTAGTGTTGTACTAGATTATATTGTATTGAGAGGTGTTCCTAATGTTGTGGCCATCCCATATTAATACATAAGTGGAGCAGATTATTAAGAACTCCACTCAGGATAAAGCAACACAACACATGACTGATTGTGACCTCAGTAGTACAACATAGAATTGTCCTTGTTCTGTTGTTCAAATAAACCACATTTATGTGTAGAGCAGTTTCAAAGAGCATCAAATACTAGTTTGTCTAAATGTGTCAAATGTGATGAACTTCTTTCATCCACAATGACTGCAGCTTCCTAACAGCTGCTTCATTCACTGCAGCAGAGCGTCGCTTGATCACAAGAACTGAAGGAAAACCAGAATTAGGTTTTGACTTCAAGAGAAGATGGACATGAAATAGAGCTGATAAAATATCTGTGGACTAAACAGAGAAACACTTTATTTTAGTTTCCTCAGTTTTATCTGTTAAGTTGATGATTTCACACAAACGTCTCTAACATGTGTTTTCTTTTCTCTTTTACATCTTTGAAGACAAAGACCCAGGTGAGTCCTGATTGTGATGTTACTGATGATTTCACCTAAACCAAGCAGGATGAGATGAAGATGTTTCTGAGATGTAGTCCAGAGTCCATCATCACAGCCTCGGCTCAGGGTGGAGAAAACCTCCAGACAGACTGTCAGACATGTTTTCAGATCAGGTCAGGATCACAGCAGGAGTAAAAGCAGAAGTCACATGGAAAAGCCTAAAGTAGAGAGGCAGGACAGAGATTCAAACATCCTTCATACTGATGAACAACACGTCTCAGAAAGAGGAGGATGCTACAACATCAGCCTCCTCACTACTGACACCAAAACCTAAAGCAAGCTGTTAGCTGTGAAACCAAGCAGGAGGAAACTGGACATTAGATCCATGCTAACATCACTGAGCCTGCTTTTAATCTGCACTGACTGCTAGAGTTTACATTTCAGGAGCATGTACACATGGTGGTGTTCTCTGAGGATGAGGAACTTTCTGTTCATCAAACTCTACGAGTGGAACATTAACTTTATGTCTTCAGTTTCAGGATCATCTACTGGATTGGTTGCTGCTCTTGCAGTTGTCAGTGTTATTGCTGTTGTTGGTTTTGTTCTTTACTTCAGACTGAAATGTAAGTTTAAATAATTCTCTCTCAGTAAATCTGATCAGACACCATCTTGTCTGTGTGTTTCCATGCTCAGAGTCTTGACAGTAGTTTAGTCAGAAATGAAACCTTCTGTTCATGTTTCCACTCATGATCACTGAACCTGTTTGTGATTGCTGTAATCCTTCCTCCTGTTCATACTGATCCTAACATGGACAGGACACAATCTCCAGTCCTCATTCTATTCTCTGGAGTTAATGTGAGGCTTTCAGCAGTCTGACTTCATCCACTGGATATTTGTCAAAGTTTTCTCCTTCATTAAACCAAATGTCCTTTCAGTGTTTCTGTTCCTTTCAGTTCTAAAGTGACAGTAACTTCTGAAGAGACCCACTTGATTTGAGTCTGACTGAGACTGATGAAGCTTCAAACATATATGAACTAACTGTATATTTTCCTTTTCTTTCCTGCAGGCAGAGATGACAGGTATTAAGAAAAAAAGAAACTCTTCCACTGCATGAACAGGAGAGTCAACAGCTTAGTTCTCTGATATGTGATGACATAGATTTGTGCTCTTGTGCAGCTTTGACAGAAACAGACTGAGGAGGAATATGTTTGCTTGTTAATGTTTCAGAGACTCTTTGGACTCTGTTGTGTTGCTTTGATTGTTCAGTGTTTTCATGGTTTTATCCAACACTGCTGTGTCTCATTTTGACTCTTGATGTTGTTGATGCAGATTTATCTCATTCATGCAGGTGGTATAATGTCAGAGGACAATAAAAACTGAGGACATTATACTTCCTGGATAAATGAGATCAAGCTGCATGGAAACAATCCAAACTCCCAGAGGAACATTTGTCATATTTGAAGTTATGAGATATGTTTTTGATTTAAAGGTTCAGCTCAAGATTTATTTGTTTCTTTTGATGAGTAATCAGTTAATTTGTTTTTTCTTCTTTTTTTTTCTACAATCCAATGACAGTAACTTTATATATACTTTCAAAATATAAATCAAGAAAAAGACGATGACGTTTGAACATTTAATTGATTCATTGATGAATAGCCTCAGCTCTGATTTTGTTAGGTGATGGTGTGCTTGGTGATTATGGTGTAGTTTCAGGTAACGCTTCATTATTTCTATCAAGAAGTTTAAATAAAACATGACAATAATCAAACTGTTGTCTCTGTGTGATGACGCCACCTGGTGGCTGAGTGCAGTACATGACATAAACCACTTTAGCTTCAACTAAACTAAGAAACTATGTCAAATATGCAGCCTGACACAGACACACACACAAAAACACTTTAGGAAGAACTAAAACAACAAACATGAAGAACATCTCAAGGTGTTGACCTGAGGGGTATTGCACAAAACTAGGATAAGGGATTAAGCCGGGATATGTTGATTATCCCGGCTTAATTTAGCCTCAAGTCGGTTGCATGAAAGTAGCTCAAACTTAACCCGGCTAAGTTACTATGGTGATTTATTCTCTGCAGCTAGCCTGCTCCAGACCAGGCTAACAGCCAGGCTAAGATTAATCCTGGTGATCCACCTGTATTTCCACCGTCAATCCTGTGAGGATTTAATGTGTTTTACAGCATGACCATGGTCTTTCTAAGTATGTTGCATCATTTTAATTATTCTATATTAAAATATTACATATTTATAGTAATTTATCATTTCATTTAAATCTTTTGGCCGTTTGTAATTGCAATAGTCTTTTTATATTGATTTAAGTGGTAGTATTATTACTCAGGCCAAGTGTTATATGAAGACTGCTTGTCAAATAGCCGTCAGAGGTTTTATAAATGTGTTTTATTGCAGTAACTGAGATTACTAAACACAAGTTGCAAAGGTGTTTTCAATGAAATCTGTGACAAGGGCAATTATAGTATATATATATACACTATATTACCAAAAGTATTCGCTCACCCATTCAAATGATCAGAATCAGGTGTTCTAATCACTTGGCCTGGCCCCAGGTGTATAAATTCAAGCACTCAGGCATGCAGACTGTGAAACAAGACATTTGTGAAAGAATGGGCCGCTCTCAGGAGCTCAGTGAATTCCAGCGTGGAACTGTCATAGGATGCCACTTGTGCAACAAATCCAGTCGTGAAATTTCCTCGCTCCTAAATATTCCACAGTCAACTGTCAGCTCTATTATAACAAAATGGAAGCGTTTGGGAACAACAGCAACTCAGCCACGAAGTGGTAGGCCACGTAAAGTGACGGAGAGGGGTCAGCGGATGCTGAAGCGCATAGTGCAAAGAGGTCGCCGACTTTCTGCACAGTCAATTGCTACAGAGCTACAAACTTCATGTGACCCTCAGATTAGCCCAAGTACAGTACGCAGAGAGCTTCATGGAATGGGTTTCCATGGCCGAGCAGCTGCAGCCAAGCCACACATCACCAAGTGCAATGCAAGGCGTCGGATGCAATGGTGTAAAGCACGCCGCCACTGGCCTCTAGAGCAGTGGAGACGCGTTCTCTGGAGTGATGAATCACGCTTTTCCATCTGGCAATCTGATGGACGAGTCTGGGTTTGGAGGTTGCCAGGAGAACGGTACATTTCAGATTGCATTGTGCCAACTGTGAAATTTGGTGGAGGAGGAATTATGGTATGGGGTTGTTTTTCAGGAGCTGGGCTTGGCCCCTTAGTTCCAGTGAAAGGAACATTGAATGCTTCAGGATACCAAAACATTTTGGACAATTCCATGCTCCCAACCTTGTGGGAACAGTTTGGAGCGGGCCCCTTCCTCTTCCAACATGACTGTGCACCAGTGCACAAAGCAAGGTCCATAAAGACGTGGATGACAGAGTCTGGTGTGGATGAACTTGACTGGCCTGCACAGAGTCCTGACCTGAACCCGATAGAACACCTTTGGGATGAATTAGAGCGGAGACTGAGAGCCAGGCCTTCTCGACCAACATCAGTGTGTGACCTCACCAATGCGCTTTTGGAAGAATGGTCAAAAATTCCTATAAACACTCTCCTCAACCTTGTGGACAGTCTTCCCAGAAGAGTTGAAGCTGTAATAGCTGCAAAAGGTGGACCGACATCATATTGAATTCTATGAGTTAGGAATGGGATGGCACTTCAGTTCATAGAATGAGTAAAGGCAGGTGAGCGAATACTTTTGGTAATATAGTGTATGTCCACCTCCCATTCACCTGTTCCCTCTTCATAATGTCTTGTCCCTTTTTTGGAGGATGTGCTGGATGAGGAAGCCCTAATCCTCAGACTGTACCACAGATGGTCTGTGTTACTCTGAGATGGTTTTAGTGGGAGCTTCCTTTATTCTGTTGATGATGCAGAGAACCTCAATAAAGGAACCATTTGCTGCACAATAAGACGTGTTTGTCTGGCACTGAAATCATTTAGCAACATATTCATCACCTTCCCTGGTCACAGAAGACCCCTCTACATCAAGGAGCAGTTTTACATGATTTCAGGTCACTTCAATTTCAATGTGCAACCATTAGTTTCTAATTTGATCAGTTACAGTTGGATACTAACTATTCTTTGTTACTGTAAGCACCTTGGACATCGTATGTGTAACTCTGCCGTGTTTTCTAAATGATATCTTGTATAGTCAGGTGAATTCTCTGGTGTGCTGCTGGGAGACAAAGGAGTGGCTGTTGATGTTGCTCTCATCTTCCCAGTCAACATTAATGGCAGACTCATGAGGGAATGTTTTCACTTCATTTTTGGATTTAACCTCTATAGTTAATAAAAGATCTTAAATGTCACTTTTTGGTGTGTGCATTTTGTTTAGCATTGGTGGTTCTCTTTTAAATTCTTCTTGACATTCATGAAAGAGGGAGGACATCACAATGTTTTCTTTTTTATTTATTTATTTATTAGACAGTCCTCCTTTGTCTTGGTTGCTTGGATCCTGGAATAGAGAGAGCAAAAACAACAAAGATTAAAACACTGTATTGCAGTTCTGGTTACTGTGTACACTGAAATACTCACTTCTCTTTCTAGTTTCTGGATTTACCCCCGGATCCCCTCCATCACTGGCCTCCCTTTATTTAAATGGAGCACCAGCTCCTCTGCTGGGGTCATATCCTGGCTGGGTGGGCCGCCCCCTGTGCTACAATCATACAGACATTCAACATGTCAGCAGACACCTCATCTATTCATTCATTGTTATCTACTTTAAAGTCACTTACCAGCCTGAAAAATGTTCTTCTATTTCATTTTAATTTGCTGCCAGGTCCTTTTATGACAAGTTTGTTCTTTATGAAGGATAGAAAGATAAAACAGATAAAAACGTAACATGAGAAAAATAAAAATTAAACACATAGTGGATAATTGTTTGCACTTAATCATACTCTACATTTCCTGAGTAACCTGAAACGTAACTCCTTTAGTCCTTTTTAATTGTAGCCTAATTATGACAGGTCCCATGGAGCACTGTTTATTAATTGTACAGTTTTGGATTACTTACGCATTAAGCCGGTCCGCTATTGTTTGCCAGGCGTTCTTTAATTATGGCTAAAGTATTACCTACCTAAGTATTTATCCACGTTCTCATCAGTGATTGTGAGGTCTATTGAAGTGTGCCGTGAACACGCATTTATCCCAGCTACCTTCATCTGGTTTAACATAGCGGCGCCTTTTCATCCTGGCTCAGCAAACTGAAACCAATTAAACCAGGATGCACCGAGCAGGCTAGGTCAAGCCGCGCTTGCTCATTTATCCTGGACTTTTATCCCAGTTTTGTGCAATACCCCTCTGGTCTAGAAACTGAAAGTGTTCTGGATGTACTGGCTGAGCTGTGAGGAGTGGCCTCTAGAGGGTTTATATAGGAACAGAGAACTGCTGGTGGGATGTTTCAGCTTCAGAGGACTTGGACAGCGATGGAGCTTCTTCCTCTCGTGTGTTTCTGTCTCCTGATCTGCTCTGGAACAACGTTTGGTGACGAAGGTGAGAAAATCATTTTGATTTGTTTAAATAAGCGGACTGTGGATCTTTAGATCAGTTATTCTGTTACTTTCATTATTTTTTTATTTAGTGTTGTTTCATGTGTACAGATTAAGATTTATTTTTTTACATATTCAAGTTCTGTGCGTTTTGTACAAAAGTGGGAAAGTTACTGGAGTCAAATTCCTTGTATGTGCACACATACTTGGCAAATAAAGCTGATTCAGATTCTGTTTAGTGAGTAGGTCTGGATAACAGCAGTATAGTGACTTGTTCTTATCAAATTAAAACAATAACACGAACCTAAGCCACTGAGGGGCTGCTGTACTGGTACTCTGAGTAGTTGACGCGTCGTCTTCCGGGTCCAATGAATGAAACATATGAGCGTCGTATGCTGTCACCAACTGTTTATTCCCAGTTTGCGATTTTAACAAATAAGCGACTTTAGCCGGACTTGCACACACTTACATTAACTGTAATTTAAGTGTAAATCGAAACCAAAGCTCACACGTTTGTCACAACGCAAAACAAAAGACAAAGACGACGACGACGGTCAAAAACTGTGTGCTTCCCTAGTCAGCAGCACACCTGCTGAGTAATTACCTGCTGGTGTATTTAACAATTTCCTGCACACAAAGAACACAGCACCACCTATCGAGGTTTACAGGCATTACACAAAACAAATATACAAATACTCACATAAACCATAAAATGGCTCCAACAAGCAGCATCTGCACCTGTTACTTCCACATTTAGCTCCGTTTTCAAATAAAAATAATCCACAGACATCATCCTCCACAATAAAATATGTTGCCCTTCAATGACTCTGACAGCATCCCTCTGGTTCTTTCTAACAGTATAATCATGATCAGGGTTTGGATGTTTGTTCTAATCTGATGTGGGTTTAACAGATTATTCAGGTCGTTCAGTTGAATTATTGACATGAAGCTGATACTGACACAGAAGTTTATCAAGTCAAGACGTGGTGATCCTTTTAGCGTGCCAACTAGTTTACATGACAGAGTGATGTTTGGAGTTTACACTTGTTTCTGTTTGTCTCAGTTTAAAATGTGAAGATTCTTTGTACCAAACCATAACTTCTGTCTCACTGAAATGTTTTCTTACATGACCAAACATGAATGAGAACTTTAGCTTCCTCCTTCTTCTTTCCCGTGCATAAACATTTTCTAGAAATACCTGTTAGTGTAGTTACATCTTGTCTGGATGATTATCTAGACATACCAACAGGTTCCTAGAGAGATCACTGTACTCTGCTCCTGTACCTGGGCTGAGGTCAGGGGTTACACCTGCATGCATTGATGTTTCTGTTCACCTTGGTAGAAGTGGAACAGGCTGAAAACTCAGCAGGTATTAATATCAAACAGCTTCCAACATTATGAATCAGCTGGAGCTGTGTTTAAGGTGGAGAAGCATTTCTGGACTTTAAAGCTTTCTGATTTATAAACTATGAAGTTCTGTGATTGATTGAAGTTAAGAAGTACGGTTTAGTTTGTAGCTTTAGGAGAAATCTTGTGTTCTGCCATCTAGTGGTGACTGGTGGAATCAACTCACATAGCAAATACCAGTTAACACAAGGAGAATCCAGTTAATTCAAAGCAGATGAACATTTAATGAAGCTGTTGTCCAGTTGTTAACTGAACACTCATATGATTTATATAATGAAATATAATAATAGTGAAATATTTGTAATATTCTGATAGAAAACCCAATAACGTTGGTGGTGAAACATGTAAACTGTGTTACTGACTGATCACTCTGGATGTGAACACACTGATTAATACAATAAATGTTTTTGTCTTCCAGTCATCAAGATGAGAGTGAAAGAAGATGAAGATGTCATTTTACCCTGTTCCTTTGGCTCTACCAACATTAGGACTCAAACCTTTAACTGGAAGAAAGATGATCAGAAGAAGGTGTTCTTCTACAGTTCAGGCAGTCATTATAATAACCGTCGTGGAGGTCAAGATCCACAGTTCAAAGGTCGAGTCTTTCATTTTGAAGATCAACTGCAGTCTGGTAATGCCTCCATAGTTATCAGGAAAACAAAGATGACAGACACTGGAAGTTACAGATGTATTTTTTCATATCATCAGCCAAGGATCAGATCCATCATTGAGCTCCTTGTTGGTGAGTATTTCCATGAAACAGTTAAAGACTCCTGATTATTTCCAGAAGCGACTGGTTCATGTGTCCCAGATGGACTCAAGTCAAATCATCATCAAACAGTCACAATGACACATCTAACATGGTCCAGGTCCTGCCTCATTGACAGGCTGCACAACATCTTCATATCCATAATATCAGCTCCATTAGTTGTTCCTGTCTAACAGTGTTTGTCTGGAAATAATCCAAACCCTCTACTGTTTATGTTCTGAGAGTTCTCACTGAATGAAAACACTCTTTGTGTCTTCAGTGACCAAAGTTCCAACAGTTCATCTCATCTCAGATTCAGTTTGAGCCTCTGCTCTTGATCTGTTGCTGTTAGACCACACTCTTGTGACTATAAGCCACTAAACAATTGATAGAAACCAGTCTCTGCTGGAAATGTGACAGTACCTTGATGACATCTGACATGTGATTTTTTTAATCATGAATATTTTTGTAATAAACAGAGTGATAATATTCTTTTCTTGTCCTCAGTTATTTACGATCAGGTTGATGATTTCACACAAACACTCATACTATATTCTTTCTTTTCTCTTTTAGATTGCTTAACCTCTAGGGTTTTTAAACATGAACATCTCTGCTCTTTAAACCTGCCCTTTACTTGTTCCTAAATCTTAGAACTGAACAGGCCTGTGTATCACCATGAAAAACTCGAGTTTCGATGTGTTATATTACAAACAGATTGTTGGAGACTTCAAAGAAAATATGGAGCTATGTAGTTTTTAAACTTTAACTTCATACTTCAAACACTAGAAATAAGACATGGAATTGATTCTTCAGTCTGAAATTTCCAGGATGTAATCTCCATTTTGTTAATAATATCTGAGCCAGATTTCATGTTGATAGAGTGAAGTGACTCTGAGATATTTCAGAAAGTGCAGTTCCGAGCATCTCCAGCAGGTGACTACAGAACTCTACAAAAAACTCTCCAAGATGAAAAAATAATGATGATAAATCTTGTTTATGACGCTAAATATTTAACTAAATGTTCAACGTAACTATAAAATATGTTTTTTATCGTTTACTTCAATATTCACGCGTTTATTTTCATCGAATCGAGTCTTTTTATACATTCAAAACCAGTTTTTCTCTTAACTTCGTGTCCCACTATGTCGGAAACACCAACTACATTAACTTCCATATATGGTCAGACAGGTAATTTTACCGGCTACAAATTCTGAGCGTTTTCATGGTGCTGACTTTCAATTGGACCAAAATAGCTGTCAATCAAACTCGACTTAAGATACTCTTCTCTGATTGGCTGCTGGAGTTTAAAGACCGTTAAATTCGTCTGTTTACTTCGTAGAAAGATGCGGATTGGTTTGTTTTGTTGGTGGGCGTTTCCTGATTTCAGAGATACTGAACATCATTGGTCAAATCTTTGGTCAACACTTTAAAATGACCGGAAAGTTGTTGTTTTTAAAGTTTGCGTCGCTGCGATAAAACTAAACGATGGAAATAATTCACTTTTATTTCCGTTATTTTTTTGTTCCGCTTGAACTTAAACGAGATGAATTTAATGGTTGGAGTTTTGTTGTTTAAAACGAGCCACAGTTTGTGAATAAATGTTTGTTTTTCGACCTATAAAAGCTTTTAAACTGCGGCGAACAAAGTTAGCAGGAGAGTTGCTAACTATTTACTGCCGTAAAGTAAGACGCTGCTGTGTTTATGTCGTAAATCCTTCCTAGAGGTTCATGAATGTGTCGTAAAAACGAACATCTGAGCTTTCAAACGAGCTATAATATGTCTGGACGGACGTTTCCGGTCAACATGTAAATATACAGTATGTTTATTTATTAATTTTACATTTAAATATCGGGTCGCATCCAACCTCAGCACCTTAAAAGGTTAAAAGACAGAACAGAGGAAAAGATTGAAGGTGAGTCCTGATTGTGATGACGTCACTGATGAATGGATCTCACCTGGATGTGATGGAACTAATCACTGATTATTGGACACATTTATACACCAACATCTCTTTAGTTTGGACCAGTTTTAATCATGTAGAAGGTTTGTAAATAGTTTTATAGAAATGAAGTGACCTGAAACTATAGAAAGTACATTTTTGACGTCTGGATGATTCTCAATACTTTATTTATGATGCACTAATATTGATAAAGGTTTTCTAAACTGGTGTAGTTGTCTAAGTTAAAATCAGATGATCTTTACATCTCCATGTATCACTGATGGAGACACATTAACATCTTTATGGTTAAATGTTAATGATATATTTCTGAATATTTTACACATCTATACTAGTGATGTTCTTTATTTCCATTCTAATCAATCCAGTATCAGTCAGTGTATCTGTAATGATCCTCTGACACTGATTTAGTCTCATCTGTCACTTTCTCCTTTAGAAAAGTACTTCAGTCTAATTCTACAGGTCTCCAGTGTTTAGATCATAATGGAGTTCCAACCATAGTTGTTCACTCTATAAAACGTTAAGATCAAATTTTATTCAAATATCAAGTTCAAACAAAGCTGAGAGGTTCAGTTCAGGTATATATTGAGTTTTTATTTCCTCCTAAACACATTATAATCCACATATATAGAATCAGAAAGGATGAACCAAAACATTTTACTGTTATATGTCAAGTGTTGTTTTCAATCTGTTGTTTATTCTGTGTTCACAGGTTCATGTCCAAAACCATGTGTCACAAACCTTCATCAAACCGATGACCAGGCTCTGCTACAGTGTAAAGTTCAAGGTGTTTTTCCAAAACCTAAAGTTCAGTGGTTGGACAGTGAGAACAAGACAGTTCCTGCTGAAGAACCACAAGAAACAGAAAGTGAAGGAAAATACAACATTATTCTCAAAACCACTGTGACAAAGTCTGATGTCTATCGCTGTGTTTCTACACAAGAAGGAATCTGTCATCACATTGATAGAAAGATAAACGTAGTTTTGTCTGGTGAGTGTTTATTTCTTTCTTCAGTTGTTCTCATTTTCTACTTTTACAAAGTTCATCATGTTTTTGTTGTTAAGCTGTCAGAAATGTGTAAACATGTATTTAATACTGAGGTCATAGTTGAAGTTAGTGTTGTACTAGATTATATTGTATTGAGAGGTGTTCCTAATGTTGTGGCCATCCCATATTAATACATAAGTGGAGCAGATTATTAAGAACTCCACTCAGGATAAAGCAACACAACACATGACTGATTGTGACCTCAGTAGTACAACATAGAATTGTCCTTGTGCTGTTGTTCAAATAAACCACATTTATGTGTAGAGCAGTTTCAAAGAGCATCAAATACTAGTTTGTCTAAATGTGTCAAATGTGATGAACTTCTTTCATCCACAATGACTGCAGCTTCCTAACAGCTGCTTCATTCACTGCAGCAGAGCGTCGCTTGATCACAAGAACTGAAGGAAAACCAGAATTAGGTTTTGACTTCAAGAGAAGATGGACATGAAATAGAGCTGATAAAATATCTGTGGAATAAACAGAGAAACACTTTATTTTAGTTTCCTCAGTTTTATCTGTTAAGTTGATGATTTCACACAAACGTCTCTAACATGTGTTTTCTTTTCTCTTTTACATCTTTGAAGATCCTAGACCACCAAAGACAAACCCTCCAGGTGAGTCCTTATTGTGATGTTCCTGAAGATCTCTCCTCTATGTGATGTAGATTCACCTCTTGTCTTGTTAGAGTTTCATTTTCTTAACATCTAAATTATTTAGAACATTAATGGTTTCTAGTTTTAAAGGAAATAGAAAATAAAATAAAATACACTCCAGTTAAATCTTTGATCAGCTGCTGTTTGGTTCAACATTAATAATTACAACTCATTTATAATGTGAACAGTTTCCATTTAATATTATAATTGATGATGTAAAAGCTCCAATAAGAAGCATGATGAGATGAAGATGTTTCTGAGATGTAGTCCAGAGTCCATCATCACAGCCTCGGCTCAGGGTGGAGAAAACCTCCAGACAGACTGTCAGACATGTTTTCAGATCAGGTCAGGATCACAGCAGGAGTAAAAGCAGAAGTCACATGGAAAAGCCTAAAGTAGAGAGGCAGGACAGAGATTCAAACATCCTTCATACTGATGAACAACACGTCTCAGAAAGAGGAGGATGCTACAACATCAGCCTCCTCACTACTGACACCAAAACCTAAAGCAAGCTGTTAGCTGTGAAACCAAGCAGGAGGAAACTGGACATTAGATCCATGCTAACATCACTGAGCCTGCTTTTAATCTGCACTGACTGCTAGAGTTTACATTTCAGGAGCATGTACACATGGTGGTGTTCTCTGAGGATGAGGAACTTTCTGTTCATCAAACTGTACGAGTGGTACATTAACTTTATGTCTTCAGTTTCAGATTCATCTACTGGATGGATTGTTGCTGTTGTCGTTGGTGTTGTGCTTGTTCATGTCGTTGTTATTCTTTATTACTGCAGTCGTAAGTTTACATAATTTTCTACACATCAACATCTTCTTTGTGTGTTTCCATGATCAGAGTCTTGACCATAGTTTAGTCAGAACCTGTTTCATTGAACCTGTTTCTGATCACTGTAATCCTTCCTCCTGTTCATACTAGGGCAGGGTGATATGGACCAACAGTTGTATCCCGATGTATTCAGCTGAATAACGATATACGATATATATATCCTGATATGGAGTTTTTTCGTGTTGTGGACGGCTTGTGACTGGGCCCTCTGCAGCACTTTGTTTCATACACTCTTCCTACTGCAGTTTGTGCCACTGTTTTAGGCGTTTCCATCTCTGGCTGTAACTTGTTTATGCCACTCCCTACAGAGATCGCATTAACTGAATATTTTCCTTCGCTGATGTTTTTTTTTTTTTTTTTTAAGTGTGATGGAAAGATCTGAAGGCCAGGGCACGATTTCCTGGTTCACCGATTATACTGATGCACTCGTCAGAGCTCCACTAACCATAGACACATATACAGTATCTATGTATGTATGTCTATGTCTACGCTCAGTGGCAGTTCTACATTGAATTGCTCCCTGGGTGAGACTCCCTCTGAGCTCAGACAAAAAAACTGCGGCAAACTGAGGGAGCCCAGCAGGGTGCACACCTGCACAGGCTCTAATCAAGCCAGACTCCTCCCACTTCCTGCTTCCTTCAGATCCCTTTTTTTCACAACAGCCATGTTTTATTATAACAATATAAGTAAAACAGAAACTTATATTTCTCAATTGCACAAATCCTTCAATAGAACATTTGAAAATCACACTTAAGAGAATCCAGTTATTCAACTATTGCAACTAGTTCCACATGGAAACACAATTTTTAAGATGCACAATCTCCAATTCCAACATTGCCAAAAGACAATGAACATAATTCTTGATATACTTTTTATTATCTTTATATTTTATATACATAAATGCGGCAAAAAATATATACAATCAGATATATAAAACAAACAATGATATAAAATATTAAGAATAATAAACAAATACAATAGAGTAAAGATTCTAAATATCACAAATTAGAGCTGAACGATAAGGGAAAATAATCTAATAGTGATTTAATATGCGATATTTTAATTATTTTTTATTGTATCCTATTTATTTGGACATACAACTGTCATACATTCAAACAAGTTTGTAATTACACTATTGCACTAAGGACAGAAAACTGAAACCTGACCTTTCTGACCTTCCTTGATGTAAAATCATCAATAATGTCATCATATGAACTCTGCTCCTCTATTGAGTGATTGATACTGATGATGGCAAAGCCAGTGAGCCGTTCCTGAGACATGGTTGACCTCAGGTATGACTTGATGATCAGCTTCAGTTTTGAAAAGGTCCTCTCTGCTTGAGCCACAGTGACTGGCAGATAAAGTGCAATCCTGAGAGTAGTCCATAAGGTGGGGTAGATCTCTGATAGATCCTTATAAGGCATAAAAGTGAAAGTTGTTGATGGCAGGTTAGGAAAGTTCTTGATTTCCTGCACAAGCTCTCTACTGTCCAAATCATCAAACCACATTTATGTGTAGAGCAGTTTCAAAGAGCATCAAATACTAGTTTGTCTAAATGTGTCAAATGTGATGAACTTCTTTCATCCACAATGACTGCAGCTTCCTAACAGCTGCTTCATTCACTGCAGCAGAGCGTCGCTTGATCACAAGAACTGAAGGAAAACCAGAATTAGGTTTTGACTTCAAGAGAAGATGGACATGAAATAGAGCTGATAAAATATCTGTGGAATAAACAGAGAAACACTTTATTTTAGTTTCCTCAGTTTTATCTGTTAAGTTGATGATTTCACACAAACGTCTCTAACATGTGTTTTCTTTTCTCTTTTACATCTTTAAGGCAGAACAATGTATGTCTGTATATGTGAAAAAGGTGAGTCCTGATTGTGATGTTTCTGAAGATCTCTCCTCTATGTGATGTAGATTCACCTCTTGTCTTGTTAGAGTTTCATTTTCTTGACATCTAAATTATTTAGAACATTAATGGTTTCTAGTTTTAAAGGAAATAGAAAATAAAATAAAATACACTCCAGTTAAATCTTTGATCAGCTGCTGTTTGGTTCAACATTAATAATTACAACTCATTTATAATGTGAACAGTTTCCATTTAATATTATAATTGATGATGTAAAAGCTCCAATAAGAAGCATGATGAGATGAAGATGTTTCTGAGATGTAGTCCAGAGTCCATCATCACAGCCTCGGCTCAGGGTGGAGAAAACCTCCAGACAGACTGTCAGACATGTTTTCAGATCAGGTCAGGATCACAGCAGGAGTAAAAGCAGAAGTCACATGGAAAAGCCTAAAGTAGAGAGGCAGGACAGAGATTCAAACATCCTTCATACTGATGAACAACACGTCTCAGAAAGAGGAGGATGCTACAACATCAGCCTCCTCACTACTGACACCAAAACCTAAAGCAAGCTGTTAGCTGTGAAACCAAGCAGGAGGAAACTGGACATTAGATCCATGCTAACATCACTGAGCCTGCTTTTAATCTGCACTGACTGCTAGAGTTTACATTTCAGGAGCATGTACACATGGTGGTGTTCTCTGAGGATGAGGAACTTTCTGTTCATCAAACTGTACGAGTGTTACATTAACTTTATGTCTTCTGTTTCAGGAGCATGTACTGTATGCATTGTTGTTACAGTTGTCAAAGTTCTTGCTGGTCTTGTCTCTACTATTGTTCTTGTTGCTGTTCTGTACTTCAAAGGCAAATCCAAAGGTAAGTTCTAGATAATTCTTTCTCCAGTAAATCTGATCAGACTCCATCTTGTCTGTGTGTTTCCATGCTCAGAGTCTTGACAGTAGTTTAGTCAGAAATGAAACCTTCTGTTCATGTTTCCACTCATGATCACTGAACCTGTTTGTGATTGCTGTAATCCTTCCTCCTGTTCATACTGATCCTAACATGGACAGGACACAATCTCCAGTCCTCATTCTATTCTCTGGAGTTAATGTGAGGCTTTCAGCAGTCTGACTTCATCCACTGGATATTTGTCAAAGTTTTTGTGACATATTTCAGATCTGTCTTTGAGTCATGTGACCAGGGTGGTTGGCGGTGCAGAGCGCATGCGCAGCTGGGGAGCACGGGCGGGAGACCAGCACCTGTTGTTACGGAGTTTTTGGAAGCTGAATAAAAGCCAATTGTTAACAAAGTACTGCAAGCCGTCTCGTCCTATCACACAGAAATAACACATGGTACCAGGAGTATGCGGACTTCGACTCGACAATTGTGAAGTGTGGAGTGAGGGAGCAACACTTTAGCTAACAGGAGCTAAAGCGGGCTACCGTCACTAGGGCACCTGAGAAGCCGGTGCGGACCGCCACGACAGAGCGGTGCAGCGACTGTGTGAGCCTTGACGGCGAGATTGGACGAAAATGGAGCAGCTAAAACCTCCCACCGAGCTAAAACTGACCGGCAACATAGAAGACCACTGGAGACGATTTAAACAACGCTTCACGCTCTACCTGACTGCGATAGGAGCGACAGAGAAGGACAACACGCAAAAAATTGCACTCCTTCTGACGGTCGCGGGACCCGAAGCCATAGACGTCTTCAACAGCTTCCAGCTAACAGCTGATGAACAAAAGGACTATGACGCAGTACTGAGTAAGTTTGAACAATTCTGCACACCAAGACGAAACGAAACATATGAGAGGTATGTGTTCAACAGCAGAAATCAAACAGAGTCAGAGTCAGTCGAAGAATTTATTACTGACTTGAAATTGAAGTGCCAGTCATGCAACTTTGGAGAGCTGGCAGACTCTCTGGTCAGAGACAGGATTGTGATGGGTGTTAGAGATAAAGGACTCAGAGAAAAATTACTGGGAGAAGTTGACTTGACTCTGGAAAGGGCCATACGGATATGCCAGGCCAGAGAGGTCACGCAACAGCGCCTAAAATCTATAGATGGCGGCACGGCAACGAGTGAGTGCAAAGTTGAAGCAGTTTTGACCAGCCACACCAACGTGCAAACTAAACGAGCAACCAGGGGAGACGTCGGCAGGGAGCAACAACTACGCGCATGTGGCAACTGCGGAGGAGAACACCGGCCTCGTCAATGTCCGGCATTTGGAAAGGAATGTCGGCTCTGCGGGATGAGGAACCACTTCGCTCGTGTATGCAGACAGCGGAGGCCGAGAGAGAGAGAGAAGAAGGTGAACCTGGTCCGAGGTTCAGACAAGGCTTCAGACGACGAGGACACAGAGGACCTCTTCGTGGGCTCAATTGACAGAGCAGCATCAGATGAGGAGGAATGGACGGAAACCTATAATGTGAATGGGACAGACATAAAATTCAAAGTGGACACTGGAGCCCAGGCAAACCTCATAGCTGAGACTGAACTGCCAAATCTACAGGTAAAACCTAAAATTGATACAGAGACTAAAGTAAGACTGAGGGCATATAATGGGGATATCATACCTCATTTAGGAAAATGTAAAATGATGTTGAGAGATGGTCACAAAACCTATGAACTTGATTTTGTCATTGTCAAGGGCAAGAAAGCATCCCTCCTAGGTTTAAAAACAAGCATCCTGTTAGGATTGGTGGGTGGAGTGCATAAAGTTGACAAAGAGGGAATTGTGCATAATATAGAGGATGAATACACTGATGTATTTCAAGGAATAGGAAAACTTGGGATGGTACATAAGATACAGCTAGAAGACAATTACAAGCCAGTAATCCATGCACCTCGCAAAGTACCCCTAGCTCTAAGAGAAAAACTCAAAACTGAGCTTCAGCGGCTTGAAGAGCTAGATATCATAGAAAGAGTTGAAGAGCCCACAGAATGGGTCCACTCATTGGTAATAGTAGAGAAACAAGATAAACTGAGGTTATGTATAGACCCAAAAGAACTAAACAGATATGTGAAAAGAGAACACTTTCAACTTCCTACCAGGGGAGAAATTTTTGGAGACTTAGCAGGTGCCAAATATTTCTCCAAGTTAGATGCCTCCTCTGGTTTTTGGCAAGTGTGTCTAGATAAGGAGAGCTCTAGAATTTGCACCTTCAACACTCCTTTCGGGCGTTACTCTTTTAAGAGACTGCCTTTTGGCTTAACATCCGCCCCAGAAGTCTTTCACAGAAACATACACCAGATTTTTGAGAGAGTGCCAGGCACAAAGGTTTACATCGATGACATCTTGATTAGTGGATCTACTATAGAAGAGCATGATGCCAGGCTAGCACAAGCTTTAGAAGCTGCCCGGTCACATGGGTTGAAACTAAATGCAAAAAAATGTGAGTTCAGAAAAACTAAAATCACCTACTTAGGTGAAGTGCTGACAGCAGAAGGTGTCCAAATAAGTGAGAGCAGAGTGAAAGCCATCAAGAACATGCCGCCACCTACGGACAAAGAGGGTGTACAGCGCTTTCTGGGCATGATCAATTATGTAGGTAAATTTGTGCCTAATCTAACAGCACACACTGCTCAGATGAGGAGCTTGCTATGTAAAACCACTGAATGGTGTTGGAACAGTAATCACCAAAAGGAATTTGATGAACTTAAACTGTTAATAGCCGAAGCCCCTGTCCTCAGGTATTATAATGAAAATCGTAAAACTAAAATCTCAGCAGATGCCTCTAAATCAGGCTTAGGGGCAGTTTTGCTACAAGAGTATGGCAACCGATGGAGACCCGTAGCTTACACCTCCAGAGCTCTTTCTGCGGCTGAATGTAACTATGCCCAGATTGAAAAAGAGGCATTAGCTCTGTCATATGCGTGTGAGAAGTTCCATGTTTTTATATATGGTAAGACAGTGTGGGCAGAGACTGATCATAAACCCCTAGTCACTATTGCAAAGAAAGGCTTAGCAAACACACCACCCAGGGTACAAAGACTATTTCTGAACATGCAGAAATATGACCTAAAGTTAGAGTTCAGCCCAGGCAAAGAACTGCTTGTGGCAGACACATTGTCCCGGGCATACGACAGTACAGAACCAAATACCATATATGAACAAAAAGAAACGGTGCATGTAAATCTAGTCAGAAAGAGCTGCCCAGTGTCAGATGAAATGTGGAAAAAAATGGCCCAAGCCACCGCTAATGATGAAGTCCTACAAAAAACCATAAGAGGCATAAAAAATGGTTGGTCAGTAAATTCATTCCCTGCACCATATGGCAATTTCACAGACGAACTGTCAGTTATAGACGAGGTATTATTTAAGGGTTCTAGAGTAGTGGTTCCAGAAGTGCTAAGACAGGACATGTTACAAGTTATTCACGAGGGACATTTGGGCATAGAAAAGTGTAAAAGACGAGCAAAAGCAGTACTATACTGGCCCAATATGAACTGTGCAATAGAAGACATGGTGAGAACATGTGAAACCTGTCTAACATACAGAAATAAACAGCACAAAGAGCCAATGTGGGTTGAGGAAAAGGAAAAGTTGACACCCTGGAGTAAAGTGGGAATAGATCTCTTTACTCTGCACGGCAAGGACTATGTGTTACTAATGGACTATTATTCTCACTATCCAGAGATGGCAGTACTGAAGGACACCACTGCCAATACTGTGATGACCCACGTCAAGTCCTTCTTCGCTCGTCACGGAATACCCAGCACCGTACGAACTGACAATGGACCTCAGTTTAGCTGTCAGGCTTTCAGAGACTTTTCCAAGATGTACGGATTTGAACATATTACATCTAGTCCATTATACCCACAGTCCAACGGGTTGGTCGAGAATGGAGTCAAAATAGTGAAACTGCTGATTAAGAAAGCATTAGATTCTAACTCAGATCCTTATTTAGCTCTGTTAAACTACAGAGATACTCCACTGAAACATGGGAAGTCACCGGCAGAGTTGTTATTCAATAGAAAACTTAAAACACGGTTACCAGTGTTTCTAGAGTCTGAATCAGACCAGAACAACAACAAGGTACTACATGCAAAAAGGAAGAACAAGTGTGATAAAAAAAGGCATTATGACAAAGGAGCTAGGGCACTGAAGCCTCTTTATCCAGGAGACAGAGTTAAGATGCATGATGGGAAAGGTTGGAATGTTGAGGCACAGTTAGTCAAAGGTGTGGCACCCAGGTCATATGATGTCATCACTCCTGAGGGGGTCACTTACAGGAGAAATAGGAGACACTTACTATTGGTGCCACAGTTAGAACCAGCTGAGCCACAGGAGGGTGAGGATACTCCTCAAGAAAACACTGTTACATCTCAGACTGCACCAGAGCCCACACCACTCCACACTTATGGACCAAGAGAGATAAGGCAGTCTGGTAGAACAACACCATTAGACACTACTGAACTCAGTGAGTTAAGGAAGTCTAGTAGAACTATCAAAGCCCCACAGAGATTGATTGAACAAATGTAAATGTGTTTAAATGTGTTTACTGTTGTCACACATGTGCAGATGTTCTATGTTAACATGTTAAAAAAAAAAAAAAAAAAAAAAAAAAAAAAAAAAAAAAAAGTCTTGTTGAGGGAGATGTGACATATTTCAGATCTGTCTTTAAGTCATGTGACCAGGGTGGTTGGCGGTGCAGAGCGCATGCGCAGCTGGGGAGCACGGGCGGGAGACCAGCACCTGTTGTTACGGAGTTTTTGGAAGCTGAATAAAAGCCAATTGTTAACAAAGTACTGCAAGCCGTCTCGTCCTATCACACAGAAATAACACAGTTTTCTCCTTCATTAAACCAAATGTCCTTTCAGTGTTTCTGTTCCTTTCAGTTCTAAAGTGACAGTAACTTCTGAAGAGACCCACTTGATTTGAGTCTGACTGAGACTGATGAAGCTTCATCTGAACTTTAGAATCTGTTTTAGTTCAGAATGAGGATTGTGGATTTTGACCACTATCACAGGAGGAAGTATGAACAAGAGGAGTGGATCAGAACAACATGATTTAGTTCATTTCTGATACTCAAACACTTTGAGAGGACCACACACAAAGAAATGTTGTGTCAGAGGAAACTCAGGGAAAATAATTGTGTTTTCTTTCTGCAGACAAACCTTAACATCGATTTAGTTCCGTTGAAAATTGGTAATCGATCTTGATTGATTTGTGTGTTTCACTCTCGTCTGCTTTTATTCCTCTGAGGACCACTTTGAGTTTCAGTGAAACATTTGGTAATAATCAGGACGTCTTGACTGATTTTTATCTTTGTGTATAAACTTCCATAAACTTCCTTCCAGACACACAGACTTCAAGTCCACAGCAGTAGAAAGGAGAGAGAGCAGTTAGATGCTCTAAGGCAGTGTCGCAGGCTAAGCAGGGTCAATGGGTGAACTGGGAGAGTGTGGAGAAAAGGAAGGTGAAGTGGAGAGAGCTTTGGAGCATGGAGGCTAGCAGGATTAGATTTATGTTAGGGGCTACTTATGATGTGCTGCCAACTCCCCAGAACCTGAACCAGTGGGTAGGTGAGGATGCTGCCTGTCCACTGTGCACTTGTGTCTGCACGTTAAAAAGTCTGAAGTTCACGTACTTGATCTTGATAAACGTCCTCAGTGTCTGACACCAAAAGAAGAATAAATGTCCTCCCTGATCTGTTGGTAACTCTGCAGAGTGAAATGTTTTCATAGAGGAGAATCTCAGGTGCAGGGTCAATTTAAATATAATTTGCATATTTAAAAGGGGCGTGGACAAGGAGGGGATGTGTACGTTTGAATGTACAAAGGACGAATGCTCCTAAAGGCTTTTAAATCTGAGCGTGCAACACGTTTTACAAGGAAATCCACACAAGTCTTCGTACATGAGCTCTGGACACATGAGTCAAAGACAGCAGCTGTTTGTCCAACAGTCGACGTGTTTGGAGATTTTTCAGGAGAAGAAGCTCAAAGCATCCATGAAGCCTGGAGGTGGAAATGTTGTGGTTTGGTTGCTTGGCTGCCTCAGAGACTGGACAGCTTTCAGTCATTGATTCAACTCTGAACTCTGCATCAATATCAAAGAGTGATTGGAGATAATGTGAGGCCATGTGTCTGAAAGATCAAGTCAACCTTTGAACAGAGGAATGATCCTAAACTAACAAATCCACCAAGGAACAGCTCAGAAAGATGAAATGGAGCCAGATTTGAATCCATTAAGAGAAGATGGACATGAAATAGAGCTGATAAAATATCTGTGGAATAAACAGAGAAACACTTTATTTTAGTTTCCTCAGTTTTATCTGTTAAGTTGATGATTTCACACAAACGTCTCTAACATGTGTTTTCTTTTCTCTTTCACATCTTTGAAGACAAAGACCCAGGTGAGTCCTGATTGTGATGTTACTGAACTCTCCTCTATGTGATGTAGATTCACCTCTTGTCTTGTTAGAGTTTCATTTTCTTGACATCTAAATTATTTAGAACATTAATGGTTTCTAGTTTTAAAGGAAATAGAAAATAAAATAAAATACACTCCAGTTAAATCTTTGATCAGCTGCTGTTTGGTTCAACATTAATAATTACAACTCATTTATAATGTGAACAGTTTCCATTTAATATTATAATTGATGATGTAAAAGCTCCAATAAGAAGCATGATGAGATGAAGATGTTTCTGAGATGTAGTCCAGAGTCCATCATCACAGCCTCGGCTCAGGGTGGAGAAAACCTCCAGACAGACTGTCAGACATGTTTTCAGATCAGGTCAGGATCACAGCAGGAGTAAAAGCAGAAGTCACATGGAAAAGCCTAAAGTAGAGAGGCAGGACAGAGATTCAAACATCCTTCATACTGATGAACAACACGTCTCAGAAAGAGGAGGATGCTACAACATCAGCCTCCTCACTACTGACACCAAAACCTAAAGCAAGCTGTTAGCTGTGAAACCAAGCAGGAGGAAACTGGACATTAGATCCATGCTAACATCACTGAGCCTGCTTTTAATCTGCACTGACTGCTAGAGTTTACATTTCAGGAGCATGTACACATGGTGGTGTTCTCTGAGGATGAGGAACTTTCTGTTCATCAAACTGTACGAGTGGAACATTAACTTTATGTCTTCTGTTTCAGGACTATCAATTGGATTGGTTGTTGGTCTTGTCCTTGGTGTTGGTGTTGGTGTTGTCTGTATTCTTCTTGGTGGTGTTTTCACTTGGTGTGTAATAAGGAGGCGCATGCAACAAAACTCTAATGCTGGTAAGCTTAAATAATTATATCAGACTCCATCTTGTCTGTGTGTTTCCATGCTCAGAGTCTTGACAGTAGTTTAGTCAGAAATGAAACCTTCTGTTCATGTTTCCACTCATGATCACTGAACCTGTTTGTGATTGCTGTAATCCTTCCTCCTGTTCATACTGATCCTAACATGGACAGGACACAATCTCCAGTCCTCATTCTATTCTCTGGAGTTAATGTGAGGCTTTCAGCAGTCTGACTTCATCCACTGGATATTTGTCAAAGTTTTCTCCTTCATTAAACCAAATGTCCTTTCAGTGTTTCTGTTCCTTTCAGTTCTAAAGTGACAGTAACTTCTGAAGAGACCCACTTGATTTGAGTCTGACTGAGACTGATGAAGCTTCATCTGAACTTTAGAATCTGTTTTAGTTCAGAATGAGGATTGTGGATTTTGACCACTATCACAGGAGGAAGTATGAACAAGAGGAGTGGATCAGAACAACATGATTTAGTTCATTTCTGATACTCAAACACTTTGAGGTGACATGAACGTCTTTGTATGTTGAAGACCTTTCTCCTCTCGTCCTCTTGTCTTTGTTTTAGTTTTCTGTTCAATAAATCATGACCTGGATGATTCAATTCAATTCAATTCAATTTTATTTATATAGCGTCAATAACAATACAAATCATCTCAAGACGCTTTACAAGACCCGGCCTGAAACCCCCAGAGCAGCCTGAAGGCGACGGTGGCAGGAAAAACTCCCTTTTAACAGGAAGAAACCTTGAGCAGAACCAGCTCATATGGAGGAACCATCTGCCTAAGGCCAGCCGGGTACAGACAGAGAAAGAGAACAGCAAGATAAATAAACATAAATACACATATCTGACTAAAGCATACAAGTTGGATGCTATGATTCAAACTAATGATGTTACATGACAGTTTGAAAATATAAGAGGAATCATAGGCAGGTTGGAGAATTGTTCATTCAGGTAGGAGTGGATAACAGCAGGATTCATGGAGACTGGGCAGAATGATGAGACCACAACAACAGATGTAGTATGGAGCTCCACAGGAAACACTCAACTCCAGGCCAGAGATACTCGGAAGAAGGGAGAGCAGCAGTAAACATTCTACATAGTAATAGCACAGAATGTCATGACTAGTAGCAGATAGGAATTTAGAGGGAGGAGCTCTGTGCCAGAGAAAAGAAAGTGGAGGACACGAGAGAGGAGAGAGAAGAAAGAAGGAGAACATGTGTTTGTTGCATTGTCCCCCAGCAACTTTGGCCTATAGCAGCATAACTAAGGGATGGTGAGACTCTTCACAGACTTAATTTTTGTTAACATCATAATTGGAGTCACTGTCTGTACATTAAGCCAGGGTTCATTATAGTATAACATGAATATGTTTTAATGGACAGTTAAACAAATAAAACATGTGTCAGTGTCCAAACATATATGAACTAACTGTTTATTTTTCTTTCTTTCCTGCAGGCAGAGGTGGCGCTGCTCCAGCAGCTCTTCATCTGAATGAACAGGAGTGTCTACAGCTGAACCAATAAGTCGCCTGATGATTGCTCTCTTTGACTTTAGTCTGTTTTTATTCTTGTGAGGACCATTGAAAGTATTTGGCTCAGCTTTTTGTCTCATTCATAAGATTTTTATCTTCATATCCAGTTCAAAAGTTAACTAGTTATGGAGAAAACAAGCTTTCTGAATCAGTCTGAAGTAGTCTGTAGTCGTGTTGAAATGGTTCAGGTGTTTTGAAGCATTTGACAAAGTTAAATGTGGCGACATCTGCTGGATAATATTATACATAGCATTCGCATGAAACGAAGGGTTATGAAACTGAAAATTGTTTAAAGGATCTACAGTATGAGCGTCTTGAAATGCTTGATTTTTTTTAATAGAAAATCATATACTTGTTTGCCATCGTATAATACTGTATGTTTTAAATATATGCTTTTATAAGATTGACAGAAATACAAAAATATATTTACAAATGCTGATGACAGTAGTTGTACAAAAATGCTTGTGAAGCTGGAAAGAGGATTTGAAAAAACCAAACTTAGCTGCCAATAATGAGAGAAAAAGGATACAAATAGACAATTATACATAATAGTTTTATGTATAATTTACATATAATAAATTATAGAAAACAGCTGCAGTAAATTCATGTATCTGCAGACAACTAATCCTAAACCAGTTCCGACTAAAGAAAAGAAAATAATTTTGGTCAAACAAGATTAACAAAACTGAAACAAACTCAAGTCAAATGAATAATGTTTGGTTGCGTTTTAACCTTGGTTCTCTGATTTCACGCCAGCACAGGTTCATAGGGTAAACCTGGGGCCATCACCAGTCTCTGCTATAGAAATAAAATCACTAAATTAATAATAATAATAATAAAACTATTAATGCAGAGGCCGAGGGAAAGACTAACAAAGCTTACATACCGACCAGGCAGCGTCAGATCGCACACTCAGGTGCTGAGTTGTGTCTTTTTTTTCTGCTGATGAAGTTTGAAGTTGTTTCTCTTGGTTTCTTGCTTTGGTTGATTTCATCCAGACTGAGCTCCTTGATAAACGCTGCTGTAAATACACTGCTGGTCAAAAGTTTTATAACACCACACTCTTTTACTGAAAATTACTCCGTTTAGTGTCTCGTTGCGCTCTGAACTGAAAGGAAATCATGGAATCAGTTTATAGACCAAAATGTATTCTAAACTTTTGAGCCACTGTTGGCAGATATAACAGCTGAACACACGTGGCTTTCTTTCTACAACAGAAATCAAATATTCTTCAGAAAGTTCTTGCCAAGTCTGCTGCAGAAGTTTCCATATGTTGCTTGTAGGTTGCTGGGCTTTCACTCTTCTGTCCAGTTCATCCCAAACCAGCTCGATGGGGTTTAAGTCTGGAGACTGTGCTGACTACTCCATGTTTTCAAGTTTACCGTCTTGTTCTTTTTTCCTGACGTAGTTCTGGCAAAGCTCAGACTTGTGTTTTGGGTCATTATCTTGCTGTAGGATGAACCTCTGACCAACTAGACTCCTACCAGAGGGTACTGCAAGGCGCTGCAGAATGCAACCAAGAAAAGTTGGAACACCTGTAGGAATTAGTAGCACCAGCTTTCAAGACTGATTCAACCTTCACTGCTGCATAACAGCTTTAAATTGTCGACGTATTTCTGTCCCTGAAAGAGGCCTTTTTGTGTAATTCTGAAATGTACATTATATTTCAGTTTTGGGTAACCAAACCTTTTTTTTTTAACCTCTGTCTGTTCAGTATTTACCTTTGTACCATTTCAAGCTATTGGACTTTAAAATTAAAATAAATTAATAATAATAACTGGAAGAATTAAGGTGCTCTAAAACCTTTGACCGGTCGTGTAAGTGGAGGTTGATCCAGTGTGAGATTTTAATCTGACGTCCTCTGAAAACTAGTTAGACTTCAACAGGACATTCAAGAGCTTTATTATACATGTTGAGGCCAAAATGAATCTTGGTTGATCTATACATTTATTTATAACTTTATCTGAAAACAGACATTTAAATGAATTGATTTATTAGAACATAATTATGTTGGTATTGTAGTATATGTATTATGGACTGCAAATTTAGTTTATTGTTGTTTGCCCCTCCTTTTTTGGGTCAGAGCTGCCGCCTGAGAAGTGATTGAGAAGTGATTTAGATTCAGAACACCCGGGGAAAGTAATGCAAACACTGGTGAAAGTGGGAAGCGGGACAGTTCTTTGACTGCAAAGGGCAGATGAAATGTTATTCTATTCCTTTTATTCTAACACTAGACTATAATCTGCTGAAGTGTCGTCCTTTGTCATTAATAAATGGCATCAAAGCTGAAGTGACGCTGGATCTGCAACTGTCTTTTGTTCTTGACTGTTTGGCATTGACCCGCTCATGAGCAGCCTTTGTGAGTTTTAAAGAGAAGCCGTAACAACACAAATCTGATGGTCACGTTGAAGAACAGATTGATGCATGTGACCATGAAACATCATCTACTGATAGAAAACATGTGGAAACATCCAGAGTTGACAGTGAAGTGTTGACATGAAGAATGAGAGCACCATGAAAGACACACTGAGTTAGAGTTGAGCTGTCAGTCCTACAGAGACAGACTGTTTCTTTTAGAGCTGATTATCACTGAATCATTGCTTTAACTTAGATGAAGAATATGTGTTTAGTTCTCTGATATGTGATGACATAGATTTCTGCTCTTGTGCAGCTTTGACAGAAACAGACTGAGGAGGAACATGTTTGCTTGTTAATGTTTCAGAGACTCTTTGGACTCTGTTGTGTTGCTTTGATTGTTCAGTGTTTTCATGGTTTTATCCAACACTGCTGTGTCTCATTTTGACTCTTGATGTTGTTGATGCAGATTTATCTCATTCATGCAGGTGGTATAATGTCAGAGGACAATAAAAACTGAGGACATTATACTTCCTGGATAAATGAGATCAAGCTGCATGGAAACAATCCAAACTCCCAGAGGAACATTTGTCATATTTGAAGTTATGAGATATGTTTTTGATTTAAAGGTTCAGCTCAAGATTTATTTATTTCTTTTGATGAGCTGAGACGTTAGTTAATTTGGTTTTTCTTCTTTTTTTTCTACAATCCAATGACAGTAACTTTATATATACTTTCAAAATATAAATCAAGAAAAAGACGATGACATTTGAACATTTAATTGATTCATTGATGAATAGACTCAGCTCTGATTTTGTTAGGTGATGGTGTGCTTGGTGATTATGGTGTAGTTTCAGGTAACGCTTCATTATTTCTATCAAGAAGTTTAAATAAAACATGACAATAATCAAACTGTTGTCTCTGTGTGATGACGCCACCTGGTGGCTGAGTGCAGTACATGACATAAACCCCTTTATCTTCAACTAAACTAAGAAACTATGTCAAATATGCAGCCTGACACAGACACACACACAAAAACAGTTTAGGAACAACTAAAAAAACAAACATGAAGAACAGCACAAGGTGTTGACCTGAGGGGTATTGCACAAAACTAGGATAAGGGATTAAGCCGGGATATGTTGATTATCCCGGCTTAATTTAGCCTCAAGTCGGTTGCATGAAAGCAGCTCAAACTTAACCCGGCTAAGTTACTATGGTGATTTATTCTCTGCAGCTAGCCTGCTCCAGACCAGGCTAACAGCCAGGCTAAGATTAATCCTGGTGATCCACCTGTATTTCCACCGTCAATCCTGTGAGGATTTAATGTGTTTTACAGCATGACCATGGTCTTTCTAAGTATGTTGCATCATTTTAATTATCCTGTATTAAAATATTACATATTTATAGTAATTTATCATTTTATTTAAATCTGTTGGCTGTTTGTAATTGAATTAGTCTTTTTATATTGATTTAAGTGGTAGTATTATTACTCAGGTCAAGAGTTATATGAAGACTGCTTGTCAAATAGCCGTCAGAGGTTTTATAAATGTGTTTTATTGCAGTAACTGAGATTACAAAACACAAGTTGCAAAGGTGTTTTCAATGAAACATGTGACAAGGGCAATATAGTATATATACATATATATATACATATATATATATATATATATGTCCACCTCCCATTCACCTGTCCCCTCTTCATAATGTCTTGTCCCTTTACTTGGAGGATGTGCTGGATGAGGAAGCCCTAATCCTCAGACTGTACCACAGATGGTCTGTGTTACTCTGAGATGGTTTTAGTGGGAGCTTCCTTTATTCTGTTGATGATGCAGAGAACCTCAATAAAGGAACCATTTGCTGCACAATAAGACGTGTTTGTCTGGCACTGAAATCATTTAGCAACATATTCATCACCTTCCCTGGTCACAGAAGACCCCTCTACATCAAGGAGCAGTTTGACATCATTTCAGGTCACCTCAATGTGCAACCATTAGTTTCTAATTTGATCAGTTACAGTTGGATACTAACTATTCTTTGTTACTGTAAGCACCTTGGACATCGTATGTGTAACTCTGCCGTGTTTTCTAAATGATATCTTGTATAGTCAGGTGAATTCTCTGGTGTGCTGCTGGGAGACAAAGGAGTGGCTGTTGATGTTGCTCTCATCTTCCCAGTCAACATTAATGGCAGACTCATGAGGGAATGTTTTCACTTCATTTTTGGATTTAACCTCTTTAGTTAAAAAAACATCTTAAATGTCACTTTCTGGTGTGTGCATTTTGTTTAGCATTGGTGGTTCTCTTTTAAATTCTTCTTGACATTTATGAAAGAGGGAGGACATCACAATGTTTTCTTTTTATTTATTTATTTATTAGACAGTCCTCCTTTGTCTTGGTTGCTTGGATCCTGGAATAGAGAGAGCAAAACAACAAAGATTAAAACACTGTATTGCAGTTCTGGTTACTGTGTACACTGAAATACTCACTTCTCTTTCTAGTTTCTGGATTTACCCCCGGATCCCCTCCATCACTGGCCTCCCTTTATTTAAATGGAGCACCAGCTCCTCTGCTGGGGTCATATCCTGGCTGGGTGGGCCGCCCCCTGTGCTACAATCATACAGACATTCAACATGTCAGCAGACACCTCATCTATTCATTCATTGTTATCTACTTTAAAGTCACTGACCAGCCTGAAAAATGTTCTTCTATTTCATTTTAATTTGCTGCCAGGTCCTTTTATGACAAGTTTGTTCTTTATGAAGGATAGAAAGATAAAACAGATAAAAACGTAACATGAGAAAAATAAAAATTAAACACATAGTGGATAATTGTTTGCACTTAATCATACTCTACATTTCCTGAGTAACCTGAAACGTAACTCCTTTAGTCCTTTTTAATTGTAGCCTAATTATGACAGGTCCCATGGAGCACTGTTTATTAATTGTACAGTTTTGGATTACTTACGCATTAAGCCGGTCCGCTATTGTTTGCCAGGCGTTCTTTAATTATAGCTAAAGTATTACCTACCTAAGTATTTATCCACGTTCTCATCAGTGATTGTGAGGTCTATTGAAGTGTGCCGTGAACACGCATTTATCCCAGCTACCTTCATCTGGTTTAACATAGCGGCGCCTTTTCATCCTGGCTCAGCAAACTGAAACCAATTAAACCAGGATGCACCGAGCAGGCTAGGTCAAGCCGCGCTCGCTCATTTATCCTGGACTTTTATCCCAGTTTTGTGCAATACCCCTCTGGTCTAGAAACTGAAAGTGTTCTGGATGTACTGGTTGAGCTGTGAGGAGTGGCCTCTAGAGGGTTTATATAGGAACAGAGAACTGCTGGTGGGATGTTTCAGCTTCAGAGGACTTGGACAGCGATGGAGCTTCTTCCTCTCGTGTGTTTCTGTCTCCTGATCTGCTCTGGAACAACGTTTGGTGACGAAGGTGAGAAAATCCTTTTGATTTATTTAAATGAGCGGACTGTGGATCTTTAGATCAGTTATTCTGTTACTTTTATTATTTTTTTATTTAGTGTTTCATTTGTACAGATTAAGATTTTTTTTTTTTACACATTCAAGTTCTGTGCGTTTTGCACAAAAGTGGGAAAGTTACTGGAGTCAAATTCCTTGTATGTGCACACATACTTGGCAAATAAAGCTGATTCAGATTCTGTTTAGTGAGTAGGTCTGGATAACAGCAGTATAGTGACTTGTTCTTATCAAATTAAAACAATAACACGAACCTAAGCCACTGAGGGGCTGCTGTACTGGTACTCTGAGTAGCTGACGCGTCGTCTTCCGGGTCCAATAAATGAAACATATGAGCGTCGTATGCTGTCACCAACTGTTTATTCCCAGTTTGCGATTTTAACAAATAAGCGACTTTAGCCGGACTTGCACACACTTACATTAACTGTAACTAAAGTGTAAATCGAAACCAAAGCTCACACGTTTGTCACAACGCAAAACAAAAGACAAAGACGACGACGACGGTCAAAAACTGTGTGCTTCCCTAGTCAGCAGCACACCTGCTGAGTAATTAGTGACGTTACGAGACGTGCCGACGCTTCGAAGCGTGTGTCGAGTAATGAGGCGGGGTTTCTATTCCGCGAAGCGCGTATCGAAGCTTGCTTCATTTAGGGGAGGAGCCAAAAATAATGACGTCCGAAGCTGCCCGGCTGTACCACGTGACTGGTTCGAGAAGCGGTTCAGATTTTCCGCGAGGTTTGAAATAGTGATGGAGAAACCGAAGCTTTCTGAACCAGTGAACCAGTCTGAAGCAATTGTGTTGAAATGGTTCAGGTGTTTCGAAGCATTTGATACAATTACATGTGGCGACATCTGCTGGATAATATTATACATAACCAGGGCCTGAAGTTAACTTTTTTGGCCACCAGCCACTGTGGCAGGTGGATTTTGAAATCCACCTGCCACAGTAGTTTTTTACCAGCCAAAACTTTTTTGTGCCTAAAACAAAGGTGAACGACTCAGAAAATACATAAGAATGGTTCTTGAACTTGTACAGAATACACATTAAAGTGCTGTCTGGTTATTAACCAACTTAACCAGTCTCATTTATGAGTAGACCTACATAATGATTACAACTGTATCTGACCTGGTGTCGTGGCAGGCATTTAGAATATAAAATAACATAAATACAAACAGCCAATCATCTCACTGACGGTCTCATTTATTTAGTTAACTGCAATCCATTAGTCACTGTAGTGTATTCAGTTATTATTTTTTTTTTTTTACATTTTAGATTTTAATCACATTTATATCAAAAGGCTATTTTTAAGTTTGTACATATTAGGCCTATAAGTTCATGTTGCTTTTTAAAGAGTCTAGTATTTTGACTGAATAACATTTAGATAAACAACAACAATCAGTCAGGTCATTTGCTCATTGATTGCGTTTACATGGGATATGGTGTTTACATGGCATGCGTGTTTCGCGTCTTTTTCAATGTTTTCCAACGCGACCTAACTTGTTCAACTGAGCGAGGTGGAAAACCAGCATCACGTAGCTTTTCCCAACAGATTTGAATACATAAGCATTTCTGTGTTTTCTCCCATCTAAACACGTCGCTATGTTTAGTTTTTTCATTACTTTAAGGGAAAATTCAGTCTCTTCGTTGCTCCAAAAGTGAGAAGTTTTCGTTGCCGCAATGTTGTTTGTATTTCTAGTGCGTCACTTGGCGTCACTCGCGCATGCGCAGACAGTGGGCAGCTGTCAGAAATCGGGATAAGGTGTATACATGCTCCTGTATCCCGGCTTCTATCGGATTACTCCAGGTAGCGAAATCGGGTTTCTTGAAATCAGGAAATGAGCATATAGTTTCTGAATTCGGGATATGGTGTTTACATGGACAAACACAAAAACGGGATACTTCAAAAACCCGATCAAAATCGGGATACTAAAGACCATGTAAACGCAGTCATTGGCTACCCGCCTGTTTCATCCTGTCCTGTTGTTTTCAATAATAAACTACAGGATGTACGGTTAAAGCATAAACTTGCTTACTTGTTTTATTATCAACTGACGATCATAACTGACAGATAGAATGTTCCCAGATCCGCTGTTACCGGTGATACTGTAACCTGGCAACCATAGTGTTCCATTTACAATGTTGCCTGGGAAGGCGCTACTTATAATAACAACAACAATCCTATTGTTACATCTTTTCTTTTTTTTCTTTGAAGTAACTTCCTTTGTCCAAAAATAAATAACTTAATGAACATTAACCTTACACAAATGACATATTGATTAGCATCAATAAGGATATCTATGTCACTCATAAAACAAATTAATCTTTAAAATAGCTGTAGCAATTATCAGTACCAAAGTGCAAACACTCTTTCTAATAAAATTAAAGATCTCAAATATTATCATGTGTATCAAATATTACATTCAATAAAGTTAAAAATGTAGCAAATATTACATTCAATAAAGTTGAAAATGTAGCAAATATTACATTCAATAAAGTTAAAAATGTAACAAATATTATCATGCCTATCAAAGATTACATTCAACTCAAAATATACATATACATTTTTTTTTTTTTTTTTCAAAGAGTCTTTACAAGAGTCCCCTTTAATGTCCTCACTGTGTATAGTCTTTCAGATAATGTGGTCTGACCACCTGACGGCCTGACCTGGTAGTGGTTGTGGGTCGGTCTCCTGTTTGACTCTGCTTGACCGTGTCAGTTCTTTGTGTGATTATCTCAGTCCCTGTTTGTGTGTGTGTAGAAGAAGTGCAATGGTCGTGTCTGAGGTGGCGTCGATTCCTCCTCAAAACACCTCCCGACTCCATCTTCACCTCATAAGATCTGTGTCCTACAGGTCTCAACATCTGTGCTGTTTTCCATACCTTATGAGGCTGAAAAGGCTGTACTCTCACCCTGTCTCCTGTTTTCAGAGTGTCCAAGTTCTTGGCTGTGCGGTTGTAATATTTTTCCTGTCGTTGTCTGTTGTGCTTCAGTCCTTGTATGTTACTTGTAATCTCTGGCTCCAACAAAGTGTCCTTAATGGGAAGAAGGGTCCTTGTCCTCCTATTTAGAAGTCTTTGTGCTGGGCTGGTGTTAAGACCTTGGCTTGGTGTGTTGCGATGATCCAGTATTGCTAGATATGGATCCTTTCCAGCGGCTGCAGCTTTTTGCATGAGACGTTTTGCTGTTTTCACTGCAGATTCAGCTTTCCCATTACTTTGTGCATATCCAGGTGAGGATGTACAGTGTTGGAATTCCCATGCTTGACTGAAGCATTGAAATTCTTGTGAGGTATACTGTGGGCCATTATCAGAAATTACCACATCTGGTATCCCTTGTCGTGCAAAGTGGGCTTTGAGTTTTCTGATAACCGTGTTGCTCTTGGTGTCTTGTAGATAATCTATCTCCCAAAAGTTGGAGTAGTAGTCCACAGTAATCAAGTAGTTTTTTTCATGAAATGAAAACAGATCAGTCCCAACTTTTGCCCAGGGCCTCAAGGTTATGTCATGAGGGTGCAGTGTCTCTTTTTGTTGCCTGGGGTCTACTGACCTGCATACATCACATTTCATAATAAAAGTCTTGACTTGTTCATTCATCCCTTGCCAGTAGACACAGTCTCTTGCTCGTCTGAGACATCCTTCTACTCCGAGATGAGAAGAATGGATACGGCTGGTGATATCTGCTCTGAGCACATCAGGAATCACTGCTCTCTCTCCTCTGAATACTATGCCATCCTGGTAACTCAATTCCTCCTGGAATGAGTAATAGTGGTGAATGTCTGCTGGGATATCTTTTTTGTTCTTTGGCCACCCTGTCAGGATCACATTGATCAGTTTTTGTAGTTCTGTGTCCTCTTTTGTAGCCAGTCTTATTGCATTCAGTCTCTCAGCAGAGATGGGCAGGTGGTTGATCATATTTACAGTTTCCACCTCTGTCTCAATGTCCTCTTTATTACTCTCTGGTAAGTATGCTCTGCTCAGTGTATCTGCTAACAACATATCTCTGCCTGGTACATAAGTTACACAGATATCATACTTCTGTAACCTGAGTAACATTCTCTGCAGTCTCTTTGGTGCACTAAGCAGGGGTTTTCTGTGAATGCTCTCTAAAGGTTTGTGGTCACTCTGTACAGTCACCTGTCTGCCATATGTATATTGGTGAAATTTCTCCATCCCAAACACAATTGCCAGGCATTCTTTCTCTATTTGGGCGTAGCCCCTCTCTGTGGGTGTAAGGGCTCTGCTCCCGAATGCTACTGGTTTCCCTCTCTGTGTAAGGGCAGCTCCTAGACCTGTTTCTGATGCATCACACTGCAGCGTCAGCTCCTCTTGCTGGTTGTAGTATTTCAGGACTGGTGTGTTGGCTATTTTGTCCTTCAACCTCTGAAATGCTTCTTCTTGTACATCAGTCCATTCCCACATGTTCTCTTTGTGTGTGAGTTGTCTCAAAACCTCACAGTCATCTGACAGGTGCTCATAAAATTTAGACAGGTAATTGACCATACCCATCAGTCTCTGTACCCCTTTCACATCCGTTGGTCTCGGCATGTCCTTGACTGCTCTCACTTTCTCTGGGTCGACTCTCAGTCCCTCAGCAGTCAGCAGGTGTCCAATATATGATACTTCTGGCCGTCGCAGCTTGAATTTATCTTTATTGAGCTTGATGTTTTTCTCTCTGCATCTGACCAGGAAGTGTCTGAGTTTCTGGTCGTGATCTTTGTTGGCTTCCTCCTGTGTCCTCCCTTCTCCTGTGATCAGCACATCATCAGCTATGATGTAAACTCCAGTTAAGCCCTCCAATGCATGTGTCAGCTTCCTTTGAAAGACTTCTGGTGCTGGGCTTATTCCCATTGGCATTCTGAGCCAACGGAAACGGCCAAATGGAGTGGAGAACGTGGTCAGGTAGCTTGACTCCTCTTCCAGTTTGATGTGCCAAAAACCGTGCTTCACATCACAGACCGTGAATACTTTTGCATTTGCAAGTTCTGGCAGGACGTCATCAATGGTAGGGAGAGGGAAATGGCTCCTTTTCAGTGCCCGATTCAGTGGTTTAGGATCTATACAGATCCTCAGCTTCCCATTCAGTTTACTCACTGAGACCATGCTGCTTATCCAGTCCGTGCTTTGCTCCACTGGTGCGATGATCTCTCTTTTCTCCATATCTTTGAGTTCCTCTTTAAGTGGTTCCATCATAGCCACTGGCACTCTGCGTTTCGGCAGTTTCACTGGAGGTACGTTGTTGTCTATTTCAATTTTGTATTGTCCTTCCATGCAGCCATCACCAGTGAAAACGTCCATGTACTCTGTTTCAATTGTCTCCATTGTCATGCATGTAGCACTGTCCTTTTTTATTACAGGCCCCAGTTCTCTTGTCACGATGCTGTCCACAGCCATGATGTTTTCATACTGTATCTTTATCAGTTTCATGTCCTCACTGGCCTTTCTGCCCAGGATTGGAATTCCACTGACCAGGTCCACAACTTGAAACAACACTCTGTACAATTTATTGTTTCTGGGGTTCCTGATCTTGACTTTACATGAGCCAAGTGGACTCAGCTTTGTCTTATTATACATTATAAGCACTTTGTCTGAGTGTTCCAGCTTTGTGTCTGGGTTTAGGAGATGTACAGGAATAACATTGCAGCTTGCTCCACAGTCTATCTGAAACTTGACTAGTGTTTTGTCAATGAGCATTCCTGCAAAGAGCTGTTTCTCTTGTCTACGGCTGTCCCTCATTTGGTTTACTGTCTCTTTTTTCTCATTTGCCACTGTTATGGTCATAATGTCCTCAAATTCATCACTGTCTTGCTCTGCAACAGCATGCACTGACTTATATTTCTTGACATTTTCATTTTTTGTCTTGCATTTAGAAGCAAAATGATTTTCTTTCCCACACTTTGAACACTTTTTTCCAAAAGCTGGGCATTTACTTTTGTTTCTCTCATGCGTCTTTCCACAAAACTTACAGCAAACCTCGTCATCCCGGGTTTTTCTTGTGGTGTGCTTCAGTGCATGGACCTCTTCCACCATCTGTCCTTGTAGTGTTTTGCAGTTCTCTTTTGACAGCTCCGCAGCTCTACATACTTTCAAGCATTTGTCCAGCGTCAGGTTCTCCTCCCTGAGTAGTCTCTCCCTCAGCGCAGAGTTGTTGGTGCCACACACGATCCGGTCTTTTATCAGCGAGTCTTTAAGCTGACCAAAATTACAGCTGCTGGCCAGCACTCTCAAGTCCGTCACATATTTGTCTACAGTTTCATCAATTCCTTGATCTCTCATGAAGAATCTGTATCTCTCCACAGTCTCATTCAATTTCGGGTTACAGTGGTCATCAAACAGTTTCATCAAAGCGCTCACTGTAACTCTTGCCGTCGCGTCGTCATCTGACAAGGTGTTCAACAGTTCCCTGCCGCTCTGTCCGATGAGGTAGTGAAACAGCTTGATCTTGGTGGTTTCCTCAGTATCTGGCATTGTAAGCTCTGTGTACAATGTGAACTCTTCTTTCCAAGACGTCCACGTCTTTGCCAAATTGCTCGAGTCCAAAGCAAGAATCTGCGGTGGTCTCAACCCCTCCATCTCAACGTCCGTCGTCTCTCGGTGCGCTGCGAGCTGGCGGCACTTTAAACTCTTGAAACTTTCTCTTCGCGTCGATAACTGTAGACGTCGGTGTTTACTCACACGCTGCCACCATGTTTCATCCTGTCCTGCTGTCTTCAATAATAAACTACAGGATGTACGGTTAAAGCATAAACTTGCTTACTTGTTTTATTATCAACTGACGATCATAACTGACAGATAGAATGTTCCCAGATCCGCTGTTACCGGTGATACTGTAACCTGGCAACCATAGTGTTCCATTTACAATGTTGCCTGGGAAGGCGCTACTTATAATAACAACAACAATCCTATTGTTACACCGCCAACGTGGCAGGTAGATTGACAGTTTCACCCGCCAATCACAAAAGTTACCCGCATTTGGCGGGTGCCAATTTCATGCCCTGTACATAACATGCGCATGAAACGAAAGGTCGTGAGACGGAAAGTTGTTTTTGCTTAGCAATAAAGGATCTACAGTATGTGCATCTTGAAATGCTTGATTTTTTTCTTATATAATATACTAAAATAATATACCTGTATGAGTTTGACATCATATAATACTGTATGCTTTGATAAGATTGATAGAAATACAAAAATATATTTACAAATAAATAAGTGAGATGCTTCTTCATATAGGGACTGATGACAGTAGTTGTACAAAATGTTTGTTAAACTGGGAAGGTCATATGGGTGGTTTAGAATTTTTTATTTAAAAACAAGATCAACCTCATACAAAAGTCTTCTCTCAAAAACCCACAACCCGTGACACTTCGCCGATGACGGCCGATACGCGTGTGATGTAATGAAGCTTCATTTGGGGGGTCACGTGATTTTTCAACTGATGAAGCGAGGCATCGAAACATCTTGTCGCGATACTACTGCTTTGAACGCTCGACACTGTTTCGAGCGTCTACTTCGAGCATAACATCTCTAGTTTGAAAGCAATATCAACACCTCGGGTTCCGTTCAAAATGTGTTAAGATACATAACAGGATGGAGCCAGCTAAGAGGAGGATGATTTCCCCTGTGTGGGAACATTTTGGTTTGATAACTCCAAATAAAGTAAGCTCAATCTAACATTAGGTTTGCTTATGAAGAACTGTATTTTTTAGTTTCTTATTTTATTCAAAGGTGAGGTGTTTATCGTGTTCCAAGGAGTTGGGGTACAGTAACCCCTAATCCATGCTAAGGTATTACCGTGTCTTTCATGAGAATAAGGAGGCAACTGGAGCAAAAGAAAACAAACATTAATGCAAGTTAGCGGCAGTAGAGTAGTAGTGACGTAATCAAAATGGTCCAACGAGAAGAACGTAACACAGATGCGGTTAGTAGTACATCGTAGAATCACCGGTCTTTCGTTAGTGAAGTGTCGGTTCGATTGCCCTTGGTTCTCGTTTTATTTATTTTATCGTTATATAATTTTCTTATAATCAACTTTAAACCACATATCCATGTAGCGTAGTTAAATAGGAAAGTGCATGGCAAATCAAGTCCCATACTAGCATGAAATAGTTAGACACGTTTCGATTGCACTGCATTTTATTGTCCACTAGATTAAAAAAAACAGAGCACTGTGTCACTGAAGCTTTGAGCAATTAACAATTTTTTGAATCAGGAACGACTGCCCATCACTTACTATATAGACACAAAAAAATCAATGCATCACACATTATGTGGTTAAGAGCCTTTGTAAGAGCTACAGCTGCCTGTAATTATACACCTGGCCAGTAGGTGGTTTCGCGTGCACATGAAGCTTCGAGAGATGAACCCTTTCTCGAACCAGTTGGCTGAAGTGGTTCGATGCCTCATGAGGCTTCATCTCACCATCACTAGTAATTACCTGCTGGTGTATTTAACAATTTCCTGCACACAAAGAACACAGCACCACCTATCGAGGCTTACAGACATTACACAAAACAAATATACAAATACTCACATAAACCAAAAAATGGCTCCAACAAGCAGCATCTGCACCTGTTACTTCCACATTTAGCTCCGTTTTCAAATAAAAATAATCCATAGGGGTTTTAGGGGTTTTTATGTTGTCCAGTTGTTAACTGAACACTCATATGATTTATATAGTGAAATATAATAATAGTGAAATATTTGTAATATTCTGATAGAAAACCCAATAACGTTGGTGGTGAAACATGTAAACTGTGTTACTGACTGATCACTCTGGATGTGAACACACTGATTAATACAATAAATGTTTTTGTCTTCCAGTCATCAAGATGAGAGTGAATGAAGGTGAAGATGTCATTTTACCCTGTTCCTTAGACTCTACCAACATTAGGACTGATACCTTTAAATGGAATAAAGATAATCAGACAAATGTGTTCCAGTTCAGTGCAGGCAGTCATTATAATAACGGTCGTGGAGGTCAAGATCCACAGTTCAAAGGTCGAGTCTTTCATTTTGAAGATCAGCTGCAGTCTGGTAATGCCTCCATAGTTATCAGAAACACAAAGAAGACAGACACTGGACGTTACAACTGTATTTTTCCTCATCATCAGCCAGAGACAAGATCCATCATTGAGCTCCTTGTTGGTGAGTATTTCCATGAAACAGTTAAAGATTTGTGTCTTCAGTGACCAAAGTTCCAACAGTTTCATCTCATCTCAGATTCAGTTTGAGCCTCTGCTCTTGATCTGTTGCTGTTAGACCCAACTCTGTGACTATAAGCCACTAAACACTGATAGAAACCAGTCTCTGCTGGAAACGTGACAGGACCTTGATGACATCTATTAATATGACTTTGTTTAATCATAAAATCTTTTTTGTAATAAACAGGATGCTAATTTCTTTTCTTGTCCTCAGTTTTATTTACTGTCAGGTTGATGATTTCACACAAACAACTCTAACATATTCTTTCTTTTCTCTTTTAGATTGTATCTTAACCTCTTAGGGGTTTTTATAACCATGAACATCTCTGCATCTTTAAACCTGCCCATTTTAACTTGTTTCTAATCTAAATGCTATAAAGAACTGAAACAGGCCTGTTGTATCACCATGAAGAAAACTCTGAGGTTTCATGTAGTGTGTTAGTATTACTGGTTGCTCTAACACAGGTCATTGGTTGGAGGACTTCAAAGAAAATGATTGGAGCTATGTAGTTTTTAAACTTTAACTTAATACTTCAAACACTAGAAATAAGACATGGAATTGATTCTTCAGTCTGAAATTTCCAGGATGTAATCTCCATTTTGTTAATAATATCTGAGCCAGATTTCATGTTGATAGAGTGAAGTGACTCTGAGATATTTCAGAAAGTGCAGTTCCGAGCATCTCCAGCAGGTGACTACAGAACTCTACAAAAAACTCTCCAAGATGAAAAATAATGATGATAAATCTTGTTTATGACGCTAAATATTTAACTAAATGTTCAACTTAACTATAAAAATATGTTTTTAACCGTTTACTTAAACATTTACACGTTTATTTTCATTGAGTCGAGTCTTTTTTTACATTTAAAACCAGTTTTTCTCTTAACTTCGTGTCCCACTATGTCGGAAACGCCAACTACATTAACTTCCATATATGGTCAGACAGGTAATTTTACCGGCTACAAAATCTGAGTGGTTTCACGGTGCTGACTTCCAATTGGATGAAAACAGCTGTCAATCAAACCTGACTTAAGATCCTCCCCTCTGATTGGCTGCTGGAGTTTAAAGACCGTTCAATTCGTCGCTTTACTTCGTAGAAAGATGCGGATTGGTTTGTTTTGTTGGTGGGCGTTTCCTGATTTCAGAGATACTGAACATCATTGGTCAAATCTTTGGTCAACACTTTAAAATGACCGGAAAGTTGTTGTTTTTAAAGTTTGCGTCGCTGCGATAAAACTAAACGATGGAAATAATTCACTTTTATTTCCGTTATTTTTTTGTTCCGCTTGAACTTAAACGAGATGAATTTAATGGTTGGAGTTTTGTTGTTTAAAACGAGACACAGTTTGTGAATAAATGTTTGTTTTTCGACCTATAAAAGCTTTTTAACTGCGGCGAACAAAGTTAGCAGGAGAGTTGCTAACTATTTACTGCCGTAAAGTGAGACGCTGCTGTGTTTATGTCGTAAATCCTTCCTAGAGGTTCATGAATGTGTCGTAAAAACGAACATCTGAGCTTTCAAACGAGCTATAATATGTCTGGACGGACGTTTCCGGTCAACATGTAAATATACAGTATGTTTAATTTTAATTTACATTTAAATATCGGGTCGCATCCAACCTCAGCACCTTAAAAGGTTAAAAGACAGAACAGAGGAAAAGATTGCAGGTGAGTCCTGATTGTGATGACGTCACTGATGAATGGATCTCACCTGGATGTGATGGAACTAATCACTGATTATTGGACACATTTATACACCAACATCTCTTTAGTTTGGACCAGTTTTAATCATGTAGAAGGTTTGTAAATAGTTTGATAGAAATGAAGTGACCTGAAACTATAGAAAGTACATTTTTGACGTCTGGCTGATTCTCAATACTTTATTTATGATGCACTAATATTGATAAAGGTTTTCTAAACTGGTGTAGCTGTCTAAGTTAAAATCAGATGATCTTTACATCTCCATGTATCACTGATGGAGACACATTAACATCTTTATGGTTAAATGTTAATGATATATTTCTGAATATTTTACACATCTATACTAGTGATGTTCTTTATTTCCATTCTAATCAATCCAGTATCAGTCAGTGTATCTGTAATGATCCTCTGACACTGATTTAGTCTCATCTGTCACTTTCTCCTTTAGAAAAGTACTTCAGTCTAATTCTATAGTTCTCCAGTGTTTAGATCATAATGTTTGGTTGTATGATAATTTCGGTGACTATTTGTGGTGATATGATATGGAATCCAATGGAGTTCCAACCATAGTTGTTCACTCTATAAAACGTTAAGATGAAATTCTGTTCAAATATCAACTTCAATCAAAGCTGAGAGGTTCAGTTCAGGTTTATATTGAGTTTTTATTTCCTCCTAAACACATTATAATCCACATATATAGAATCAGAAAGGATGAACCAAAACATTTTACTGTTATATGTCAAGTGTTGTTTTCAATCTGTTGTTTATTCTGTGTTCACAGGTCCATCGCCAGAACCGTATGTCACAAACCTTCATCAAACCGATGACCAGGCTCTGCTACAGTGTAAAGTTCAAGGTGTTTTTCCAAAACCTAAAGTTCAGTGGTTGGACAGTGAGAACAAGACAGTTCCTGCTGAAGAACCACAAGAAACAGAAAGTGAAGGAAAATACAACATTATCCTCAAGACCACTGTGACAAAGTCTGATGTCTATCGCTGTGTTTCTACACAAGAAGGAATCTGTCATCACATTGATCAAAGGATAAACGTAGTTTTGTCTGGTGAGTGTTTATTTCTTTCTTCAGTTGTTCTCATTTTCTGCTTTTACAAAGTTCATAATGTTTTTGTTGTTAAGCTGTCAGAAATGTGTAAACATGTATTTAATACTGAGGTCATAGTTGAAGTTAGTGTTGTACTAGATTATATTGTATTGAGAGGTGTTCCTAATGTTGTGGCCATCCCATATTAATACATAAGTGGAGCAGATTATTAAGAACTCCACTCAGGATAAAGCAACACAACACATGACTGATTGTGACCTCAGTAGTACAACATAGAATTGTCCTTGTGCTGTTGTTCAAATAAACCACATTTATGTGTAGAGCAGTTTCAAAGAGCATCAAATACTAGTTTGTCTAAATGTGTCAAATGTGATGAACTTCTTTCATCCACAATGACTGCAGCTTCCTAACAGCTGCTTCATTCACTGCAGCAGAGCGTCGCTTGATCACAAGAACTGAAGGAAAACCAGAATTAGGTTTTGACTTCAAGAGAAGATGGACATGAAATAGAGCTGATAAAATATCTGTGGAATAAACAGAGAAACACTTTATTTTAGTTTCCTCAGTTTTATCTGTTAAGTTGATGATTTCACACAAACGTCTCTAACATGTGTTTTCTTTTCTCTTTTACATCTTTGAAGACAAACCACCGGAGATTATCATCCAAGGTGAGTCCTGATTCTGATGTTACTGAAGATTTCACCTAAACCAAGCATGATGAGATGAAGATGTTTCTGAGATGTAGTCCAGAGTCCATCATCACAGCCTCGGCTCAGGGTGGAGAAAACCTCCAGACAGACTGTCAGACATGTTTTCAGATCAGGTCAGGATCACAGCAGGAGTAAAAGCAGAAGTCACATGGAAAAGCCTAAAGTAGAGAGGCAGGACAGAGATTCAAACATCCTTCATACTGATGAACAACACGTCTCAGAAAGAGGAGGATGCTACAACATCAGCCTCCTCACTACTGACACCAAAACCTAAAGCAAGCTGTTAGCTGTGAAACCAAGCAGGAGGAAACTGGACATTAGATCCATGCTAACATCACTGAGCCTGCTTTTAATCTGCACTGACTGCTAGAGTTTACATTTCAGGAGCATGTACACATGGTGGTGTTCTCTGAGGATGAGGAACTTTCTGTTCATCAAACTCTACGAGTGCTACATTAACTTTATGTCTTCTGTTTCAGGATCATCTACTGGATGGATTGTTGCTGCTGTCTTTGGTGTTCTTTTTGTTATTGCTGTTGGTTTTGCTCTTTACTTCAAACGAAAATCCAAAGGTTAGTTCTAGATAATTCTTTCTCTCAGTAAATCTGGTCAGACTCCATCTTGTCTGTGTGTTTCCATGCTCAGAGTCTTGACAGTAGTTTAGTCAGAAATGAAACCTTCTGTTCATGTTTCCACTCATGATCACTGAACCTGTTTGTGATTGCTGTAATCCTTCCTCCTGTTCATACTGATCCTAACATGGACAGGACACAATCTCCAGTCCTCATTCTATTCTCTGGAGTTAATGTGAGGCTTTCAGCAGTCTGACTTCATCCACTGGATATTTGTCAAAGTTTTCTCCTTCATTAAACCAAATGTCCTTTCAGTGTTTCTGTTCCTTTCAGTTCTAAAGTGACAGTAACTTCTGAAGAGACCCACTTGATTTGAGTCTGACTGAGACTGATGAAGCTTCAAACATATATGAACTAACTGTATATTTTCCTTTTCTTTCCTACAGGTGTGCTTTAAGAAAAAGAAACTAATCCACTGAATGAACAGGAGAGTCGACAGCTTAGTTCTCTGATATGTGATGACATAGATTTGTGCTCTTGTGCAGCTTTGACAGAAACAGACTGAGGAGGAACATGTTTGCTTGTTAATGTTTCAGAGACTCTTTGGACTCTGTTGTGTTGCTTTGATTGTTCAGTGTTTTCATGGTTTTATCCAACACTGCTGTGTCTCATTTTGACTCTTGATGTTGTTGATGCAGATTTATCTCATTCATGCAGGTGGTATAATGTCAGAGGACAATAAAAACTGAGGACATTTTACTTCCTGCATAAATGAGATCAAGCTGCATGGAAACAATCCAAACTCCCAGAGGAACATTTGTCTTATTTAAATATATGAGATATGTTTTTGATTTAAAGGTTCAGCTCAAGATTTATTTCTTTTGATGAGCTGAGACGTTAGTTAATTTGGTTTTTCTTCTTTTTTTTCTACAATCCAATGACAGTAACTTTATATATACTTTCAAAATATAAATCAAGAAAAAGACGATGACGTTTGAACATTTGATTGATTCATTGATGAATAGACTCAGCTCTGATTTTGTTAGGTGATGGTGTGCTTGGTGATTATGGTGTAGTTTCAGGTAACGCTTCATTATTTCTATCAAGAAGTTTAAATAAAACATGACAATGATCAAACTGTTGTCTCTGTGTGATGACGCCACCTGGTGGCTGAGTGCAGTACATGACATAAACCCCTTTAGCTTCAACTAAACTAAGAAACTATGTCAAATATGCAGCCTGACACAGACACACACACAAAAACACTTTAGGAAGAAGAACATCTCAAGGTGTTGACCTGAGGGGTATTGCACAAAACTAGGATAAGGAATTAAGCCGGGATATGTTGATTATCCCGGCTTAATTTAGCCTCAAGTCGGTTGCATGAAAGCAGCTCAAACTTAACCCGGCTAAGTTACTATGGTGATTTATTCTCTGCAGCTAGCCTGCTCCAGACCAGGCTAACAGCCAGGCTAAGATTAATCCTGGTGATCCACCTGTATTTCCACCGTCAATCCTGTGAGGATTTAATGTGTTTTACAGCATGACCATGGTCTTTCTAAGTATGTTGCATCATTTTAATTATCCTCTATTAAAATATTACATATTTATAGTAATTTATCATTTTATTTAAATCTGTTGGCTGTTTGTAATTGCAATAGTCTTTTTATATTGATTTAAGTGGTAGTATTATTACTCAGGCCAAGTGTTATATGAAGACTGCTTGTCAAATAGCCGTCAGAGGTTTTATAAATGTGTTTTATTGCAGTAACTGAGATTACTAAACACAAGTTGCAAAGGTGTTTTCAATGAAACATGTGACAAGGGCAATATAGTATATATACATATATATATACATATATATATATATATATATGTCCACCTCCCATTCACCTGTCCCCTCTTCATAATGTCTTGTCCCTTTATTTGGAGGATGTGCTGGATGAGGAAGCCCTAATCCTCAGACTGTACCACAGATGGTCTGTGTTATTTTGAGATGGTTTTAGTGGGAGCTTCCTTTATTCTGTTGATGATGCAGAGAACCTCAATAAAGGAACCATTTGCTGCACAATAAGACGTGTTTGTCTGGCACTGAAATCATTTAGCTACATATTCATCACCTTCCCTGGTCACAGAAGACCCCTCTACATCAAGGAGCAGTTTTACATCATTTCAGGTCACCTCAATGTGCAACCATTAGTTTCTAATTTGATCAGTTACAGTTGGATACTAACTATTCTTTGTTACTGTAAGCACCTTGGACATCGTATGTGTAACTCTGCCGTGTTTTCTAAATGATATCTTGTATAGTCAGGTGAATTCTCTGGTGTGCTGCTGGGAGACAAAGGAGTGGCTGTTGATGTTGCTCTCATCTTCCCAGTCAACATTAATGGCAGACTCATGAGGGAATGTTTTCACTTCATTTTTGGATTTAGCCTCTTTAGTTAATAAAAGATCTTAAATGTCACTTTTTGGTGTGTGCATTTTGTTTAGCATTGGTGGTTCTCTTTTAAATTCTTCTTGACATTCATGAAAGAGGGAGGACATCACAATGTTTTCTTTTTATTTATTTATTTATTAGACAGTCCTCCTTTGTCTTGGTTGCTTGGATCCTGGAATAGAGAGAGCAAAAGCAACAAAGATTAAAACACTGTATTGCAGTTCTGGTTACTGTGTACACTGAAATACTCACTTCTCTTTCTAGTTTCTGGATTTACCCCCGGATCCCCTCCATCACTGGCCTCCCTTTATTTAAATGGAGCACCAGCTCCTCTGCTGGGGTCATATCCTGGCTGGGTGGGCCGCCCCCTGTGCTACAATCATACAGACATTCAACATGTCAGCAGACACCTCATCTATTCATTCATTGTTATCTACTTTAAAGTCACTTACCAGCCGAAAAAATGTTCTTCTATTTCATTTTAATTTGCTGCCAGGTCCTTTTATGACAAGTTTGTTCTTTATGAAGGATAGAAAGATAAAATAGATAAAAACATAACATGAGAAAAATAAAAATTAAACACATAGTGGATAATTGTTTGCACTTAATCATACTTTACATTTCCTGAGTAACCTGAAACGTAACTCCTTTAGTCCTTTTTAATTGTAGCCTAATTATGACAGGTCCCATGGAGCACTGTTTATTAATTGTACAGTTTTGGATTACTTACGCATTAAGCCGGTCCGCTATTGTTTGCCAGGCGTTCTTTAATTATGGCTAAAGTATTACCTACCTAAGTATTAATCCACGTTCTCATCAGTGATTGTGAGGTCTATTGAAGTGTGCCGTGAACACGCATTTATCCCAGCTACCTTCATCTGGTTTAACATAGCGGCGCCTTTTCATCCTGGCTCAGCAAACTGAAACCAATTAAACCAGGATGCACCGAGCAGGCTAGGTCAAGCCGCGCTTGCTCATTTATCCTGGACTTTTATCCCAGTTTTGTGCAATACCCCTCTGGTCTAGAAACTGAAAGTGTTCTGGATGTACTGGCTGACCTGTGAGGAGTGGCCTCTAGAGTCTTTATATAGGAACAGAGAACTGCTGGTGGGATGTTTCAGCTTCAGAGGACTTGGACAGCGATGGAGCTTCTTCCTCTCGTGTGTTTCTGTCTCCTGATCTGCTCTGGAACAACGTTTGGTGACGAAGGTGAGAAAATCCTTTTGATTTGTTTAAATAAGCGGACTGTGGATCTTTAGATCAGTTATTCTGTTACTTTCATTATTTTTTTTATTTTGTTGTTTCATGTGTACAGATTAAGAGTTATTTTTTACATATTCAAGTTCTGTGCGTTTTGCACAAAAGTGGGAAAGTTACTGGAGTCAAATTCCTTGTATGTGCACACATACTTGGCAAATAAAGCTGATTCAGATTCTGTTTAGTGAGTAGGTCTGGATAACAGCAGCATAGTGACTTGTTCTTATCAAATTAAAACAATAACACGAACCTAAGCCACTGAGGGGCTGCTGTACTGGTACTCTGAGTAGTTGACGCGTCGTCTTCCGGGTCCAATGAATGAAACATATGAGCGTCGTATGCTGTCACCAACAGTTTGCGATTTTAACAAATAAGCGACTTTAGCCGGACTTGCACACACTTACATTAACTGTAACTTGAGTGTAAATCGAAACCAAAGCTCACACGTTTGTCACAACGCAAAACAAAAGACAAAGACGACGACGACGGTCAAAAACTGTGCGCTTCCCTAGTCAGCAGCACACCTGCTGAGTAATTACCTGCTGGTGTATTTAACAATTTCCTGCACACACAGAACACAGCACCACCTATCGAGGTTTACAGGCATTACACAAAACAAATATACAAATACTCACATAAACCATAAAATGGCTCCAACAAGCAGCATCTGCACCTGTTACTTCCACATTTAGCTCCGTTTTCAAATAAAAATAATCCACAGACATCATCCTCCACAATAAAATATGTTGCCCTTCAATGACTCTGACAGCATCCCTCTGGTTCTTTCTAACAGTATAATCATGATCAGGGTTTGGATGTTTGTTCTAATCTGATGTGGGTTTAACACTGGATGGGACTGCGCTGCGTCCAGATTAAATGAAAGATTATTCAGGTCGTTCAGTTGAATTATTGACATGAAGCTGATACTGACACAGAAGTTCATCAAGTCAAGACGTGGTGATCCTTTTAGCGTGCCAACTAGTTTACATGACAGAGTGATGTTTGGAATTTACACTTGTTTCTGTTTGTCTCAGTTTAAAATGTGAAGATTCTTTGTACCAAACCATAACTTCTGTCTCACTGAAATGTTTTCTTAACGAGAACTTGCGCTTCCTCTTCTTTCTTTCTCTCTCACGCATACACATTTTTTTCTTATCAAAGCAGAAATACCTGTTAGTGTAGTTACACTTATCTTGGTGATTATCTGATAAAAGAGCTGTCATACCAACAGGTTCCTAGGTTATTTCCGATTATTTATTATCTTTATCATAATATTAAAAACAATTAAATGAACGTTTATTCAGATTGTTATTGAGCAATCTTCTCTTGATTCTTCACAGTTATCAGATGTGTTAGAGTTAAATCCACACTTCCTACCAACTCTCTTAGTGTCATTATCTGTTTGTTCCAAAGTGAAGTCAGCAGTCCTGTCTGTGTAACAGTGGATGGTGGTGAAGCTGCTCTCAACAACACCAGCAGACAACTGAACTTAAACAGGGTGATGTTGAACCCTTTCCACCCTGGAGGTCCCTTTATCTGTTCTTAAAGCCTCTGTCATTTCAGGAGGATGCAGAGTGTGCTACATGCTCATTGTTGTGATGCATCAACTTTCTTTAGATCAGGTTCAATAACATCAGTGACTGGTTGTTATCAGGATGTTAGAAGGATGATGATTTGATTTAGTGGAAGTAAAAATGTCACTTTTTCACATGTCTCTCTGTTCTGCTGATGGAGACACAGATTTGTTGGATTTCAGCCACAGAGCCCACGTTGTTCACTTTGATGGAAGTTTGATTTTTTCCATGTGGAGATTGATGAAGCTGTTGTCCAGTTGTTAACTGAACACTCATATGATTTATATAGTGAAATATAATAATAGTGAAATATTTGTAACATTCTGATAGAAAACCCAATAACGTTGGTGGTGAAACATGTAAACTGTGTTACTGACTGATCACTCTGGATGTGAACACACTGATTAATACAATAAATGTTTTTGTCTTCCAGTCATCAAGATGAGAGTGAGAGAAGATGAAGATGTCATTTTACCCTGTTCCTTAGACTCTACCAACATTAGGACTCAAACCTTTGAATGGAATAAAGATAATCAGACGAATGTGTTCCAGTACAGTTCAGGCAATCATTATAATAACGGTCGTGGAGGTCAAGATCCACAGTTCAAAGGTCGAGTCTTTCATTTTGAAGATCAACTGCAGTCTGGTAATGCCTCCATAGTTATCAGGAAATCAAAGAAGACAGACACTGGACGTTACAACTGTAGTTTTTCATTTCATCAGCCACAGACAAGATCCATCATTGAGCTCCTTGTTGGTGAGTATTTCCATGAAACAGTTAAAGACTCCTGATTATTTCCAGAAGCGACTGGTTCATGTGTCCCAGATGGACTCAAGTCAAATCATCATCAAACAGTCACAATGACACATCTAACATGGTCCAGGTCCTGCCTCATTGACAGGCTGCACAACATGTTGTAGGTAGTGAATGCTGTGTGAATGTGTGTGGACGAATGGGTAGATACGTCTATGACTGTAAAGCACTTTGAGAACCAATAGGTAAAAAAGTACTATATAAAAACAAGGTCATTCACCATTTACATATTCATATAAATAATATCAGCTTCATTAGTTGTAAATTTGCCCTTTTTTGATCATTTCTTTTCTTGTCCTCAGTTTTATTTACTGTCAGGTTGATGATTTCACACAAACAACTCTAACATATTCTTTCTTTTCTCTTTTAGATTGTATCTTAAAAGACAGAACAGAGGAAAAGATTGAAGGTGAGTCCTGATTGTGATGACGTCACTGATGAATGGATCTCACCTGGATGTGATGGAACTAATCACTGATTATTGGACACATTTATACACCAACATCTCTTTAGTGTGGACCAGTTTTAATCATGTAGAAGGTTTGTAAATAGTTTTATAGAAATGAAGTGACCTGAAACTATAGAAAGTACATTTTTGACGTCTGGATGATTCTCAATACTTTATTTATGATGCACTAATATTGATAAAGGTTTTCTAAACTGGTGTAGCTGTCTAAGTTAAAATCAGATGATCTTTACATCTCCATGTATCACTGATGGAGACACATTAACATCTTTATGGTTAAATGTTAATGATATATTTCTGAATATTTTACACATCTATACTAGTGATGTTCTTTATTTCCATTCTAATCAATCCAGTATCAGTCAGTTCACTCTATGAAACGTTAAGATGAAGTTCTGTTCAAATATCAAGTTCAAACAAAGCTGAGAGGTTCAGTTCAGGTATATATTGAGTTTTTATTTCCTCCTAAACACATTATAATCCACATATATAGAATCAGAAAGGATGAACCAAAACATTTTACTGTTATATGTCAAGTGTTGTTTTCAATCTGTTGTTTATTCTGTGTTCACAGGTCCATCGCCAGAACCGTATGTCACAATTCTTGATCAAACCAAGGACCAGGCTCTGCTCCAGTGTAAAGTTCAAGGTGTTTTTCCAAAACCTAAAGTTCAGTGGTTGGACAGTGAGAACAAGACAGTTCCTGCTGAAGAACCACAAGAAACAGAAAGTGAAGGAAAATACAACATTATCCTCAAGACCATTGTGACAAAGTCTGATGTCTATCGCTGTGTTTCTACACAAGAAGGAATCTGTCATCAGATTGATCAAACAATCATTGTGTATTGGGATGGTGAGTGTTTCTTTAAATCTTCAGTTGTTCTCATTTATTTTTTTAACTCCATTCTCTCATAATTTCTACTTTTACAAAGTTCCTAATGTTTTTGTTGTTAAGCTGTCAGAAATGTGTAAACATGTATTTAATACTGAGGTCATAGTTGAAGTTAGTGTTGTACTAGATTATATTGTATTGAGAGGTGTTCCTAATGTTGTGGCCATCCCATATTAATACATAAGTGGAGCAGATTATTAAGAACTCCACTCAGGATAAAGCAACACAACACATGACTGATTGTGACCTCAGTAGTACAACATAGACTCAGTGGCCAGTTCATTAGGTACAGCAGTGAATTCATTCTAATAGAACAGTCCTGCTCTAAATCTAGTCTTCATGAAGGTTCTGGTGTTCAGCTTTAGTTTCTAATCACTGTAATTAGAGATTAGACAGAGACTTTAATCAACCAGGTCACACATGAATCACAGAACAAACAACATGAAGGAGCTTCCAGTCATTCATGATTTGATTCAGACTAAAAACTAGGACTGAACTTTAACTCTAAATATGTACAATGACAGCACCAGGTCCTGAAATAATACATAGAAACATAAAGGCTCAGTTTACAGTTTAATGATTAACGTGTGATTAGTTCTCATTGCCCCTAAATGTCAAACATGGGAAAAAATACGTACTTGATAAACGTCCTCAGAGTGTCTGACACCAAAAGAAGAAGAAATGTCCTCCATGATCTGCTGGTAACTCTGCAGCTGTTGGTGTCAAAGTGCTGCATCTACAATCAGATAGAGATTCACAAATCTGAGCTGCATGGAGGAGAAAAAGCCTCTGGAATTTTACTGGAAGAGTGAAAATGTCTCAGTTCCACATAAAACCTACAAGAAGTTAAAAGAGCATCAAATACTAGTTTGTCTAAATGTGTCAAATGTGATGAACTTCTTTCATCCACAATGACTGCAGCTTCCTAACAGCTGCTTCATTCACTGCAGCAGAGCGTCGCTTGATCACAAGAACTGAAGGAAAACCAGAATTAGGTTTTGACTTCAAGAGAAGATGGACATGAAATAGAGCTGATAAAATATCTGTGGAATAAACAGAGAAACACTTTATTTTAGTTTCCTCAGTTTTATCTGTTAAGTTGATGATTTCACACAAACGTCTCTAACATGTGTTTTCTTTTCTCTTTTACATCTTTGAAGACAAAGACCCAGGTGAGTCCTGATTGTGATGTTACTGAAGATCTCTCCTCTATGTGATGTAGATTCACCTCTTCTCTTGTTAGAGTTTCATTTTCTTGACTAAAAGCAGAAGTCACATGGAAAAGCTCCAATAAGAAGCATGATGAGATGAAGATGTTTCTGAGATGTAGTCCAGAGTCCATCATCACAGCCTCGGCTCAGGGTGGAGAAAACCTCCAGACAGACTGTCAGACATGTTTTCAGATCAGGTCAGGATCACAGCAGGAGTAAAAGCAGAAGTCACATGGAAAAGCCTAAAGTAGAGAGGCAGGACAGAGATTCAAACATCCTTCATACTGATGAACAACACGTCTCAGAAAGAGGAGGATGCTACAACATCAGCCTCCTCACTACTGACACCAAAACCTAAAGCAAGCTGTTAGCTGTGAAACCAAGCAGGAGGAAACTGGACATTAGATCCATGCTAACATCACTGAGCCTGCTTTTAATCTGCACTGACTGCTAGAGTTTACATTTCAGGAGCATGTACACATGGTGGTGTTCTCTGAGGATGAGGAACTTTCTGTTCATCAAACTCTACGAGAGGAACATTAACTTTATGTCTTCTGTTTCAGGGTCATCTACTGGATGGATTGTTGCTGGAGTTGTCAGTGTTATTGCTATTGTTGGTTTTGCTCTTTACTTCAAACAGAAATGTAATAAAGGTAAGTTCTAAATAATTCTCTCTCTCAGTAAATCTGATCAGACTCCATCTTGTCTGTGTGTTTCCATGCTCAGAGTCTTGACAGTAGTTTAGTCAGAAATGAAACCTTCTGTTCATGTTTCCACACATGATCACTGAACCTGTTTGTGATTGCTGTAATCCTTCCTCCTGTTCATACTGATCCTAACATGGACAGGACACAATCTCCAGTCCTCATTCTATTCTCTGGAGTTAATGTGAGGCTTTCAGCAGTCTGACTTCATCCACTGGATATTTGTCAAAGTTTTCTCCTTCATTAAACCAAATGTCCTTTCAGTGTTTCTGTTCCTTTCAGTTCTAAAGTGACAGTAACTTCTGAAGAGACCCACTTGATTTGAGTCTGACTGAGACTGATGAAGCTTCAAACATATATGAACTAACTGTACATTTTCCTTTTCTTTCCTACAGGTGTGCTTTAAGAAAAAGAAACTAATCCACTGAATGAACAGGAGAGTCAACAGTTTAGTTCTCTGATATGTGATGACATAGATTTGTGCTCTTGTGCAGCTTTGACAGAAACAGACTGAGGAGGAACATGTTTGCTTGTTAATGTTTCAGAGACTCTTTGGACTCTGTTGTGTTGCTTTGATTGTTCAGTGTTTTCATGGTTTTATCCAACACTGCTGTGTCTCATTTTGACTCTTGATGTTGTTGATGCAGATTTATCTCATTCATGCAGGTGGTATAATGTCAGAGGACAATAAAAACTGAGGACATTATACTTCCTGGATAAATGAGATCAAGCTGCATGAAACAATCCAAACTCCCAGAGGAACATTTGTCATATTTGAAGTTATGAGATATGTTTTTGATTTAAAGGTTCAGCTCAAGATTTATTTGTTTCTTTTGATGAGTAATCAGTTAATTTGGTTTTTCTTCTTTTTTTTCTACAATCCAATGACAGTAACTTTATATATACTTTCAAAATATAAATCAAGAAAAAGACGATGACGTTTGAACATTTAATTGATTCATTGATGAATAGACTCGGCTCTGATTTTGTTAGGTGATGGTGTGCTTGGTGATTATGGTGTAGTTTCAGGTAACGCTTCATTATTTCTATCAAGAAGTTTAAATAAAACATGACAATAATCAAACTGTTGTCTCTGTGTGATGACGCCACCTGGTGGCTGAGTGCAGTACATGACATAAACCCCTTTAGCTTCAACTAAACTAAGAAACTATGTCAAATATGCAGCCTGACACAGACACACACACAAAAACACTTTAGGAACAACTAAAAAAAACATGAAGAACATCTCAAGGTTTTTTGTGGGATGATCCACAGAGGCCCCTCCCCTCAAAGACCCCCCACTAACAACAGGACACCCTCAGAAGGCCCACAGTGTCATTGTCATCATGTATAAAGTAACCCTTTCACATTTAGCAAAGCGTTTACTACAGGATTTTATTTTAAAACACTTAGATAAAGTTTGAAGCTGAACTTCTCACAGTATAAATGATCTCAGTCAGTCTTAGAGTAACGAAGCTACGTCCTCATCCTGAACATTTTCTGTCCCCTGGAACAGAATAAGACGTCCTCACATCTCCTTGAGTCCTGGTGCATGTTGAGTCTAACTAAAGAATCATTCTCACTTTAAAACATAACTGTTTGACGTCTAACAGCTGCACAGTATTTCATATTTAACCTGGAAATATTTAAATGGTTAAAGAGCTGAGAGCAGCTGCAGTCTGCTGGGATTCAGTTTCATGGTTCAGTGTTGGAAACAAATATCCTCCACTGTTCATGCTCTGCTTGTCAGAAACACTCTGTTCTTCTAAATCTGAATATTAGTTTTTATTGTTTATAGAGAAACAGCTTATTTCATCTAAATGTAATGTTATATTTAATGAATGTAAACGTTGGAGAATATTCTCATAAAGACATGATGCAGATGGAAGTCATTATAGAAACTGATGCAGAAGATAAAATCATTTTTATTATTATTTTTATGTGAAGACACAAACCCAAGAACAGCACAGTGTTAAAATAGACTAAAAGACACTTAGACCAATGGTTAATGTGAAGTTAGGTCAGGTCTTCTGTGAATACAGGACACAAACAACATACTGAGATCAAATTCAGGAAATAAATAATAATAAACCAAAAGACACCCGCTCAGTTTAAGAATAAAAGTTGAAGCTTCAAGTTCAAACTAAGACCTCACAATATTGTTGGTGGGTGGATAAAATACAAATCTGAACATAATAATAAATGAGCAGATGAAGAACTGATATAAAACAGGATCATGATTTCAAGGAGCTGACAGACGGTGTAATGTACCATCAGAGGCCTCTATACAGTGGTATGAAAAAGTTTGGGCCCTTAGGAAAATCATTGCATCAGTTTGTCACTTGCTGAGCTTTTGAAGCAGCAACTTTATTTTAACAAATGTTATACCTTATGGAAACAGAAACATCTCAGTAGTGAAATCATTTTCATTGGTCCAACAGAAACATTTTTATGAATATTCAAACAAAAATAGGCATGTGCATAAATTTGGGTACCCCAAAGAAATAATTCCATTAATATTTAATAGACCCTCCTTTTGCTGCAAGAACAGCCTGTAGACGCCTCCTATAGCCACTGACAAGTCCCTGAAGTCTGGCAGGTGGTACTTTGGCCCATTCCTCCAAACAAAACGCCTCCAGTTCAGTCAGGTTTCTTGGCTTCCGTGCGTAAACAGCCTGCTTCAAATCAATCCATACATTTTCAATGATGTTAAGGTCTGGGGACTGGGATGGCCATTCCAGAAGATTGTACTTGTGCTTCTGCATGAATTCCTTAGTGGATTTTGAACAGTGCTTGGGATCATTGTCCTGCTGAAAAATCCAACCCCGGCGTAGCTTCAACTTTGTGACGGATTCTTGAACATTCTTGTCAAGAATCTGCTGATACTGAGAGGAATTCATGTGGCCCTCAACTTTAACAAGGTTTCCAGTCCCTGTGCTAGCCACACAGCCCCATAACATGATGGACCCTCCACCATATTTCACAGTAGGCAATAAGTTCTTCTCATGGAATTCAGTGTGTTTTTTCTCCATGCATACCTCCGCTTGTTCTGACCAAATAACTCCATCTTAGTCTCATCTGACCACAGTATTTTTTTCTAAAATGCTTCTGGCTTGTCCAGATGTGCTTTTGCATACCTCATGTGACTCTTCTTGTGATGAACACTCAGGAAAGGCTTTTTGAGCATCAGCCTTCCAAAGAGCTTTTCCTGGTGCAAAGTGCGCTGGGTTGTGGAACGATGAACAACTCCACCATCAGTAGCCACATGTTCTTGTAGTTCTCTGGAGGTGGTCTGTGGCTTGTCTGTGACCATTCTAACCGTCCTTCGTCTGTGTCTTTCCAGTATTTTTTTTTTGTCCTACCACATCTTTCCTTCACAATGACTGTTCTTCTGGCCTTCCATTTCTGCACCACATTTCTGACTGTGGAAATAGACATCCCAAACCTTCTTGATAATTTCTTGTACCCTTCTCCTAATTCATGATAATGAATTATCTTAGTTTCTTGGTCAGTGGAGAGTTGTTTCAATGCCCCCATGTTGCCAGGAGCATAGGACAAGCACAGCCAGCAGTTGCCTCTGTTAAATAGCCTTTTTCATGATTGGTTTTACCTGTCTTTGTAATTGAAGGTCTCACAAGCTAATCAAAGCAGTTTTGGGCTGCAACATGTCAGCTACAAATCCCTACAGGTCTTGAAATCAATGTGATTAAAAGGGTGCCCAAAGTTTTGCACATACCATTTTTTACATTTTAGGCAAGGCAAGGCAAGGCAAGTTTATTTATATAGCACAATTCATACACAAGGCAATTCAAAGTGCTTCACAGTTACATAAAATTACATAAAAAGAGGGGCAGATAAAATCAACACATAAAATATCATCAATAAATTACTTAAAAGCAAAAGATCAGTTAAAATACTTTCAGTATGCACAGGTAAAAAGGAATGTTTTCAGCCTGGATTTGAGCATTGTCAGAGTTGGGGCCTGTCTCACACTGTCTGGAAGCCTGTTCCAGATTTTGGCTGCTGAGAACTGAAAGGCAGCCTCACCGTGTTTAGTCCTGACTCTGGTCTGGATCAGGAGACCAGTTCCTGAGGTTCTCAGAACTCGAGCTGGTTCATATGTCTCTATCATGTCAGAGATGTACTTTGGTGCTAGTCCATGAAGAGACTTGTAGACTAGCAGAGCGGTTTTGAAGTCTATTCTCTGAGTGACAGGAAGCCAGTGCAGAGACCTAAGAACTGGACTAATGTGGTCGTATTTCCTGGTTCTGGTCAGGACTCGAGCAGCAGCGTTCTGGATGTACTGCAGCTGTTTGACGGCTCGTTTAGAGAGGCCAGTGAGCAGGCCGTTGCAGTAGTCTAATCTGCTGGAGACAAATGCATGGATGAGCCTCTCTAAGTCTGGTTTAGACACCATATCTCTGATCTTTGCAATGTTTTTCAGATGGTAAAAAGCTGTTGATGTTATTGTTTTGATGTGGCTGTTAAAGTTCAGGTCCGAGTCCATTATTACCCCCAGATTTCTAACCTGATTTTTAGGTTTTAGAGTGAGCGACTCAAGGTGACTGATAACACTTTCTCTTTGTTTCTTTGGGCCAAAGACAATGATTTCAGTTTTGTCAGAGTTTAACTGGAGAAAGTTGTTTTGCATCCACGCACTGATCTGTTCGATGCAGCGACAGAGAGAATCTATAGGCCCATGTTCACCTGCTGTCAGTGACACATAGACCTGAGTGTCATCTGCATAATTATGATAAGACACATTGTTACTACGTATTATCTGACCCAATGGAAGCATGTATAGGTTGAAAAGGAGGGGTCCTAAGATTGACCCTTGGGGAACTCCACAAGTCATGAACATTTTGTCAGAGACACAGTTACCAATTTCAACAAAGTATGTCCTGTCCTCAAGATAGGACTTAAACCAGTTTAGTGCAGCACCAGAGATTCCCACCCAGTTTTCTAACCTCTGTAATAATATCACATGGTCCACTGTGTCAAAGGCAGCACTTAGGTCCAGCAGAACCAGGACTGAGACTTTTCCTGCATCAGTGTTCAGGCGGATATCGTTTGTTACCTTGACCAGTGCTGTTTCAGTGCTGTGATGAGGCCTGAAACCCGACTGAAAGGTGTCAAAGGCATTATTAGACTGGAGGAAGTCAGTAAGCTGTTGGTATACAACTTTCTCCAGGACTTTACCTAAGAATGGGAGGTTTGATATTGGTCGGTAGTTGTTCAGCACTGTAGCATCAAGACTGCTCTTCTTAAGAAGAGGCTTAATGACAGCAGTTTTCAAGGCTTTTGGAAAAGTTCCAGTCTGAAGTGAGATGTTGACTAATTGAGTAAGTTGTGATAACAAGCTGCTCAGCACAGACTTCAGAAATCTAGTGGGTAATTCGTCAAGACAGCATGTACATGAATTCAGACCAGAGATAACATCCTCGATTGTTTTGTCAGTAGCAGGTGCAAAATGTGTCATCTTTAGGTGACTGACTGGCTGCAGGTTTGGTATTTGTGTTGTAGAAATTATTGCATTTTTAATACCTTGGACTTTATCATTAAAGAATGTTGCAAATTCATTGCATTTTGAAGTACAAATTAGTTCTAGGGGCAATGAAACTGGAGGGTTTGTTAATCTGTTGATTGTGCTGAACAGGACACGAGAGTTGTTGCTGTTTTTGATGATTTCAGAAAAATATCTCTCCCTTGCACCGCGTAAGGTTTGATTGAAGACAGTTAACTTTTCTTTGTATACTTCATAATGAATCTGGAGCTTTGACTTGCGCCATTTCCGTTCAGCTTTACGGCACTCCCTTTTCTGTGCCTTGACTGAGTCTTCGTTTCTCCAAGGCGCCTTTTGCCTATTTTTAACCATTCTAACCTTAACAGGAGCAATGGTGTCCAAGACATTTGAAACTCTTGATGTATAACAGTTCAACAGATCATCAACATTAAAACATGGAGTGTTTTCAAACCGGATCATTTCTACAAACTGTGTTTTTGTTGTGTCATTTATGTTCCTTCTTTGAATAACTGCAGGCCCAACGACTGGTTTGGGTGCAACAGAAAGTTCAAAGAGGACACAGAAATGATCAGATACAGCAACATCAATAACATTTAAGTTTGAGACAGCAACACCTTTTGTAATAACTAAGTCTAGAGTGTGGCCTTTGTCATGAGTAGGCTCTCTTACATGTTGAGTTAGACCAAACATTTCAAGGACAGCACCAAGTTCTTTTGCGTGCTTGTCATTGTCTACATCCACATGCACATTAAAGTCACCTGTGATCACCAAGCAATCAAATTCTGTGCACAAAACTGAAAGGAACTCAGTAAAATCATCAATAAAACATTTCAGTGGTGGCTTGTAAATAACTATATAAAGTATGGGGGATTGTTTCATTTCCATTTTCAATGACACATACTCAAATGATGAAAAAACCCCAAAAGACAATGACTGTGTGACTATGTTCTCCTTGAAAATCGCACAAACACACCCCACCCCTCTGGTTTTGGCGTGAGGCAGACACAAAATTGAAGCTGGGTGGACTACTCTCAATCAGAACTGCATTGCCAGTGATTTTGTCAAGCCACGTCTCTGTTAAAAACATAAAATCAAGATTATAAGAGGAAATAAGATTATTGATTAAAAATGATTTGTTATTTAAAGATCTAACATTGAGTACAGCATGTTTAAGGTGTATCTGTGTGTGACTGGATGTGATGTTTTTGCAAGGAATATGGATAAGATTTCTCTGAGAGGATGGTCTGACTGTCCTTCTCCTATCTAATCTATGTGGTTTGACAGTAGTGATTGTTCTGGGAGGGAACGTTCCCTCCCTGGACCCCTGGTTGAAATGGGCTTTGGTTTGGGTGGTAGCAACGCAGAGGCCTTTCGCATCCTAGATAGCAGCAGTGACGCTGTTGGAGATAACAGCTGCAGGCGCCGGTGGTGGAGGCCGAGCTGGGGAGGCCTTGGTTGTTGAACCAAGCTGGGGAGTAGTAGTATTAACAGCATCAGGCACTGGTGGTAGAGGCCTAGCTGGGGGGCCGTGGTTGGTGAAACCCACTGAGGGGGGAGGGGGGCACGTTTCTTTTGAGATAGCATCCTCGATCTTGCCATGTCCGGAGTCAGGGGAACCATTTTAATCCCAGATTGTACTAAACTCTCCAGATGTTTCGGAAATCCCATGGGTGACGGTGGAGATGCAAAAGATAATGAAGAGTCCTTGGAGGGTGTAGATGTAGCCGGGGGCTTCCACTCCTGTGGTGAGAGCCGTGGTGGAGGTGATGGAGTTGATGGAGGTGCTGTTGCAGCTGGTGGAGGTGATGGAAGTGCTGCAGCAGCTGGATTCTTTGCTGGGGCTGTTGGTGGTGTAGTTTTGACCAAGTCCTTGGTTGGGCCCTTGGGTGTTGGAGGAGGAGTTCTTCTCCTGTTCTCACTCCTCTCTTTACTGTTTTTTCTCTCATAAACTTGATCAGGCCTTTTCTTGTCCCTCAGAGCGTGGAGGAGATTGTCCATCAGTCGTCTCACTCCACCTCTGTTCAGATGTGGGCCTTTTCCTTTATAGAGATCATCACGTTGCCAGAAAAGATTAAAGTTCTCTATGAAATGCAGTCCCCTGACTGCACATTCTTTGGACAGCCATGTGTTCAGCTGAAGCAGCCGGCTGAATTTGTTCATCCTCCTGTCGATGTTTGGAAGAGGCCCACTGATGAATACTTGTATTGCCCCTCTCTCCAGATTATCAAGGCTCTTAAACAGTTCATTAAAGTCCTTTTTAAGATTTCAGACTGTTCCTTTCTGGTGTCCACTGCACCGACGTGCAGGATCAGCTGTTTCACCCCTTGATTTTTTGCCAGTTGCTCTGGTAGTAGTTTTGTAATATCAGAGACGGTAGCACTTGGAAAGCTGTTAGTTATTATTTTGTTCATGTTTATGTTAGATATGGCTCCGTCTCCAAGCAAAAGAATGTCTTTGTCCTTGACACTTGGCACAGTTTTCTTCATTTGCTGCCTGTTATGGTTTTGTCTCTCTGTGTTATTTTCAGTGTCATTTAGTTCTGACAGTGGCAAAAATCTGTTTTTTAGCTTTATTTCAGGTGATGCGTTATATCTTCTGTTGACACCAGTAGTTGGCCGCTGTTGTTTCGGCTCAGCACCAAGACGATCATAGTTGTTGTTAAAAAGTCTTGGAAACATACTGTATCATTCAGCTGTAAGTTGTGAGTAGCAGTTTGTTCACCTTTTCTTTTGTGAGTAAATGTGGACTTCTTACCACTGGATTCCACTGGGAGTGTTTCATGAAGTCCTTTTTCCATTTCCAAGGCAAAAATCTTGTCTTGTAGCAAGAGAATTTGTTGTTGATATTTCCGACAGCTTTCACAGGGAGGTTTTGTTTGTCCCATTGACATGTTGAGAGGATTTTTGCCGCTGACCCGTCAGAAAAAAGATTTAAAAAAAGATCTTGGTTGACTTAAAAAGTGAATAAAACCACATCCAATACATAAAAATATAGTGATTAAAAAAGCAAATATACTGATTAAAAAGCGAATATACAAGCAAGCAGCAGGAGCAAGCAGAGGCACGTCTGCACCCTTGAGCAAGCAGAGGCAATTTTAATTTATTATAATAAAACTTTGTAATGATACTCTAAGATTTTTGGTCTGGAAAACACTCATATGTCTACATCTCTGTAGGAAATAAAATCTTGTTGCTGTGATCGTCTTTTATAAAGTTAGAGCAAATTATTATGAATCTTAGAGGGGTGCCCAAACTTTTGCACACCACTGTATATAGGTCCAACTCCCATTCACCTGTCCCCTCTTCATAATGTCTTGTCCCTTTTTTGGAGGATGTGCTGGATGAGGAAGCCCTAATCCTCAGACTGTACCACAGATGGTCTGTGTTACTCTGAGATGGTTTTAGTGGGAGCTTCCTTATTCTGTTGATGATGCAGAGAACCTCAATAAAGGAACCATTTGCTGCACAATAAGACGTGTTTGTCTGGCACTGAAATCATTAAGCTACATATTCATCACCTTCCCTGGTCACAGAAGACCCCTCTACATCAAGGAGCAGTTTTACATGATTTCAGGTCACCTCAATGTGCAACCATTAGTTTCTAATTTGATCAGTTACAGTTAGATACTAACTATTCTTTGTTACTGTAAGCACCTTGGACATCGTATGTGTAACTCTGCCGTGTTTTCTAAATGATATCTTGTATAGTCAGGTGAATTCTCTGGTGTGCTGCTGGGAGACAAGGAGTGGCTGTTGATGTTGCTCTCATCTTCCCAGTCAACATTAATGGCAGACTCATGAGAGAATGTTTTCACTTCATTTTTGGATTTAACCTCTTTAGTTAATAAAAGATCTTAAATGTCACTTTTTGGTGTGTGCATTTTGTTTAGCATTGGTGGTTCTCTTTTAAATTCTTCTTGACATTCATGAAAGAGGGAGGACATCACAATGTTTTCTTTTTAATTTATTTATTTATTAGGCAGTCCTCCTTTGTCTTGGTTGCTTGGATCCTGGAATAGAGAGAGCAAAAGCAACAAAGATTAAAACATTGTATTGCAGTTCTGGTTACTGTGTACACTGAATACTCACTTCTCTTTCTAGTTTCTGGATTTAGCCCCGGATCCCCTCCATCACTGGCCTCCCTTTATTAAATGGAGCACCAGCTCCTCTGCTGGGGTCATATCCTGGCTGGGTGGGCCGCCCCCTGTGCTACAATCATACAGACATTCAACATGTCAGCAGACACCTCATCTATTCATTCATTGTTATCTACTTTAAAGTCACTTACCAGCCTGAAAAATGTTCTTCTCTATTTCATTTAATTTGCTGCCAGGTCCTTTTATGACAAGTTTGTTCTTTGTGAAGGATAGAAAGATAAAATAGATAAAAACCGTAACATGAGAAAAATAAAATTAAATACATAGTGGATAATTGTTTGCACTTAATCATACTTTACATTTCCTGAGTAACCTGAAACGTAACTCCTTTAGTCCTTTTTAATTGTAGCCTAATTATGACAGGTCCCATGGAGCACTGTTTATTAATTGTACAGTTTTGGATTACTTACGCATTAAGCCGGTCCGCTATTGTTTGCCAGGCGTTCTTTAATTATGGCTAAAGTATTACCTACCTAAGTATTATCCACGTTCTCATCAGTGATTGTGAGGTCTATTGAAGTGGGCCGTGAACACGCATTTATCCCAGCTACCTTCATCTGGTTTAACATAGCGGCGCCTTTTCATCCTGGCTCAGCAAACTGAAACCAATTAAACCAGGATGCACCGAGCAGGCTAGGTCAAGCCGCGCTTGCTCATTTATCCTGGACTTTTATCCCGGTTTTGTGCAATACCCCTCTGGTCTAGAAACTGAAAGTGTTCTGGATGTACTGGCTGACCTGTGAGGAGTGGCCTCTAGAGTCTTTATATAGGAACAGAGAACTGCTGGTGGGATGTTTCAGCTTCAGAGGACTTGGACAGCGATGGAGCTTCTTCTCGTGTGTTTCTGTCTCCTGATCTGCTCTGGAACAACGTTTGGTGACGAAGGTGAGAAAATCCTTTAGACTGATTGAAATGAGCGGACTGTGGATCTTTAGATCAGTTCTTCTGTTAGTTTCATTATTTTTTTTTATTTAGTGTTTCATGTGTACAGATTAAGATTTATTTTTTTACATATTCAAGTTCTGTGCGTTTTGCACAAAAGTGGGAAAGTTACTGGAGTCAAATTCCTTGTATGTGCACACATACTTGTCAAATAAAGCTGATTCAGATTCTGTTTAGTGAGTAGGTCTGGATAACAGCAGTATAGTGACTTGTTCTTATCAAATTA